>BSBK01000433.1:1200000-1800000 GCA_027943335.1 Chamaecyparis obtusa
GCCTTCAAAAAAACAGTCCTATGAACAGATCCTCTCCCTCCCTAGCAATCCTTACCCCAGAAACTTGGTGGAACATAGCTAATGATATGCTATTTTAGATTTATTTTATTCATGCTAAGTTGACAAGTAGCTACATTTGGGGTTTTGGACCTGTGTTGAGCCATCTTGTGCAATGAAAAGTGCTATCCAAGAGCGGCTAAGGAGCATCCTGACACCCCTGAGTTCCACCTGAGTATGTTGTGAGGCATCTATAACACTCCTTGGCTGCTCTTGAGCACTCCTACAAGCGAGCGGATGGGAAAATACACCATTTTCTAAAAATCGCTTTTTATAAACAAAAAATAAAAAATGAAACCCTAAAAATGTTGTATAAACTTAAAAACTCACCCCTCACTTTACAAACATAAAAGCATTTCACATTAACACAACATTGCTAAGCCATTTTTACATTTTGAAAGGTAGCTGGTTTTTTTGAAGAAGAATCACGAGGTGTCAAAGGGGCAAATATAGCTTGCAAAAAGGAGATCTAGTCATCTAAGCTAAGCATTTTAACTATTCTTTTAGTTTTAAAACGAATTTTTTTAAGTTAAAAAAAAACAATTCTTTTTTGAAAAAAAGAATCAAGTTTCAAGATTTGTTAGAAAGTTTTTGGTGTTTGTTTTGAAATTTTATCAATTTATATATTGTACTCTTCCATTTATTTTTATCTTTTTTAAATTTAAAATTTGATAATTGCTTATAACAGAAAATTGCAATGTATTTGAATGGCCACCAAGTCAATTCCCATGGGCATAG
Source organism: Chamaecyparis obtusa (assembly GCA_027943335.1). Taxonomy (NCBI): domain Eukaryota; kingdom Viridiplantae; phylum Streptophyta; class Pinopsida; order Cupressales; family Cupressaceae; genus Chamaecyparis; species Chamaecyparis obtusa. The sequence goes on from BSBK01000433.1 coordinate 1,200,796, forward strand.
AGGTAAACAAGCAATTGAAATATAATCAAGCATCTCCTCTATGTAAATATGTTAAAGAGCTTGATCAACTTCAAGGAGGTCAAGCTTTTATTTGGAACTATAATGTGTACAGTCTAATTTAAGAGCTCATATAGTCGAGTGAAAGCTCACTTATGTGCTATAAGTGCGCATGGAATTAGAATATGCAAAGGAAGAGATAAGAAGGGGTTGTCAAAAGAAAACATATGGCATTGATTAAAGAACAAGAAGAAGTTGATACTATGAGTGAGAGAAAAACTAAAATCTTATCCTTTAGCAAGAAAAATATCAATGAACGCACCTATAGATTTAACAATGGCCTCCCAACATCCTTGCTTGAAGACACCTTGTTAGGCCATTTTCCTGTCATAGCCAAAATCCTATGAAAATGGTCTATTCCTACTAAAACCCTAGAAAATTGTCATGTTTAGCTACAATCTTGTTTTGATATGCGAAGAAGATCTATCATGTTTCATAGCTTGTGAGCTTAGCCACGGATAGTCCAAGATGTGTTCAAGCTCCAATCAAGATCGCATGGCCTAATGTGCAAAAACCAGTGAGATATAGAAGTTTTAAGGTCTGAGAAATAGGTCTAAATCCATGTCCTAGGGTTTCCAAAATTTGTTTAAGTCATAAACCCTTGGCCAATTCTATTTCCTCATTACCTTTTCGGGCCACTTAAGTCCCCATTCTGCACATGCTTTATTTTCTTGCCCGGGCAATTAAGTCTTCTATTCGGCGATTACGCGACTGAGTGTTCGCGTGATCTCCTGATCTTGGCAGCTAAGCTCTTAACATCTAGCGACCTGGTGAACGGTTAGTCTTTCCCTTCAGTCGTTGAATCTCCAGATATCCGGTCAAGGCAGGAAGCTTTCAAAGATCAAGTGAGGACCGTCGATGTTGATCTTGATCAATGGCTGGCGCGTGTTCTCGAGGTGGAATCAGAGTTAAGCAAGGCATCCAGTGATCTTGCGAACACTCCATTCGCATGTTCTCCGAATTCAACCCTGGTCAAGATAAAGATTAAGCGATCTAGCGAATGCCTTTAGTCGCGTGTTTTCCAAATCCAAGAGGAGTTAAGGCAAGGTTTTGAGCAGTGAACGAGGACCACAAGATGAGGACAGGATCAACAGCTGGCGCTTGATCTCATGATTTATCTGGGGTTAAGTAAATGATCTGGCGACTTGGCGAATAAAGGCTATCTCGTGTTCTCCAGATGTAACCGGGGTTAAGAGATATATCCCAAGATCTAGCGAATACTTCCGTCGCGTGATCTCATGATCAAGCTTGAGTTAAAGTTTAAAGGCTTGGAGATAGAATCTGGGCCATTGATGATGAATGGATCGGGCGGTGGTCGCGTGTTCACTGGATCAAACCAGGGGTCAAGTAAAGATTGTGACATTACGCGAATGCTTCATTCACGTGATCTCCAGAACAGACCAGGGTTAGGGTTTTCATTCCGCGACTTGGAGAGTGCCTTTAGTCGCGTGTTCGCCGAATGACTAAGAGTTAGGGAGAGGCTTGCCGAGGTTAAGATAAAGACTTTGCAAGTCCAATGAGATCTGACGGTGGTCGTGATGCCGCTAAGGAAAAGTGCTTGAAAGATAATGATCGCGGCATTGTGATGATCGTCCGATCTTCCAAGAGATAAAGACCGAGGTCAAGGTGGGTCCAATGGCCAGGTGTTGCTGAGGTGCTCGTTTCTGGTTGGATGTCGAGATATGGTGATGTGGCCAAGTATTTTAAAAGGGATAAGTTGATTGTTGTTGATTTATTTGAGCCACCCGATGTGTCGAGAAAGGACAAGATCAACGGTCGTGTTTTAAATTTGATCAGTTAGCCGTTGCTGCCAAGATTTAAAATTGTTTAAGGGTTTCTCTGCGGGGTTTTGAACACTGAACCAAATATGACAAAGGTAGATCAGATTTGATTTTCCAAGACGGTTGCAGGTAAAAAAATGATGAAGAAGATACTGGTGGCTGTCTCGTGTTGATTTTGTTTCCTGGGGTGCCATGTCGAGTTAATGCTGAGGACTAATGCTTTGACAAGGGCGGCTAGGGTTTGATGGATGTCAAAGAATTCCATGCCCTGTACACGCAAGTTTTCTTTGGGTGGTCCTGGCATTTATTTTAGTTTTGCCTGCAACAAGAAATCGGTGTTTTGTATTTGCAGTTAGCCTTGAGTGATGAAACCCAAATAATTGTACATCAAATTTTATCTGATCTTCCCCGGTTTCCAAGCTTTCTTGATTGCTTTCATTTCTTGTTGTACCTGGTGGTTGTAGACCTAATTTTGCCCTGAATGATCCGTAGCTTGTTGCAATCCTTTATAAGGATTTCCATGATCATTTAGAAGGGTTCCAGTTTTTGGTAATCTTAAGGGGTTCCAATTTCCTTGGTTCCATGAGGGGTTCCTTCCTGTCAATATTTTGCCTTATTCTCTGCATACAGTTTGTCTTATGAATAAGATTTCAATATTTTCATACTACTATCAAATTGTCTCCATTTGATTCTTGAACTTGTTGATTAGAGCATCAAGGGTGTTTTGGTCTTTCTATTGTATTTCCAAGATGTCTACAATAGAGTTGTTTTCGCAGAAACAACTGAGTTTAGGACTGGTTTTCAGATGTGTATGAGTTAGGATATCAAAGATATCTCAAACTTGTCTTTCAATGGATATTGATTAATGTATTGCTTGTTCCTAGGTCTCTTCTAAGGGGAGCGTTAAAATCCTTTGAATAGGTGATTGCATATCTGAGTACACAGGTGGATTGCCAAGTAGAATCTGATCAATGGTGTATGTTTGGTGCAAGGCATCAACATATTAGAATGTATTGTCTTCTTCATTCATAGCTCCTTGTTGCAATGATTTATTTGACTTGGTTGCCCATTGGATAAGGCACTAGTCTATGAGAGACTTGGGGTATTTCAAGGGTCCATTCAACCCAAAAACATGAACTCAAATCAAATAAAATCATTTTCCCTTTCATGTTTGATAGGAGGAGTTAGGAGCAGTTTCTAGTTTTTAGATTCATTCTATGCAAGTAGGATATTGCATAAGACTTGGTGAACATTGAGGTACAGGATACTATAGGAGTCTGAAGGCTATTCCACAATCATATACATGTAGGCCTGTTGTTTGTCAAAAGAAGTTATGTGTGTGCAGATGAGGTATACCCACCTGAGTGATGTGGAGCTCAAAGTGTAGGAGGATCATTCTCTTGATCCTTGTTAATTGGCCCTTTTTCTTGTCAAATTTGGAGTGGTCTTGAGAATTTGACATTAATTTGTCAATTAAATTGTAAATCTGACAGTGTGGGAAAAAGGAGCCAACACACCCTATATTCAAGAAGATCCCTTTCCTTCTATTGGGTAAGGAATTTTAAAATAAAACAAGAGACATTGCAAAGAAAAAAATTGCACATTGCATTTATGCCAATGGTCTTCCATTCAACTTGCTGAGATCAGCATATTGGTAGGAAATGGTGACAGCCATCAATAATGCACCATTTAATTTCACAATTTTTTAGTATATAAAGGTGCACACCACCTTATTGGCAAAAGAAAAGATTTTTGTAGAGACATCACTCAAACCAATTAGAGATTCTCGGATTGAAAAAAAAGAATCTACAATTTCAGATGGATGGAAAGATTGCAAAAACTAACATTAATACATATTTGTGCATTGTCCCCAAAGAAGCAATGCTTTTTAGGGCAGTTGATTGTGATCGGCCAATCAAGGATGTGGAATTCATTCCCAAAACCCTCATTGAGTCCATAGAGACGATGGAAACTGAAAATGCTGTTCAAGTCATTACAGACAAAGTGAAAAATTAAAAAGCAATAGGTGCTTTGGTTGAGGACAGGTATGCACACATTTTTTGAACACCATTTATCATACTCCATTAACTTGGTGATGCAAGTAGTTGGTACTCAAATAGAGTGGGTTAAAGCTAGATACAATGTGGGTGAGGAGATCCAAATGTTAGCGACAAACCATCATGTCAGAAGACATTTTCAAGAATTCATCAAATTCGTGCAGTGTCCCCAAAGAAACAATGCTTTTTAGGGCAGTTGATTGTGATCAGCAAACCAAGGACGTGGAATTCATTCCCAAAACCCTCATTGAGTCCATAGAGACGGTGGAAGCTGAAAATGTTGTTCAAGACTTCAAGTCATTACGAACAATGTGAAAAATTATAAAGCAATAGGTGCTTTGGTCGAGGACAGGTATGCACACATTTTTTGAACACCATTTATCATACTCCCTTAACTTGGTGATGCAAGTAATTGGTACTCAAATAGAATGGATGAAAGCTAGATACAATGAGAGTGAGGAGATCCAAATATTTGTGACAAACCATCATGTCACGAGGCATTTTCAGGAATTCATCAACTTTGGAAATGTTAAAGGTGAAACTTATTTAATTATTTAATTTGTTTTTTAATTTAATTTATGCCCTGTTTACTTATATTTTATTGTGTTGTGAACTTGCTTTTTACACAACATTAGATTGTTAAGACCTACTGTGCATCACACCCGATGTGATAAGCCCAGCTGGCTCAATCCCAAATCACAATGACAATTGACCAATTTTGAATCTTTGTAATGTTTTGAATTTCAATGTATCTGAAGTTTAATACTTTTATGTGTTTTGAGATAAATAACAATGCATGAAAAATAATCTATCTATTGCAAATCGATGCATGAGTACTCCAATTAACTCAATACATAATGTATTTGCATACTTTGGCAATTATTGATAATTAAACCAATGAATTCATCAACAATTTAGTGAACCTGATTACAGGCACAGCTTTATAATTTGGCCAAATTGATCACAATCTCTTCACAATGCAAGAATATTCCAAGACGCCAATATCTGAGATGAAAGAACGCATCACAATCACCACGCGTTCAATGTAGAGGGTTTGGCGTCAAGTCTATAGCTCATATGGCTGCAATATCAGGGACGGCTGCTATACAGCACTGCAAATACCTTAGCCAAAGGCTGAGATTCAATCTGTTGTTTATTATCGATCACCTCTGCTTATTCACTCTTGAAACCTATACCATCCTTCACCAAATTCAAGCATTTATCACCATTCATGGCTCTTGGATGAAGCCATAACCAAAATGTACAATATCATTGGATCTTTCACCAATTCGAAGTGCTCAAAACTAGAAGAATTCCCAATTCTCCAAGCTGAAGCTGAAACCCTTGACAAAATTCCCAAGACTCATGCCAAATACCAAGACAAAGCATATGCATAATGAATCAACTTTCTTCAAAAAGACCTTTTATATACTTAAGTTTAACGACAAAACACTTGCTTTTTGTTTTTAATTATTAAATACATTTGCTTTTATCATGAGCTCACGTTGACTTAGGAAAACATTAAATAATTGGCCCCCTTTAATATTATAATCATTTAATGCACCTTTAAAGTTACTAGGTCCTACTCATTAAATAACTTTATAATGACTTGATCATAAATGCGCTCAATTAAGTCATTCTACTAAGCCAACTGATGAAGGAGTCAACCATTGAGTAGACCATGAGTCCACGTGACATACCAGATATAGCAACTCCTCAACATTGACTTATTATAAATAGTAAGTCCCTAAATAACTGCTCCAATCAAAGGTGCCAGAAGTGTCAAAGCTTACACTACATCATAACCCGTTCAAGCACTCTACTAAAGATAGGAATACTGGCTTTCCTAAAATAGACACTATAAATAGTAAGTGTGCCAACTGAACCAAACGAAGAGCAATCCTGAACTCTTTTGTTGGCTGAAATGGGAATTGGCCTTCAATTCTAACAACTGAGACCCCCTAACCATCTGACTTAGCCTACGAGGGCCAGTGATAGGCTAATCCAAACCACCAACGCCATTGAGCTAAAAAGGGGACATTACACACAATCATTTTCAAATAACTTGTAATGGTATGAGAGTCATTGGGCGCCATGGTCATTAGCCACCAATGGAATATTTGAAAGCAATCAAATTCAAATAAGGCCCAAAAGGTCATGTAACTAATCCTAAATGATAAATGGTGGGCTCGTGTGGGCTATGTCTTGAGTTTCACTAGGCATAGTATAATTAGGTTTGTTGGTAAGATCAACCATGTTTGGGGGAAATCTATTAAGGATTGGACTCCATGATAGAAAAAATAAAGGTCATAATAGCACAAAAAGAGAATGAACTTGAAGAAACATTTTTTTAAAGTGTGGAAAATAAAATCTTCGTTATTAGAACAAGATGAACACACCATAGCATCTCCTTGCATATGCATTATCCCCCAAATACTACAGCACAATGATACTTTATTCACTAGGGAGAATTGCACCATATAAAGATAGTGAAGTTGATAATGGGTACAAGTTGGTATTCCAAAGAATCGTCTCAGATCCAGAAGTGATGGATAATGTTAAGACCAAGTTTGGTAGGTCCATCTCGAGAAGAGATCATAGTATTTGTGCTCTTCGAGATCAATACAAAAAGATGCTCATATATGGTAGTACCTCCACCGGCAAGATTATTTGTTACTCCAACCATAGTTGGAAAACTCAGCAAGCCCAAAAAAATGGGACTCAATAAAAATTTGGCAAAAACTCAGCAACTTAACAAATTGCTCAAATTTCATTAGAAATAAAATTCAATGACAAAAGGTATCCAATGAGCCCATAAATGAGTACAAAAGTGTATTCTATTTAATTTGATTGATTTGAATGCAAATCGAGTACAAAATTGTATCCTCATGTGGGGTCCTATTATAATAGTTAGCTGACAACTATTACGAATTTAAGATCGTTGCCTTTGAACATCATTATGATTTAGCATAGTACATAAATTGCATATTACAACATTTTACATCTTCCTCTTTCCTATTCTAGTTAAAACTTTGGGAGAGATTCTAAATTTAATAATCATGTTTGAATCTTGGAAATTGATAGTATGATATTTCATGATTGATCAATGATAAAAATAGTTGTCTAAGATTTTGGTCTCCACTCCCATATAGGGACTTGAGCTGGCTATTTCTCCCCAAAAATGCATCTATTCAGGAAACTGCTACCATCCTAGTTAAGGATCTCACAGCAGGTTGTTAAACCGTATCACAAATCCCAAGGTGATATGTTGGACACTTACCAACATCCTAGACCCCCTCATTGTAATCAAATTTCTTATATGACAAGAGATTCCACTAACTAGTGGGGATTTGGGAGTGGAAACTCTAATTTTGGTCTCCACTCCCATATAGGGACTTGAGCTGGTTGTTTCTCCCAAAAAATGCATCTATTCAGGAAACTGCTACCATCCTAGTTAAGGATCTCACAGGAGGCTGTTAAACCGAGTCACAAATCCCAAGGGGATATGTTGGACACTTACCAACATCCCATACCCCCTCATTGTAATCAAATTTCTTATATGACAAGAGATCCCACTAACTAGTGGGAATTTGGGAGTGGAAACTCTAATGTATTGGAAGAGCAGCAATGATAGTTGCACAAGGTGTTAGATATGAAAAAACCCAATGATAGAAGGGGAGCGGGGAAACAAAATTTTCCTTTATTTTTTGGTGTATCTTTGCCTTTTTTTATGAAGCTGAGTTCTTGCCACAAAATTGCTGAGTTCTTGGGAAATACTCACCAAAACTCGGCAAGTTTTCACAGTGATTTTTTAGTGGAAAAACTCGTCGAGTACTCTACGATGTTTTCATCAAAGTCTCTACCCACTTGCAATAAAAATTTTATCACAAGTATTTTTTATTTTATTTTTAAATAATTGGAGACTTTAATACTCACCATTCTTTAATTTCTTTTGCATTTTTTATTGTTGATTTGTGTTGGTTTTCTTTCCGATTTCAACTAGTTGCAAGTTCTTCACCTGAACGAAATTGGAGTACATTCATATTATCCACTCAGTTAAGCATAATTAGTTGGCTGCAAAAAGGAAAAGACTTGGTTTATATTCCATTCCAACTTGCATATCCAATCACATAAGCAAGATGACTATAAGGAAGGGGCAACGAAGAATTGCAATATAGCTCATAAATGTACCAACTTATATGCATCTATTGCAAATCTTGCTAGTCAATATAGATGATGATGAGTCTCTTACACATGATGTACCTAGAGGGAGTGGCACTCCATTTGCTTGTGCTTCAAATGATGTTGAACCAAACGATGACCTTGATCTAGATCCTTTTGATAAAGATTGAAGACAATTATACAATTTTTCCCTGATCTCATACCAAAGTTGAGAACTTGTATTCATGTAACAATGATCTTATGAATCCCCGTTAATCTTTCACATTCGGATAGAAGTGAAGTGAAATGGACTGCATTTGATCAAGGTTGGATCAAAATCAATTTTGACGGTGCCTCTAAGGGAACCAAGGCCCAAGTGGCACTAACTGTATTGCTAGCAATCATCAAGGGAGTGTCCTAGGATCGAAGTCTATTGCCTTAGGAATTACGATAAATAATGAGGCAAAGTTCAGGGTAGCTTAGATAAGGGTGAAATCAAGACTGGAGGTGAGAGTTGAAAACCTACATCTTGAAGGGGATTTTATGCTTGTGCTTCAAATGATGTTGAACCAAACGATGACCTTGATCTAGATCCTTTTGATAAAGATTGAAGACAATTATACAATTTTTCCCTGATCTCATACCAAAGTTGAGAACTTGTATTCATGTAACAATGATCTTATGAATCCCCGTTAATCTTTCACATTCGGATAGAAGTGAAGTGAAATGGACTGCATTTGATCAAGGTTGGATCAAAATCAATTTTGACGGTGCCTCTAAGGGAACCAAGGCCCAAGTGGCACTAACTGTATTGCTAGCAATCATCAAGGGAGTGTCCTAGGATCGAAGTCTATTGCCTTAGGAATTACGATAAATAATGAGGCAAAGTTCAGGGTAGCTTAGATAAGGGTGAAATCAAGACTGGAGGTGAGAGTTGAAAACCTACATCTTGAAGGGGATTTTATGCTTGTGCTTCAAATGATGTTGAACCAAACGATGACCTTGATCTAGATCCTTTTGATAAAGATTGAAGACAATTATACAATTTTTCCCTGATCTCATACCAAAGTTGAGAACTTGTATTCATGTAACAATGATCTTATGAATCCCCGTTAATCTTTCACATTCGGATAGAAGTGAAGTGAAATGGACTGCATTTGATCAAGGTTGGATCAAAATCAATTTTGACGGTGCCTCTAAGGGAACCAAGGCCCAAGTGGCACTAACTGTATTGCTAGCAATCATCAAGGGAGTGTCCTAGGATCGAAGTCTATTGCCTTAGGAATTACGATAAATAATGAGGCAAAGTTCAGGGTAGCTTAGATAAGGGTGAAATCAAGACTGGAGGTGAGAGTTGAAAACCTACATCTTGAAGGGGATTTTATGCTAATAGTCAACACCATAAGAGAAAGATCAATTCCGAACTGGAAATTTTAAAAAAGGGTGGATGTCATATGGGAATTGATTGTCCAATGTTTACAGGCAAGCTGATGACATGGCCAATGAGTTGGCTAAGGTGGCTTCGGAAGATAACATAAAAGAGTCCCATTCATCAGATGATGTAAGTAATTAGCATTGGAATAGGTGGAGATTTTGGCTTGCTTGCAAAACTTGATTTTTGCATGAGGGGAAATCATGTTTATTACTGTAATCATATCTAATCTTGGGATCATTGATGATTGGAGCATGATGCGGAAGTCCCTTTCCCTTTCTATCACGTGTTAGGAGATATACTGGGAGATTTTACATCTGGCAATGGCTGCTTTGAACTTGGAAAGTACACATAGCAAAAATGGACTGATGGCCCCACACAAAGGGAATTAATTATCAACATGTTATGATTGTATGCCTCAACTGGAAAGATGTAAATGCAATTATTTTGGGAGTTTTTGAGCAAGAATATAGGAAGGGGTGCCCTGTCTGAGATAATTAACTCATTAGCTCTTGTTTAGTGGCGCTGTTTGGAGAGGATTAGTTCTTCTAAAGGTGGTAGAAATGGACACGCCTATGAGGCTTTTGGGTAGCAGACGACAGATGGCTTTTTCCAGTGAATGTTCGGAGAATAGGTTGAGACACATCTTCAAGACCAATCACTGCTTAGTAATGCACGCAACAAGGTTGGTCTTGGGGACTGAGTATCTTTGGACTGAAAACCGCTTTAGGGTGAATTGTGATGTTGACACACTATCTCTCACCTCCATTTTGGATGCAGCTGAAACTAAGGAGATAGCAAAGAAGCTTTGGAAAAAGTTAGTCAAGGGAAAACTCTTGGGGGAATTGGACAACGTCCTAGAGAATATTGACAGTAATTTGGGAATTCCTATTCCCAAAGACTTCTATGTGGTGAGAAGGTGCGGCAGAGAGGTGACCAGGTGCCACATTGTGCACTACCTAGATTCTGAGATCATACCCCTTCAAAGGAAAATAGTGGGTCGTAGCGTCTCCTTCTTGAAATTGATGTTGGGGGTGGAAGAAGAGGAGCAGGACGTGTGGCTGCAGAAATTCATATGAGATGAAGGGCTCATGGGTTTTGATAAAGAAGGTCCAGAGATGGAGTTGGATAGCAAGGAGGAGGCGGTCCCTAGTCACAGGAGTGGCAAAAGAGTGCTGGATGATGATGCTTTCTTGGATTCCTCTAAGGATTTGGATGCTCATGCAGCCTGTGGTCATGGTTGTGAGTTAAAAGCACATTTATGCTCTAGCAAATGCCATAAAAAATAATTTCCTTTATTTTCTGCTATATCTCAGGATCGGAGGGTTAAATCTATGTTTATAGAAAAGGTCCATTTTGTGCTAGGAACTCAAGTATTTAGCTCATATATATAATATGGGTATTTGTCTGTAATCTTTCACTCCCTTTTGTCTTTTGGAGTGGCAATGTTTAGGGTATGAAGGGATGACAAATGCCACCTCCTTGTGCTGTTATACTGTAGCAGCAGTGAATGGTAGTAGGTGTCATGAAAGTGTTGTAGGGTGTGGGAGTCATATGTCATCTACACTTTGGGGTTTTTGAAGATTTTATCACCCCTAATATGTAAAACTTAATATTTGAAAATTAATATAATGGGTGCAGCCCCCCTTGCTGCAATTTGCCTATCAAAAGAAAAACAATGATCTTAAAAGTAATTTCTTTTATTTATTTTTTTATATCTTCATATTATATATACAAGAATACAGGCATACCCAAGATATATGAAATTCAAGATCCCAATAAATTTTGCAAAACCATGTGCCCATACCAGTAGCCTGGTAAATTATAATATTTGAATACAAGAAGGAACAGATCATGAAAACAGAGGAAGGACAGCATCCCAATCAAAGGAAAACACAAAAGCAGAGCTGGGAGATCAAAGATAGCAGCAGCCACAAGAAACACGAAAACAGCCAAGTTTGAACCAGAACCCAATTCCTTTAGGGTACTATTCCCTACAAGTGATTAGTCTTACTGAATGTGCTCTTACTTGCAAGGTCAAAGATCGCAGCCACAAGAAACATGAAATCAGACAAGTTTAAATCAGATTCAAATTCCTTTTAGGTCCTATTCTCCACAGGTGATTAGTCATACTTAACATGCTCTGTTTGCCCGCTGGGGTAAACTTAGTATTGCACAAACATAGTACAGGAAATATAATAAACCCAGAATGTATCATAGAATAATAAATACTTTCATTAATCATTCCATACTGGCAAGTACATTTACATCGTAATGATCATACAATCATATCCCCGTGTCCAACCTCCAAGAGAGTATATAAAGTACCCGAAGGGCCACGACCGAAACGTCGTGACATAACTGTCTAACCTCTCGGTCACTAACGACCGAGAGCAACATAATACTTTACTAATATAATAGCCCGTACATACAATTATCCCGACAACATCATCCCCCCCAAAAAAAAACAAGTCGTCTCCGATGACTTACAACAACAGGGAGATGAAATACACCACATAGAAGAAGAAAATCACTGAGAAGGGGCAGAGGGGCGTCCCTGAAAAGATGAAGTGCCGCCCTCCCCATCAATGCTGCATCCAGTAGGTCTTTTCCGTCACATCCCATTCCTCCCGTGCCTGCACCAAACTGGTCTCCAAAACATACTGTTCAGCTATAGCCTCCACTAACACCATACTGTCTCCCTAGCCAATCTGACCTTGATAGCCACCCGTGCCAACTTCTCTGCTTCCAACTCTTGGGTACGCTGAGCCAAGTGTTGCTCTACTGCCTCCAACTGGGTGGTCAGCTCCTCCCGAGCTCTCTATGCATCCACCAAGACAGTCTCACGTCCAGCCAACACCTACTCCAAGTGCCTCAAAGCGTAGTACCCCTCTTGAAAGACTTGCTCCAGTGCTCTCTTCACCTCCGGCATGTAGACACTCCATGCCTATAGCAGCTCCGATCTCATCAACAGGTCACACTCTCCAAGGGCTGATAACTGAACCGACTGGGGGTCTAGGGGGCAACGCCCCCAGCGGGGTCGAGGGGCAGCGCCCCCGCGGGGTCCTGGGGCAGAGCCCCAGGCGCACCCCGCCGCCAAGACCAATTTAGCACTCTCAAACCCACACAGAAGTCTATGGAACACACCATTTTGTGATTTTCTTCTGATCCCATACTCTTTTCTGTAAAGCGCTTATGTTTTCCTTACTACCTCATTATGCCCTTCCCTTTGGTACCATAAGTTACTCATTTTGAACTGTTTTGATTTGTCGTCGTTTTTTTTTGTTTTTTAATTTTTTTTTTGTAATGTTTGTCAACCCTTGCCATCAATGACTGTCTTCTTCTTCCTGTGCCCGTACGGAATTGTATGTTTCAACTTCCCTAAGTCTGCCGAATTTACTTTTTAAATCTTAGGCCTAAATGCAGCCGTACATTCCTTGGACAGTATTCTTGTTACACCTTTCAATGCTGTATGGCGTTATGATCCCCTTGGTCGTACAGCGTCCAAGCTCTTCTTCGTGTATGGTAGTCTTTTGACCGTACGGTATTGCAATGTTTCTGCACGAGGCATATAACAACCTACCTCCCAGTCCGTACGGTGCCGTACGATGGATATCCCAATCCTTGTATGTGCCAATGGCCGTACGGCCGATGCTGGCAAAACATACTTTATTTCCTCCGTACGGTGGCATCATTGTCTTTATGTACCATATGGTACTGTACGGTCGTCTTCCTGTTCGTACGAAACCGTACGGCCATCTACAAAAAACTTCCAATGGTTTCGGTTTCATATAGGCTCCATACGGTGATTTAACTTATGTGTTGTTTGATTCTGTACGGTGCCGTACGGTGGTTTATAATGTCGTACGGTGTACGGTGCCGTGCGGTGCCAATTTTTTTTTTTTCCTCCACCGTATGGTCATGCATAGCCGTACGGGTGTTTTTCAATTTCCTGTCTGGAGGCTTCTCTAGTCGCCCATACAGATGGCTCTTGGGTCGCCTGCATGACCACTTGAGTCATTTTCCATCCTCTCGGTTGCTCTGTCCCTCCTCTCTGGTCCATCCTCTCTAGGGAAGGTTTCAATTTGGTCCCGTTTATGGCGTCATGTATCCGTTCGTCGAGAGTCCATAACTTGACAGCTCTACCATAGCCGACTTCCCGACATGTTCCTCGCTTAATCTCATTGTGCAGCCGTTCCCTCAAGCTTTCCCTGTGGCCGAGTCCATTTTCAATGGCCAGCCAAAGGCTTGGAACCATAAATTCTATAGGGACCACAGCCTCTTGCCCGTACATAAGAAGGAGAATCAAGAGTTTGAAGGTTACAATCTTCCACACAGGATTCCAGTCGTCTCCCGTGGCGATGGTTTTCGGATTTCTCTCATCCATCTCCGTACCCAAATTCAAAGGTTTCACCGTCGGTTCTTCGTACTTCATAGCCTCCTTGTTTTTAAACTGATGTACGGGTACGGTGTCCATTGTAGCTTCTCCTTCCTTATACTCCCCGTACTCTGGAGGATATTGATCTGGCTCCTCTTCGTCGACGCTTAATACGTTACAGGAGGGTGAGAACATCTCATAGTCCTCCTACTGCCAATGGAACAATCAATTTAGTGAATCTGTGTCATCCTCCGAATAGCATCCTCCGAGTTTTAATATGCCTTCGGCATCTGGATCCATCCCCTCTCTCCCTTCGTCTCGTGGGTCATTCTCCCCTTCCGATTCAGATCCCAAGGAAGAGGCAAGTTCCTCGCTCACCAATTGGGTCCGGAGATTTATAGTAAATTTCTTGCCTCCGCTCTCCATCGAGAGTGTATTCCGTTTCCAGTTGTGGTTTGCCTTCGCTGCCACCAGCCATCCTCTTCTGAGTATGGCATCATACCCTTTCTGTTTCAATGGAATGACCACGAAGTCGAGCACAAATGGTTGTGCACCCACGGTGACTTGTTGTGCCATCAACGTGCCGAGGGGTTTAATCCCGTGCTGGTCGACACTTAGCAGATTAAACGTAGGTGGCCACAAAGTGGGCTTTCCTAGCTTTTTCCATGTGTCCTCCAGGAGGACGTTTACCCCGGATCTGCCGTCTACTATAGTATCCGTTAGGATGGTGCCCAGGATGCCCATCTCCACCACGGCTGGATGTCTGCCATTGTTGACGGCGAGCAGCATTGGATTTGTCACCGAGTTTCCCGGTACGGAAGCATCCGTGTGTCTCGGTTTGGGTTTATCAACCTTTGTACCCAACAACACTGTCCCCAATTGAGGCATGGTGTATAGGAGGTCCTCCAGCTTGACAGGCACCTCCAGTTGAAGCATCTGTCGTACAATGTTCCTCTCCGCGTCTGTGCAGTAGGGTTCAGATGATTCGTGTGTCTCTCCCCGTTGGGCTTTCATCGCCCTTTCTATTTCCTCCCTTGCCTCCGCCATTCTCTGCTTCTCTGTTCGGGGATGGGGGTAGCGGGCTTCCTTCGCTTGCCCTCGAGTAAGAGCAAGTATAGCTTCTTTAATCCGTGTGTTGCCTTCGATATCAATCAGATTGGCCCTACACCAGACTTCGGACAATTAGCATCTTCATGGTCCCCAGGGCCGCACCACCGACACAGCTGCTGAGGGGCGTCATTATTGTTACACTCGCTTGCGTAATGACCCCATTGGTTGCATGCCCTACATTGGATCATTGGGCGTCCCTTCGCGTCATACTAGACCCTGCTTCGGGTGGAATTATTATTATTCCCTCTTCCGCCTCCTCAATTTCCCTGACAGCCTCCGGAAGATGCGTTATTGTTTGAATCTAATGTGGAAGGCTACTCCTATGTATAGAGCACTTGCTGGTTACGCGCCTTCAAATTGTATGGGCATTCCTTCGTAGAATGTCCCATAATCTGGCAGATGTCACAGAATGCCTTCTTGGGACAGGCACCCTTCGTGTGGCCGCTCTCCTTACAATCCGTGCACCACAGTTCATCATCCTTGCTTGTTGTCCCCTTCATTGTCTTAAACTCTTTTAACATCCGTTCCATATCCTTCTGAAGGGCCGTGACTTTCTTCTTCGGCTTCTCGTCACTGCTACTCTCCTCTTCGGACGTATCGTCTTCGGATGACGAAGATCTATTCTTCTTCTTTTTGGCCGTCTTATTTTCGCTTTCCAGGTCCATGGCCCGGTTGTATGCATCATTGTACGATGTCGGAGGCACAATTTTCATCTTCCGTCGTAGCTTAGGATTCAGGCCCTCGACAAACCACCTCTTCTTTAGGCCGTCAGCCGGTTGGCTTTCCATCTTTCCGACTAATTCCTTTAGCCGGCGGCCATACGCTCGTATGGTCTCCCTCTTCCTTTGCTTCGTTCTATAAATCTCTGAGACTATCTCATTATCGTCTCGTAGTAGCCGGAATTCCTTCTCGAATCCCTCCTTCAGGTCATCCCATGTGGTTATGTTCGTTCTATCCAGATCCGCGTACCAGTCAATAGCCACACCTCTCAGTGTGGCGGGGAACTGCCTCATCCATTCGTTCTAGTCAGTCACCCCGTTGGCTGCCCAGATGGTTTCACACGTACGGCAATGCCGTACTGGATCGTCCTTTCCATCATCGTGGAATTTTGGCAACTTCTCCTTATGTTTCGCCATGATTGGTCGAGCTGATTTTGGTTGTTGCATGCGCGGTGGATTTTGTGCTCCTGCACCGCCTGTGCTAGAACCGGCACCCACGTTCCCTTGGCCGATTACTAATGGTACTTGTATTTGTGTAGCAGGTGGAACCGTATTGTGTGGAGTCGTTGGCTCCAATGGCGGGTTCGCCTAGGCGTCCCATGTGTCTTCGATCGTACCTTCCCGTGTGCCTTCGGTTGTACCTTCCCGTGTGCCTTCGACAATGCGCTCACCTTCGTAGTTCCCTTCCTCCGCACGCCACATGCGGTTCAAGTCTTCAAACTGGTCCCACTCTTCTTGAAGCAAGACTTGTCTAAGTCGTGTTTCTTCAATAGTTCTTCTCTACTCCGCACTCTCCGATGTTCCGGCGAGATGAACGATTCCCAATCGGCCCCTGCACCTTCCGTACCACTTCCGAGGTTCCCTTTGGGCAACCCTCCGGCAAGCTGGTCTTTGGCAAGTTGCCTCAGCCTACACCGACGTTCACGCTGTTGCGCGGAGATCAAAGCCTTCTGTGCGGCTTCCCCTTCGTCATCTCGTGCCTTTTTATTTCTATCTTTATTTAAGACATTGGGCATAAATCCTTCCCTCAACTCTCTTCCCGAGTACGTCTAGGCAACGGCGCCAGATGTTTGCCCGCTGGGGTAAACTTAGTATTGCACAGACATAGTACAGGAAATATAATAAACCCAGAATGTATCATAGAATAATAAATACTTTCATTAATCATTCCATACTAGCAAGTACATTTACATCGTAATGATCATACAATCATATCCCCGTGTCCAACCTCCGAGAGAGTATATAAAGTACTCGAAGGGCCACGACCGAAACGTCATGACATAACTGTCTAACCTCTCGGTCACTAACAACCGAGAGTAACATAATACTTTACTAATATAATAACCCATACATACAATTATCCCGACAACATGCTCTGAGTCTTTAAAAGTGGGCTGGAAAAGAGTTTTCCTCTTGCATTCTAGAAAACAGAGAATAGAGTTATGGTTTTCAGGGGAGGACCTTATTTTCAACAAAATGCTGAGTTATACAGGATATACTAGTCCCCGTTCTTATTCTCTAAACAAGAGCTATCGCAGAAACCAATATGGATTAGACTATGATTTAATGGCAATTTTAGCAAGTACCAAAGAAATTGGAACATGAGTAAGGAGAGACCTCAAATGGAAGATTTTTCCAAGGTGAGGCAAAGATGGATATCCAGCCCTATAATAGTGGAGTCAACATTGAGAAGCTTGATCAGTGGATATCTCAAACAAAGGTATACTTCAGTTTGCATAATCTATATGAATCAACAAATTTCTTTGGTAGGCTCAGCTTTGCAGGCATACTCTTACTTGGTGTAGGAGCTATGCACACTCTTTGGAGATTTAAAAAGAGACACATTCTAAGTGGGATGATTACAAAATGCTGAATACGCAATTCCACCCTATATGCCATAAAGAAGGACTATGCAATGGCATTTGCGGCAAGAACAAGAGCAGAGCATGCAAGCTTAGACAAGCAAATTTAGGAATAGAATGGCCCAACTTGGTAAAGATATCGTAGGCTGCCAAGTGCTCATAAAATATGTTGTTGGGTTGTTTGAACATTTAAGAAGACCGGTCCTAACAGCCAAACCCCAAGATATAGTCAAGGCATCTACCCAAACACACAAACTTGAGCTAGACAAGAAAGGAGACTCTTACTAAAAGCACAAACAACAGGGTGAAAGTGAAACAATGTGGTGGCATGAATCATGAATATGCTAATGGGGGTAAATGCAAGAAGAATGCTACCTCCACAATCAATTCAAAATAAAGTGTCACTGTACTCATTGTGAGGAAGATGAGAATAGTGAAGAGGAATGTTAAATGCTACATCCAGAGTTGGCACTTCCTTAGGCAAAGAAGAAAAGAAAAAATACCAATCGTGCAGTTAAAAAAAATATAATTTGAGTGCAGTTCAGAGATTGACAAAAGGGTGTACAAAAAATTGGGAGATGCTCTCATGGCATAGAAGAGATCACTTAACTATTCCACATCAAGATACAATCAGGAGGTTAGAAAGTACATGCTATGTTTGATATGTGTTGACAAGCAAACCTCATTTCTTTCAAATTGGGTGGTGAACTCAGCTTGGATCTCTTAATCATCCTCTGCCATATGTATTAGGATACCCACACCAAGGAATGGAGATGACCATGACCAAGCAATGTAAGTTGCACTTGGGACTTACTCCAAAGTTTAGGGATTCTGTAATAATTAATGTTATCCCATTACAGATTTGTGAGGTTATCTCTATGAGTATGAGAGGAATGTTACTTACTCTAGTAGAAAGAGTCAATAAAAGCTTTGGTTGAATAGGGAAGCATTTCACTATACTTTCTTATGTTAGAATGTCCAAGGTTTCTATGGAATGTACCTCAAGATGTAGGAGGTTGCTCAGTGCCAACAGGCGGTTTTTTTTCCCTAGTTGGGTGGATGGCAAGAGGAAAAGAGAGCTGAGTTACGAAAAAACAGGAATTTCAGTCTCAGAAAGAGTGGTAAAAAGACAGCAGGGGAAGGGAAGTGGGGACTAAGGAAGGAATAATGTAATAGGAGATTGAATAAAAAGACATTTGGTACTGATCCCATGGAAAGGAATCAGAATAGAATAGGTATATCACTTGTGTTCATCACAAGGAATAATATTAAATCATATTATAAGGCTGGCAAGCCTCATGGCAAGAATCATTCACTAATTCTGTTAAGAGGATAGGTTGGTGTTGTATAGGGATAGCTGGAGTAAAACCTTGCAATGTAGGAGGAAACTCACAAGATACGAATAGGACAGTGTCCTGAAGCCTTTAGGGAGCCTACTTGCAGATTGGTGTCAAGCGCCCTACAAGAAGTAGATCCCCATCCTTCTTAAGGCTATTGATTAGGAGAGAAGTAAAGAATTAGGGCTTAAGTATATATTATGGATCAGGGATTATTTCTTAATTTAGATGCATAGTGATATATGTTAATCATTGGGAATTGGCATTCTCCTAGTAGGGAACATTACAAATTGCCATTTCCAAATGCAATCCAAACCCTAGTTGGGAATTTTAGGGTAAATCATGTAAAGTCCTATTTGGGGACATTGCAATTGGTATCAGTCTATTAGAGCTGATTGTGCCATCCTACAAGGTAAAGATGAATCAATGAATCATCCTAGACAATAAGGAGTCTAACAATGCATGTATTATGTGTATGCTTCGTGCCTTCATACATTCATGTGTATACTTTGTATTTTCAAGTGTATGCTTCATGTGTGGTTCTACTTTTGGTTGATCTAGAATAATTGAATAACTCGAATGAACACATAGATATGAACTTATTGGCAAATGTTGGTTAATCCAAATCAGTTTTAATGCCATTACAAAGATGGCCTTGATACTTTTCACTAGATGATGAGAGGAAACTTGTCTTAAAATTGTAAATTTTGCAAATTCTCAATGCATTGGTTAATATCAGAGTTGCGCAGCATAAGCTACTCACTTTGAAAGATTTGTATAAAAAATGGCATTGCTTGAGGACAAGCAATTTTGGGGAAGGGCGGACTATGATGTCCCTTTTCTGAAATAGGATTTAATAATAAATAATAAAAAAATTAAAATATAAGAAGAATATAAATAAAATTTAAATCAAAATATAAAAGAATTAAATTAAAATTTAATTAAGTTTAATGAATCCTCATAAGGCATGGAATGAAAAGATGTGACTCCCTCAAACATGAGATATAAAAAGGAGAATAGAATTTCATTTGGAAAGGGCAAAGGAGAAAAGAGGAAAGAAGGGAAGTGGGGACTAAGGAAGGAAATAATGGAATAGGAGATCGTATAAAGCCATTTGGTGCTGATCCCATGGAAAGGCATCAGAATGGAATAGATATATCACTTGTGTTCATCATAAGGCAAGTCTAATGGGACACCAAATTATGTTGTAATTTATATATTAATTTACTTCTGATTTATAGAATATTCTATCTGAATTCTATTAAGGATAAGGAACCCTTATATGATCATATATATATATATATATATATATATATATATTTATTCGAATAGATAAGTCAATAATATATACTTTGTCAATTCCTTAATCAATCACTAATTCTGTTAAGAGGATAGGTTGTTGTGTAGGGAGAGGTGGAGTAAAACTCCCAAGATGGGATAAGGACAGGGTCTTGAAGCCTCGAGGGAACCTACTTGTAGATTGGTGTCAATCATCCTATGAAAAGTAAATCCCCATCCTTCTTAACGCTATTGATTAGGAAAGAAGTAAGGAATTAGGGCTTAAGTATATATTATGGATCAGTGATTATTTCTTAATTTAACTGCATAGTGATGTATGCTAATCATTGGGAATCCGCATTCTCCTAGTAGGGAACATTAAATATTTTCATTTCCAAACCCTACTTGGGAATTTTAGGGTAAATCATGTAAAGTCCTAGTTGGGGACATTACATAATTCTTGAGTCCAAAAGGTTGAACCCATATTGAGGTAATGACTATGAGAGTAAGTTATGTCTTTTAAGACGTGCAAGAAGTTTCCTTTTCAGTCTCAGTGATGTTGGTACCGGATCAGTCAAAAGACCAGTGAGGTGTGGTACATATCAGCTTGAAGGGCTTGTTAGCAAGCATGGTTCAGTAACAACAACAACATGAGGAAAGGAGTTCCTCACTTTTTTGTCCAGTAGCTTTTGGGAACTTAATTCCTCCTAATGAGGGAAAAATGATCCGTAAATAAAATCATAAAACTTGAACAATCGTCGTCAAAGGAGGTTTCACTCAGTAATTAAAAATGAGTGGGTTTTCTTTTTTCCTATAAAACCCTGAAATAGTATTTTGCTGATCTTTCCACAAAATTTTACTGCCACTGTTTTCTATTGAAAATTCCCTTGCAAACTACATTCCCTTTCACACCCTACATTACCCTCCTTCCTGTAGAGATTGCAAATAAGAGTTTACTAAGGAATTTTCTGACATGCTGTTTTGAAATAGCAGCTTGTTTTTGTGCTTAATAAGAAAAAAATGTGTATAGAGCATATGCAATCTATTTTTCTACTGAGTTCTCCATTTCCAGTTTGTACTATCATTATCCATTCTCAGCATTAACTGTGTTCATGAACATGGGCAGTGAGACTTTGGGATATATTCTTTGTTCTCTATTTCATGATATTTCCATGTTCCTTTATATCAAATATTAATCATTCTATCTAGATTTGATTTTCCTTTAGGTTAGTGTAAATTTATAGAATAATTAGATATAAAATATATATCTTCTAGAACCTTAGACTTAATGAATAATTAATTTACTTCAAATAGGTTAAATTTTAATTTATACTGATCTAGGAAGTAATATTTCCCTTAGATTCACGTTACAAATCTAATATTTAAATTTTGGGCTCTCACTAGGAACAACTTTCTCCTCCCATATCTAGTCATAGATGCTGTAGAGGCTGCTTGAATTTTGTATTCTTCAATTTTGTTTTGAACATAAGGAGGCTATGACAATATATATTCTAAGACTGAAAAATTGATACTTAAGGAGAATTTGAATGTAACTGGCAGCATTGAGTCTTTATTTATGTCTTATACTTGAAGCTTGGACTTTGTTTCTCCCTCTACACACTCTATTTGGCATGAAATAACATTTGCAGTTGTTTCCATGCTTTTGTGAGTATTTAAGCATCTTTAATTTGACATGCTTTTCAGATTTTCATCCTGTGCAATTGTAATATCCCAACAGGAATATTTTATAACATTTGGTTAATATTAAATTTCTTTACAATTTCAAGGGTTAGTTCCTCCCACAAATTAATATTATTATTGTTCATAAAATTACCACTCCTGAAATTATAATAATTAAGAACAGTTGACCATTACAATGAATGGCAACTCAGAAGGAATTATCTTTGTTCACAAACCAAATTTAGCTTCAATTAATCAACCATCAATCACCTTAATGCACAACTCATTTATCTCCAAATTTTGCAATAATTATATTGCCTTAAATCACTAATAGTGTGATTGGCTGGGTTGCTATGCACTGTTTTGGCCGCCCAAGGTGGATTTGGAATATAAGAACTCACCACTGGTTTTGAATTCTTCACAACCAAGTGTTGCTGATTTTTATATCAGAGAAGAACAACCAATTTTATTCAGTCAAATTCCTCTGAAACTGGATCACTGAAGTCTGCAGCAACAGCTAGCTTCTTGTTACAAACTAAGAATTAATCAAACCTGCACAATAGTGATTTCTGTGTGAAATCGCTCCAAGGAATTGTAGATTTTCATCCTCCAATTCCAGGCCTAGGGAGTTTTCATCCTTAGGTAATTCAACTGAAGGCTCATGCTCCACAAGGAGTAGAAATCAAATAAATTACAAAAATGCTTTCTCGATGACGCTGCCTTCTCCTTGCTTGGTCTATCTTAAATAGACTGATTTCTGCAAGAGTCATCACTCATCAAATGCCGCTTTATTCATAACTTAATTTATAATTTCATTTTGTAATATTATTTAACCTCTTTTGGAAGCAGCTGCCTGCGACTTCTTTCACCCTCCGAACATCTTCTAATTCCGCTGAATTCTTCTATTTCACGAAGTCGCAATTTCAATGAAGAGTGACGTGATTGTGACTCCCCAAAATACTGCAATTAGTCTTAATTCTTTTTTGTCTTTTCTCAATGCTGGAAATCGCATTTTTCTACAGGTCATGGATGTAGCTGTTATTAACAGTAACCTGGTAGTATCCTGTGTGGACATAGTTTAAATTTGAGAGGGGGAAATTACAGTAATTAAATTCCATTTATACTTTCAGTGTGCCCTGCTGTTGCCATGTAAGTATAATGCTACTACCATAGTTGAAAAACTCTGACTTGAGAAAAACTCGGCAAGCCCAAAAAGTACGACTCAGCAAGAGTTTTGTAGAAACTCAGCAACTTCAAAAAAAATTGCTTAAATTTCATTAGAAACACAATTTTTTTTGCAAAATTAAACGACAAGATGTATCCAATGAGTCCATAAATGAGTACAAAAGTGTTTTCCATTAAATTTGATTGATTTGAATGCAAATTGAGTACAAAATCGCATCCTCATGTGGAATCCTGATATAATAGTTAGTTTACAATTATTATGAATTTATGACAATTGCCTTTGAACATCATCATGATTCGTCATAATTCACAAATTGCATATTACAATATTTTAGATCCACCTCTTCCTTGGTCTAGTGAAAACTTTGGGAGAGGGTATGATATTTCATCATTGATCAATTATATTATGATAGTGATAAAATTAGTTGTCAAGTTCTTTATCCTGGTCTCCAAACCCAGATCCCATTGTAATAAAATTTCTTATCTAACAAGAGATCCCAATAACTAGTGTGTTATTATAAATCTATATATACAAGAGACGAAAGTCTCTATTTATAACAAATTACATAACAACGTTTCTAAATGAAACAATCATGAACGGAAACAGGAAATAGAAACCTACTAAACCAACTAAGATAACCATTAAAGAAACATTATATTATTTAATACCCTCCCATAATGATCATTGTACTATCTACCCTACAGAGGACATAATCTGCAGGTCTTTTGGTCACAAATGCCTAGAAGGCCGCCACTTTCTGGTTATGATTGCATAGAAGGCTGCCCCCTTCTCTTCAGAAGACTCTGCAAAATGAGCCTGTTGTTGAGACCCTCCCAATAACTAGTGTGTTATTATAAATCTATATATACAAGAGACGAAAATCTCTATTTATAACAAATTACATAACAACGTTTCTAAATGAAACAATCATGAACGGGAACAGGAAATAGAAACCTACTAAACCAACTAAGATAACCATTAAAGAAACATTATATTATTTAATACCCTCCCATAATGATCATTGTACTATCTACCCTACAAAGGACATAATCTGCAGGTCTTTTGGTCACAAATGCCTAGAAGGCCGCCACTTTCTGGTTATGATTGCATAGAAGGCTGCGCCCTTCTCTTCAGAACACTCTGCAAAATGAGCCTGTTGTTGAGACCCTCCATGATTTTGTAGAACTTCTAGATATGACCATGATAACCACAAACCTTCCAACCTGATGTTGGGAAAACAAAACCTGTCCCTCCCCGTAACCAAAGACATCGAGTTCAGCTTCTAAAACTGAAACCACAATTTTGAGGAGAAAATCGTCAAACCTGAACAGCTTTAGAAAAACAGTGACGATTTTGTTTAAAAAATCACCAAAAACTTTTATAGATGGGCACTACGACCCAAAACAAATTGCAAGGAAATGATTTTTGTGGAAAAAACAAACAAAACCCTCCAATGACCTTTTTTTCAAAAAAAATCAGAAAAACCGGAGACCAGCAACACTAATGATTTTTTCAAAAAAAAAAAATCAGAAAACCCAAAAGTGAAAAAACGATTTTTAAGGAGAAAATTTTTTTTAAAACGTGATTTTAAAGGAGAAAAATCGATCAAAACAAGACATGATTTTTGAAGAGAAAAATCGATCAAAATCCACAACAATTTTTTAAGGAAAAGATTACAAAACCCAGATAACAGCAACATTAGACATGATTTTTTTTGAAAAAAAAATCAAAAAACCCAGCATGATTTTTATGGAAAAAATCATACAAACCATGCCATGATCTCATGCTCAGAGACTCAGCAAAAAACCTAAGTTACCGGATTCGGACCCTAGACCCTCGAATCAGGTCCGGGTCCAATCCGGGTCCAAATTCACAGACCAGTCCGTGCTAGATTTGTACAGGGTCCGCGTTCGGACCTGTGGGTCCGTCCAGATCCGCAGCACAAGGATCAAAATCTGTCTTCAATGCTTAGGATACAAAACAGGGATCAAAATCTATTGCTTCTTAGTTTGCAGAACTCAACGGTTTGATTTTTATATGTTAATCTTTCAATAGAATTGTTTTATGGCTGTCGTTGAACTTCTTCATGCTTGCATTGCCTATAGCCCATGAAAATAAACTGAATCATAGTGGAAATGTACCTTAATTGCGTGTCTATCATCCGTGATTGATAGAACGGTAAATCTCTTGCGGATATGTTAGAGTGGGAAAGTCGTGTCTTAATAGTCTCCAAATTAATGTAAAGTTGTAATACCTATTTGAAGTGTTGAAATGGCTGGGGTAGTAGAGAAGTTATTACTCGTAATTGTGACATTTCTTCACATGTCCTTTTGACCACTTGTTAATCACTGGACAATTTCCATGTTGTCACAACTCTCTTACCTTGCACAATGATTTCTTTAGAATCGTGAACATGGATCAATGATCAAGTATTTAGATTTTTGATGTTTATCTTTGACATTTGGCATTGATCAATGATCAAGCATCATAGATTCATACTATGAGATGATTTAGTTTTACAATTATGTATATTTCTCTTATTTTATTGTATATAAAATGCATATATACACACACACACGAACCCGTACAAATCATAACGGAATGAAAAAAAATTCCAGAATCCACGAACCGGATTCTTGTACCCGAACCCATCCCCGAACCCAAACTGGTAACTTAGCAAAAAACCCTTTGAATTTTGCAAAAACAAAACCCACGATTTCAAAAATACTTCTAGAAACAAATTCCAGGTAAAATACCCAAGAATTTTTTTGAAGAAAATTCGTCAAAAAACTTAACCCACTATGATACCATGTTATTACAAATTGATATATACAATAGAGATGAAAGGCTCTATTTATAACAGATTACATGACGATGTTTCTAAACGAAACAATTGTGAATAAAAACAGGAACTTACTAAAGCAACTAAGATGACCATTAAAGAAACATCACATTATTTAATATAGTGGGGGTTTGAAAGTGGAGACCCAATGGGTTTGAGAGGCACTGATGACAAGTTGTACAAGGTGCTAGATGTGAAAAAAAAACCCAACGATAGAGGGTGTTAGCTAATTTTTTGATGCATCTGGGCATTTTTATTATGCAGCCAAATTTCTGCCAGACTTGCAGAGTTTGTGTGGAAAACTCGGCAAGCAAAAGAACTAGGATAATTCACCGAGGTTTGCATCTATGGCTACTAAGATTGAGATCATATAAAATAATAAATAACATTTATATTTTTCTGTTAAGTGCCTCTTAGCCACAATTTTTTAGGAAATAGAAGAGAGCTCTTAAGATGAATCAAATAAACAAGAATACATGATTTCAAAAGTAACCTTGGGTGAGAGGAGAGAAAATTTATATTTGTTTCATAAATGCTGTTTTTGATATGAGACCCCCCTAGAAGCCACTCTGCATAATGTCATAATCGGCATTTTAATGATTATTCACATAGCTTGTAATAGAATTTTAGATTGGTGGCTTGCAATCTTTATCAGTCACAAATAAATTTCATAATAGAAAGTGCTCCTCTTTTGCTCCAAGCAATTGTTGACATAAGAACTGAAAAACACAATAAACTGTTTACGACATATTACAAAGTACAGGAAGACATGAAATCAATATGTACAAGAAACTTGCTTTCTGTTTGCAATGCTAAATTAAAATGCTTAGAACCTCAGAGAATGTAGCTTGATAAGAAAATAATTCCAGGCCCGGATGAAAATAAATTTTAATGGCTGGCTGAAGAAATGGAACTTACTGTGCCATTCCAATCTGCATGATAGACTTCTCCATAAGAACCTAAAAAAAGATGTAAAAAAATAAATTTGTATTCTTTTATGATCATATCTGAGAAATTTTTGAAAATCAGCACAGATATTTATAATTCAGCTCAGAAATTTACCAAAAGAATACAGGATCAAAGTAATACAAACCATTAAGAGATGCTAATGAATCCTTACCTAATCCAATCCGCTCACCAATTAAAAGATTTTCCCATGGGATCTCGCACTCCGTTACATCATCCATTAGAGAGTGTTTAGAATTGCAACTACTAATGGATGGGCCCAGTTCATCAGCATTGTTCCTGGACTCCACTGACTCGCCATGCATCATGCTTTCAGATTCCATAAGTTCCCTTCTCCCTCTATTGAAAGTGTGTTCCCTATCTACTAAATTGTGTGGTGAGACATTATCAATTCCTGTATGCTTCTGATTCGCAAGAGCCACAGTTGTAACATTAGCATTTTCAACTACACTAGGGCCTTTTGTAGGAGGTTGACAGCATTTGCCGGTTGCTACAATTGGGGACAAAGCACCGGTGACTGTTGTGCCAGCAATTGAAAGACATTTGTGAATGTTAGTATCCTGAATTGAGTCTGCCACCCATGACAAAGAAGGAAATAATGATATATAACAAGCTTTCATAGATGAAATACCTGAGTCAGTAAGTTCTGCTGGTACTCTCCTTAGTTCCAATCTATCCACAAATTGCACCTGAGATTTTTCACCCACACCATTGCGTGTAATTGAATTCTTCCGCATAATAGGTTGTGGAGGTCGCCCAGGGCCTGAAGGAACTTTCTCTCTCCTTCTCTGGAACTCATACGCTCCTTTCTCCTGATTATTTCCTTTATGCTGGGAAACATTTTGTCCAGCAAATTGTTGCGAACTAATGTCATCAAATAAATTTGGAGGAGCTGGAATTCCACTCTCTAAAAGTACAGCATGTAGTCTTTGCGCAAACTCAGGATTTTCATTTGCTGCTATCACACATTGGGAAACATTTTTCACTTTCATTTGCTCAGCAGGGGAAGCTACTCCCTCTGTCCAAGATGGAGATCTCCTTGGCCTATTGAATGGCGAATTTGATTTTCCATGTGCCTGTTCAATACAATGAAATTGAGGTCTTTCATTGAGCCTTACATCTTTCATACCTGATTCTAGAACCCTACTTGCTGCTGCATCAAGATTTGATTTTTCATCTTTCAATTTACAATCTCCTGAATCGTTGTTAGATTGAACTACAGCCTTTCTTCTATCAACAAACAGGCCAATGTCTTTCTCCTCCAGAGTTGAGCACAAATCCTGGACTGCCTGTGCAATAATAACCTGGCCAGTATTTGACTTAGCTAAAACAGGACTTTGGGCATGAACTGCTTTAGGTGTTTCAACAGGAATTAATGTACCAGGAGCTCCCATTAGATCAATAATGAATTCCCTGATAAAAATCAATTCCATATCAGCATAACTCTCTAAGGAAAAAAATTGATTCATACTTGGCTGTGAAGGCTCTCAAAATGTCCTACAATCTGAATCTTTCTGCAAAGAAGCTTGAAACAAAGATGCAGAACTATGGCATACAAAATAAATCAGGATAATTACAAAATAATTTCAACTCAGAACTATTACAGGCAAAAAAAATAAGTATCAATATTTGTTAGGCCATGTGATCTCTCAGTTAGCATTCATTCTGCTGCCTACATAACATATTAGATAAAATAAACAATCATCTATAAGACACTAAGTAATCATTTACTGAATTGGATAAGCCACTAAATATAGGTCACTCACCCTCAAAAATGCAATGTTGAACATCTGTACCATCAAAACACAAGCCAGAACAGCACTTTTATCCTCAAATGCTAAGCCTACACATCATGTCTATCCCCTAGTAGACACAGTAAAGCTAATATTTCTATTGCCTAATTTCTTTCCCAGAGAGTTGTGCAGTTGCCAACAGTACGACGTGGTTGTCACCAGGCTGGAGCTGTCAAGTTAGATGAAAATCAGTGCATTCTCCTTTCCCATCCTGTGCTATGTAATCAACTGAAGTACATTTTGTCTGTAGATCTCTACAATTTGATTGTCAACCGGAAACCCATCCAAGGCCCCAAGTTATAAACTATTTAAATAAACAAAAATAACATATAGAGTTCATAATACACTCATTACTACCAGGACCAAAATGAATATTTTAAAATCAAATAAGGTTAAAAATGGCATTCAGCGACTATGATGCTTTGCAGCCTCCACCCCCATGCCAACACCCCCCCCCCCCCCCCCAACACCGGGCTTTGTCAAGTTCAATTTTGATGGTGCCTTGCAATGGAATCCTGGGTTGATGAGGCAGGTATGGCTATTCCCAAAAGGATGGAAATTTTCTGCATGGTAGATCTTTATTCCAAGAGATCAAGATGAAAAATGAGGTAGAATGGGAAGGAGTTGTAGCTGAGATGGAGCTAGCCTTCTCAAGTGGAGTGCAGAACCTTGTAGTTGGAGACTCACTTATTGTTATCAATGCGTTGACAAAAGGAACTTCTCCAACTGTAAGCTAGGGAGTTATTTAGGGGAGGCTCATTTGGTGAGTTTGCATTTCAGGGTCATCTTCTGTCATTGTTGCAGATTTGACAATGCTACAGCTAATTATTTGGCCCAGTATGCCATAGATCAGGCCCCTATTGTGGTGCCGTATACCACATTGGCCCATATGTGTTTCTGCATGAGTGAAGGTGAATTTCTCGGCATGCGGTGGCAAGTTTCAGTTGCACATTGCTTCCAGTGTATGCTACTGTTTTGGCACCTATTATCCTTGCTGCCATGGCTTGCTTGAAGAATTCTGGTGGAGGAAGTGATCCCTTGCAAAAAGGCCATGTGTCAAAACATACACTGAAAGTAATGTTTGCATGCGATAATCTAGTGGCTCTAGGGTTAATCAAGGGAGTCCAAGAAGAGCAGAAAATGGACTTAACTGAGCTCTGGAGTCTTAGGATACTATTCAAGAAGATTTTGTCTCGAAGTTGGCAGAGGTGGTTCCCAACAAAGAGATTTGGCTTTGGTGGTTACGCCTTTTCCTTCCTGCTCAATTTGGCAATATGGAAATGGTGCTAGAGGTGAAAGGAGGAGATGCTTAAAAAACAAAGGCAACCTGGAGGCTGAGGAAGTCCCATCTACAAATCTGCCTCAACATGTTGATAGTCTTTGGACCCAGTTGCGAGTACATCAAGTACTACATCTGTTCAGAGCTTATTGTGCTGATGTGGGGAAGTTCTAGAATGCCCCATAGTGACCCACAATAAAGCCACCTTGAGGTCTCCGGAACTTCAGCAACGCAATCATCTGGGGTAATAGAACCCATCATTTGTAGGGCAGGAGGGAGCTGAATCATGGCATGTGGTTTCTAGATGTAGACATATTTGTAGGTGTAGCAAGTGAAAGTTGGAGACTGGTATCTGTGTGGAAGAAGTGGTGGATAGGAGAAATGAGGATAGCTCTCAGATGAATTGCTGGGGTGTCTATTGAGAGCCCTGGTATTATGTTTCTTAAGTTCTAGTTTTTTGTTGGATTCTGTCTTCATGCAGCAGATCATATCTCCAATGTTGCATATGTTTTGTGTAATCATTGCTAGAAATCCACTTTTCAGACTGCCAAGTATTTATAGTTTCATAGTCCTACATTTTTGGCATCATTATCAACGCAAATCCAATTATGTCCATGTAAACCAACCATACCACAATACCAATCATTGCCTGTAATCATCATCGGCCAATAAAGTCATTGAAAAAAATAAAAAATAAAAAAATGAGTAAGGATTTCTCAACGTACACGAAGGAAGGTTATTAAAAGGATATAGAGGAGTTGACAACAAAATAATAAAATATGGGACCTAGCCACAAATGATTTCCTCAAGGAATCTAATGGCACAGAGACCCCCATCGGTAACATAGCAAATAACTTTATTTGGAAGGAGTGTGCAGAGAATACCTGAACCATATGCTAACATGCCTACATGTCAACCTTGTTCTAGATGGACATGAAAGACACAAAGAAGGGTATCAACAAGAAGTTGAGCAGCAGTGCATCCACCAAAACTATTAAGACTTATTAAAGAAATAACAGGAAGGGGGGAAAAGAGCAACACCAACAGGGAAATTTGTGTATTTTGAATTCAGAACTCATACCGCATGATATCCACCGTAATAAAACATGGGAGGCAATTCCTCTCACTAGGATAGCAGAAACAGACCAGAGGAATAAAATACTATCAAAGATGGATATGGAAAAGGAGCTAGAAAAGGTCCATGACCGCTGCTATAACAAAAATCAACAAGGACCAACAGCAAATTGATGAAAGGTAGTCTAGGAGGAGAGGACTGTCAACAACTGGACAACTATTGCAAGAGAAATATCCGTAAAAGATAGTGAAAAAGATTTCAAGGTGAAATGATTGTTTGGAATTCTGAAGAATTACGCAACAGCAGAAAGACTACTGATGACGATGAGGATATGCCAGGAATTGGAGGGTCGCCAACAGCAAGAGAAGGGTAGAAGAAAGTGGTGGTGAAAAGCGGCTTGGTTTGAAGATAAGAAAAGAAACAAGAATAATGGAAATGAGGCACAAAGTCGTAACATAGAGCTTGGAACTGCACCTTTTTGATTGGGAGATTGATAAGTGGAGTTAAAAATCAGAAAAGCTAACATAAAATAAATACAAGTCACAACATCGGTTCTACAAATGGAGACAAGGATTCAAAACTAAAAGGCAATGGGAAGGCAGGAAGAACTAGATCAATTTGGAGTGTAGGATACCACCTGAGTAGCCCAGGTTATTTGTTGTGACAAGCATAACACAATTACAAGAAACAAAATTGCCAGAATTCATAGGAATCACAATTGAGACCCCGTGCAAAATAGGCATAGTAAATACATTATACACAGTACAATTTGGACCACCAACAGTCACTCAGATGAAGGTTATTCGCAAAGCTTGTATCTGGTGATCTTGAAAAGAGACACTACTAATTGCCATCTAGATATAAGGAAATAAAAAATAAAAATAAAAATAAAGTAGAATAACAAAGGTAGGTTGACCTTCAAAATAGACTTCAAATGTTGTGGGGTGAAAATAAGGTCATTGTTGAGAGTTGTAGCACTAAGCAAGGAATGAACAACTCTATTTGAAATTATAATAGACATCCAAAAGAATTAATTGTCAGCATGGACTAAAGACAAGGTGGCCTATCAAATGGTTAAGACCAAACACAAACAATGAGAAAGTGGCATGCACATCGACACAATGAACCTGGAGAGTGAAGACGAGGCTATGCACCAGCAGAACATTAAGTGACTGCAATGAAGGCAGATGATCCAGTGGACCAACATTAATAGCTGCCCTGATGATGGAAAAGAAAGAAGTGTCGTGCATGTCATGTTGCATAAAAAGAAATATAAATCAAAACAACTAAAGCAACCAAATTTGGGAGATTCACAAAATTACTGAGCATTACACTAAATATTGTAAGTTCAACCTAAAGAATAAGAACAATCAACAGGTGTTGCTGACATAGGTATTGAATTCTAAGCAAACCACAAGTCACCCTCTACAAGGTTGACACAACAAGAACCAGCAGGGAGAAAGTGATCACCGAATTAAAAGTGATGCTAATGCACATCTGGTAATACAATGTCAAGTGTGCAATGAGTGGGGTCATTTCACAAAAGAAAGCACCAAGCAATTAATGTGAACATGGTTGATACAAAACCAAGGTACATTTATACACAGCCCGTAGAAAATCTCACTATTTGTTCCCACGAAGAAGGTACTATAAGTCAAATTGGTGTACTAGCTAGGATATGGACATAAAAATTGTCATACCTTTTACTAACAAAAATCAGTTCAACAGATAGAAATTAAAAGACAAAGACCATAATTAACTCTACTGCAGGATATTGTAACCCAGTAAATCCAACAAGTGAAACAGAAACAGAACACAGTAATCGTCCTTCAAAATACCTTTCACAGTCAAACTTTATAATGTTGATTGCCCCGTCATCAGTTCCAGTATAGTGACTCCCCTTGACTAACCTGCATGGAATACCTACACGGTCTGCCAATACCTGCAGTCCAAACCCAGATAGGATTCAGGTGTAACCATTGAAAAAATGTTTGCAAACTGACAGTACAGTTTCATAGTAGGATTCATCATGGAAGTAAATAAAGCAAGATATGACCCATACAGTTGCAAGTTTGCAACACTACTACTGAAAACAATATGATCAAAAAAGGAATACACAGTACCTAATCTGTAAAAAAGTAAAATATACCAGAACATCAACAAACTTGTGTATGTGTATATCTACACTATTTGTATGTCCTGAAAACCTGCCAACCAATATGGATGCAATATATGATGTATTAGTAATCTAACCTTGAAAAGGAGAGCCCTGTGGCGTGACAGCCCAATCTGCAAGCGACCAAGAGGTAGAACAATATTATTAAGTGTGCTGCGCAACCCATAACTTCTTACTGTCCACCTTGTAAGCATATCATCTGCATCATTGACAGCACCACCCATATGCTCAGCAACAAGATCAGCTACCCCCTGTACCAAGCCACTATCCAATGGCCCAAGGTCAGCTGCTTTGAGCTCTAACGAAATACCAAGTGCTTTTTGCTCAAGTTGTTCTAGTGCAGGATCTATGATTCTATTGACTAAAACAACTTCGTATCCAATATTATCTGAAACAGGTGTTCCTTGAAGTTCAACAAGAGAAGGCATTTTCCCCTGTGAGTTGGGATCTGATAAAATGCCATAGACATCATAGAATCCATCCATAACTTTTTCGTCAAAATCAACAACATTATAACTCTGCAATCCACAAACATGTATTGCAGCCAGGTCAGAATATGTAGGACTAGTTAAATTTTTAAAATGCCAACTGATTACCTAAGTGAAACATACAAAAATGCCACAAAAACATAAAGTTTACATGTAGTTTGTAAGAAGATATTATTTCAATCAATCATTCTATATATCTAACAAAAGAGCCACAAATATGACAAAAACACAGGAAACTATCCACATTATATAACAGAATAGTCTGGAAAATAGTCACAATAAACTTTCTCAGTAATAAGTACCGAAAACAAACTATAAAAGATTTATTCAATTAATTAGAAAATAGTCAGGGTAGGTTTAAGGTTGGGGTTGGGGAAAAATCAGAAGAAAAAAATAGATAATAGTCCCGCAACACTCATTTTTTAACCAAAAATTTGTAAGAGAAATCTTACAAAAAAAATTAGAAAATCATGATTTGCACAGGTTGTGATTTAATCATTAATTTGAAAGCAAAAATGTTTTTGCAATTTTATCAGAAAGTCACAGTTTTTACATTCAAAAAAGGGGAAACGTCTGTGTCTCAATTTATTTCTGACTCCTGCAACCCCTACTCTCGTATATAAGAGAGAAATTGAGAAAAGACCTTACTTAAATTAAAAAATATTATCAAGTCTAGAATGTTTGATACCCTCTTCTATTATATTCTCAAGCACTTCAGATTTGAAATTGGCATGCCATTTACATAGAACATTTGAGATTTCCTTGTAGCTAGATACCTTCCCCAATTAATCTTCTTAAGCATGAAACACAATTTTGTCTCTGACTGTGAGTTGCTATAGTCTGCAATTTTGTATCTTCTTGGCTTAGGAATAATTGCCAATTTTGGATTCAACAATAAGTTAATCAAAGGAAGAGTCAGAGTTAGCTTGAAAATCAACATAACTTGGCAAAGAAACCTATGAGAAACTCAGCAATCAAGAAAAATACATTAAAAAAATTGGGAAAAAAAAACCAAAAATGATTATTTTGTATACTAATGAGGAATTCACTTCATAGATACCCAGAAATATTAAAATATATTTATATTACATTATGCATTCAACATCCTGAAGTATGATAAACACAAAATCAGACATAAAGTTCAAGTATTTCATTAGAATTAAAAAGAAAACCAAAATTTGTACATGCAAAGTCTAATTTCAATAAATGATGTAAAGAACATTATGACATGACACATGATAAAAAGATAACAAGTAGTCCAAGTACAAATAACCATGTGATAGGAAGATCAGTTCCTCAAGAAATACAAGGGCACCAATGGAGAGTGAGGTTGCAGATCAAAGCTCACTATAGTCTGTCAAAATTCAGAATGAAAGGCCCAGCAACTTCATCAAATATAGTCAGAAAAGTACTAGCAAATATCCTGAAGATGTCCAAAGAAAAATGAAGTGAAATAAGAGGCCTTTGTTGGGCAATTTGAGGAAGCCGAATGCTTTAAGTAATCCAATCTTGGACACTTATAGCAAGCAGGATACTTCCCCCACTAGAATCTCTCCACATATCCAAGAACAATAAATCTCCATAGATGATGAAAAACAGTGGTGTGTGCCTTCCCTCATACTCTGATCTGTGTACGAGGACAAATGGATGAACTTAACCATCGTAGAAAAGTTCATTCACCATGTCTAGTGCAAGAATGCAAAGGGGGGAGTTCTGATAGAAATGCACCAATAAGGAAGATAAGGTAGGTGTATCTTCTTGCTGACCTATCTCCATATTTTTTTGAAATTTCAATATCCAAAGCATATCTAACACATCCAAAATTTGTACATGCAAAGTCTAATTTCAATAAATTATGTAAAGAACATTATGACATGACACATGACGAAAAGATAACAAGTAGTCCAAGTACAAATAACCATTTGATAGGAAGATCAGTTCCTCAAGAAATACAAGGGCACCAATGGAGAGTGAGGTTGCAGATCAAAGCTCACTCTAGTCTGTCAAAATTCAGAATGAAAGGCCCAGCAACTTCATCAAATATAGTCAGAGAAGTACTAGCAAATATCCTGAAGATGTCCAAAGAAAAATGAAGTGAAATAAGAGGCCTTTGTTGGGCAATTTGAGGAAGCCGAATGCTTTAAGTAATCCAATCTTGGACACTTATAGCAAGCAGGATACTCCACCCACTAAAATCTCTCCACATATCCAAGAACAATAAATCTCCATAGATGATAAAAAACAGTGGTGTGTGCCTTCCCTCATACTCTGATCTGTGTACGAGGACAAATGGATGAACTGAACCATCATAGAAAAGTTCATTCACCATGTCTAGTGCAAGAATGCAAAGGGGGGAGTTCTTATAGAAATGCACCAATAAGGAAGAGAAGGTAGGTGTATCTTCTTGCTGACCTATCTCCATATTTTTTTGAAATTTCAATATCCAACGCATATCTAACACCTCCAATGGCTATAATGGGCTCAAAAAGGAGGTAATAAATCTAGTAATATCCTAGGAGTCCCTTGTAAAGCTCAATGACTAAATGTGGAAGCCTCTCAAAGATAAAAGGTTATAGCATCTTCTACCAAAATAACAAAAGGAGCTGGCCGGGAAACCTCCTAAGCTCCTGTCCAAACAGTGATATATCCCTTGAATCTCATTAATGAAAGGCTAAATTGCCGACACAGGAACCCGGTATGTAGGTAGGGACAAAAAAAATTAGTGTTTGGGTATATATATATATATATATATATATATATATATATATATATATATATATATATATATATATATACCAAAAATTAAAGAAATTTACAGAATTTAAAACTAAATCATTTGATAGTATGATACTTCATCGTTAATCAGTGCCAAGTGTCAAAGATAAGTATTAAATGCCAATTGATAGTTCAGAATTTCAATATTAACTATTAAGTCATACATCATCTCATATATGTCTAGGTTCACAATTCAAATGCAAATCATTACAATTACAATATTGAAAATCACAATTACAATATTGTCTTCTATCTTCAATGTAGTTAATCAATCATCAAAAGGATTATCATAAAAATCATAACAAATACACAGCTTGTGGTTGACGATTAAAAAAAAATACTGTAGGTACTTTAGTACAAGTTGCAATAATTTTTTATATGAGTTACTGCATCTCTTTGGATAATCAATATCATAAGCACAAATTGTAATAAAGTAGCAGTGTGCTTCCTTACTTAAAACTAATACAAGAGCACCCCCAACCTAGCATCCCTCATTTCTTGTTAATTTACGATTTTCAAGATGCAACATCCTAGATTAGTGATATGGATTGAACCTAAGTCCAACCTATGACTTAGACTAGCGTAAAATCATGTGTATAATGTAATCTCTCAAAAATCATGTGCCCTTTTAAAAAACTGGAATAATTTCCATCAAAGTGTTAAGTTGATATGTGTTGACCTTATCAAAGAACAATTCAGATCAACTATCTCCTTTTTGAAATGTACAAACTACTTCAACACAATTATTTATTAAGGCATGACAAACAATTAACTTCAAGTCGACTTAGTGCCTAAATGGTTAACAAATTACATAAAACAAGATCATTGCTACATTATCCACTAGTTTGTGTTGCTGTAAAGTATTAAGAGCATTCAAAATTCAAAGCTACAAAATGAGAAATTTTGATTGAAGAGGAATAAATCTTTGTTATTACTGATATGCACAGTGCCCATTGAAGAGGTACCCACATGAATAAATATTTGTTATTACTGATATAATTGTTATTTTTTACTGATAAAATATTTGCTATTACTGCGGGTATGCTCTGGGTGCACCTTGGTACGCACAGGGCGCGATACACAGTGCCCATTGAAGAGGTACCCACATTGATAAATATTTGTTATTACTGATATATTTGTTATTTTTTACTGATAAAATATTTGTTATTATTCTGGATATGCTCTGGGTGCACCTTGGTAAGCACAGGGAGTGATCCAAGCACCCCGGGTGTGGTTTGGGTACGCAGTCTGCATACCCACAGCACACGTGGTGCACTTGGGGCACATCCTGTGGTACCCACGGCACACCGAGCATGCATATCCAGACCCAGACACACCCAGACCCAGTTCATGGGTACAGGGTGCGAACTCTGCAACTAAGTAGAAAGGGTACCTGAAAGTATATAGTTCCTTAACATCCACTTCCTGAAGGGAGCAAAGATCGCATATCTTGTAACCTGGTAGAATATGATGGTCTATGTCAAATATACCTTGTGGAAGTGATCCCTCAACTGGACAAGGGATGTCCTCAGTTATCCCAAAACTACTGCTAGAATCGGGATGAATGGTGATGCCATCAACAGTATGTGCAAAATGCTTGACATAGAAACCAATATCATTGAGAGGCCATTAGGGAGAGATTCAGGTGGACTAAAATAAATTGCCACCAAATGTCCCCAGCAACAATATTGATCAAATTCTTCACTAAACAGGTATACAGAGATATTGATAAACTAAACAAGCAAAATAAAGCTAGAGAACCAATAATATTGTTGTCCAAAGGATCCAAGAAGAAAACCTCGCCAAAGAGCAAAGAGTTAAATAAAGACATCTTTCCTGGCCTGGTGAAGAATTACCGAAGGCCTACATAAAAAATGAGCTTGAAGATATGCAAAAAAAAACAGATTCAGCAACAAATCGATCTTCGATAATGCACAAAGGAACCATTTTTATACAGCATGTCATGAGCTGAAGCATGATAGCTTGAACCCTCTTAGCATGGACCCAGTCAATAGACCCCAAACAAGTGCCCCAAACCTCTACCTAAAAATAACAATAGATTTAAACTTTAATGACTATATCAAAGAGAAGCATCTTTGAGACTATATTCTAATGTTAGAGCTCCAAAATCAAAGAAAAGCATAATCCTTGCGAAGCTGGTTTAGATTGAGGGATGGATATGCACCCTAAAACCTCAAGTAGGCATAGGTTGTTGCAATTTTCATTGGCTCACCTTTGTATGAAAATGAAAACCCAGAAAAATTCACCTATAGAGGTATTGAAGATTGTAATCCTAGTTCTGCTAAGTTGCCCAGAAACTAAGGAATGGAAGATCACATATCGTGCAAGAGGTGATGCTTACCAAGGCCATGAATATGCACAAAGGACAATCGACAAATTTATAGAGACATTTACTTAGTTACCCTGCAAATACTACTGAACAGGCAATGGAAGTGAATGAGAAAACAAAAAATAACTGAAGGCTACATCATTACTTGAAATACAAAAAGCACTGCATAATGCAAGGTACACATCTCATCAACAAGACTGCTCTATTGAAGATATTGATAAAACTGCTCAAAATTAAATTCAGTGGAAGTGGCACCCTATTTGACTCAATACCGCCATGCCAAATAACAACCATCTCATTGAGCCTAATGATAGCACTAATAAGGATCTATAAGATTGTTTAATCTTTGGAAGAGCAAATGTCTAGCATTTAGTCTCTTAAAAGGTCTTCCAAAATGTAGTGACCTTAGAAAACAACTAACAAGCCTAATTAATAACACCTAGTGCTCAGATATTTATATAATATAAACATTACAAATAAAAATAATAATAGGTTTTTTAATGCAATTAACATTAATATGTGACTGGGCATTTAGACAGGGAAGGAAAATTAATCTCATGAAAGTCAATTTGAGTTAATAACTGTATTCATGAAGGATGTTGGCTCTTAGCCATTCCATATGTTCAATTTACTTTGGATCCACAGCAGAAGGGTCAACATGGAGAAGATTCGGCATGCAGATTAATCTGTTTTATCTTGGTCCCTTAGACCACTGGTCTTGTGGACGTCATTAAAATTCCTTTATTCATTCATTCATTTATATTTTAAAAATTAAAACAATTAAATTACAAAAATAGGCCATTCACTTGAATTTACTTATTTCTAACAACTTTCATCGCTGCCATTCACTGTCATTCAAGCCACCCAACAAATGACAAAGGTCCTTGCTTGTGGACAAATTAGACACAGGCACAAGCATAGAGCCAGCACTGAAGGAAGACTCAACCTAGATGCGAACCAGACGAAGAGCCAATGCAAGAACCTAGAGCAAAGAAGATCGTGACACTAAAGGTGGTCATACCCTCAAAGGAGATTGTGCCCCTACTTGCATTCAATGCCCAAAGGTAACCTCAACCGAAATTTTAGGACAACCAGAAAGGGATTAATGCACACAAGGATTGCTATTGCACATGCCTTACATAGATGCTTGGAGAATTACTGCAAGCTCAAGATCAATGTGTAACTAAATAAAGTAAAGAAATTCAATTTTTTCTAGATCTAAGTGTACAAAATCAATGGCTCTGGTTTCTATATTTAATTTCTCACACAGTTCATCCTCTATCACTTGATTATAAATGCAAAGGAATGTTCATGCTTTAGATTAAAAACACCTTGAAGTTTTAACTTTGATATGCATTGTTTTAACTTTTGACTATTGAAGACTAAATTGTCCCAGGCTTAAAGAGATGAATCTGACATGGTAACCAGTTATCTCATGAAGATTACTGCGTTAGAGGACCAATTGTTCGCTATTGGTTACCCTCTTACAATCAGTTGTGGCAAATTTTTGTCCAATAAGAAACATGATAATCAGCTTCAGAAAAGAAACAAGAAGCCTAGGAAATTGCTCCCATCAGGTAAATGAAGAAAGATTCAAAGAAGAGGAAGCCCTAGAAGGGTAAGAAATATGAAGCCTCTTCCAATTATTCTGGTGCCAATTAAAAGAAAGGTTGTGTAGCTTGTTATAAATGCAAGACAAAGTAGCATCATACTTACAAACATCCAGAGAAGCGGGGACAGGAAACGAGGGAAAAAATATCAGAATTACTAGTTTTCTGAGAATGCAGATATTTCAGTTGAGGTAGATCAACTCACATTGACACTTGAAACCACGTTTTCCATGATTTCAACCCTTTCTTCCAATGTTGCTTTTGGACCAGGTTGGTATGTGAACAATGGAGCATCACGACACATCTCATGAGAAGAGGTGACTCAGCTTGCTACCAAAGACCAAACTGGAATTAAAGTAACTCTAGACAACCTCAACCCATTTATCCAGTGACTGGAAATGGTACCATTGTTATTCATGTCTTCAGATGATGTTTTCCTCTTGACAAAGTTGTGTATGTTCTTGGATTGAACAAGAACTTGTTTGTTGTTTCCTGTTTTGATTACAACTACAAGCATAAATCTGAATATAATCGTTCAATGTCATTAAAGACTCCAACCTCGAACCTTCTCAAGATTTTGCTAGAGGAATGCATGATAATGACTTGCATTAGGCTTCTTGGGACTCTATGATTCATGGTGCATGAGGATGCTAAGTTGTGTGACTTATTGCACAAATGTTTTGGCCACTAGTACTATGGTATGTTACCTCTTTTGAAGAATATGGTGCATAGGCTGGCAGATTTTAAAGCTGAGCACACAAGAATATGCAAGAAATGAATGCTCAGGAAGCATTCCATAGCTCCCTTTTGTACTGATGAGTGGAAATCAAGGGAAATTCTTAAGTTTATTTATGTAGGATGTATACAGACCTATTTCTTCTCCCTCCTTGATAGGTAGTCTTTACTATGTCTCTTTATTGATGGTTCTTCTTGAAAATCTTGGATTTACTTTATAAAGAATTAAAAAAAAAGTTTTGAGTGTTAATGTTCTGGTAACTGCAGGAGAAATCATACCTGCGTTGTGCTTCTCATTTACTTTGATGGTGATTCTAATGTTCTCATCTATCGCAAGAGTATATGTTCAGTGCTGAACCTTGTTTTACTTTCAGTTGGCCGTGTACAGTTCGCAGCCTTTCCTGTGCAATGTATTTCAATATTGTGATTATCAGGAGCTGTTTCTTACTTCCAGCTATTATATTATTGTTCTCCTTCATATCATGTGGTGGTTCCTGTCTTTGTTGTTTCGAAATTGGTTGAAGGTGAATCGGCTATCTATGGTAACCGTCACCGTCAATATTCCTTGCTGGCATTGTTGTTTTTCAAGCTTATATGAAAGTTTCATGCTGAGATGGCATTATGGATTTTTATTAATTGTCGGGTGTATGTGTTCCGCACGACTCGTGCATTTTGAAAGAATTCAAAGTGTTATTATTATCACTATCACTGTTGATTCATTCTGGAGTAACTGTTGCTTCCTGTGAAGCATCGGGAGATAAACTTTTGGTGCGACATGTATATTGGATCATGGAGCGCCTACCATAATGGATCTATGCAGAGCCTTTTGTATTGTTCTCTGAAAACTATGAAAAGAAAGAGTTTTCATGCAGGGATTATTTTTACTTCAGTGAGCATTGTGCAAGAGTTTTTACTGCATATCGATGTTATTCAACAGATTGAGATAGGACGGCAGCGTGTGTAGTTCTGCTGGAAATTCATATGTCTGAAATATATTTTTCATAAATGTGTGATACATGAGATAGAGCTGCGTTGTTATTGTGTGTTCGATCAATATATGATCCGATTTCATGATTGTAAGACATATTCTTTGTGAGAAGTATCTGTGAGATACTTAAAGTTTGTATATTCTGCATTTCCAAAGAAAAAGTGATAAAACTGTGTATAAAGCTTATTGATTGATTGTTAAGTGTCATCAATCATAAGCGTGAGAACACTGTATTTATTTGGAGCATACAATAAAGGATCTATTTTTGTGGGGCTGGGTTTTTCACCCTCAAGTGGAGGGTTTTCCCAGGATAATTTTTTTGTCTTCTGTTTTGTGTTTCTGTTTATTGCATTCTGGTTCAAAATTTAACATTGAGTAAGTTTAAAAATATTCAAGAGCTGGTGGAGAGTAACAAGGTTAAGAACTTAGATCACACAATGGAGGAGCATAGTGCTCTAATAAGTTTGACTCTTATTACAAAGAGATGGTGCTAAAGAAGGTAACTCAGAGTCCTTTACAATACCCAACAAAATTATGTGGCAAAAGGGAAGAATCGGTACATCATTGAGACCATAAAAGCCACAAATCATATTAAGGATTTGCCCGTGTGCCTTTAGAATGAAGTATACAATACTTTTGTCTATATCTTCAACATGTCTACCTACCAATAAGAAAACAAAAAACATCAGAGGAGATCTTCACACAGGAGGAGGCAGACATATCAGATTTTTTAATTTGTTGATCCTCCTATATATTGCAAAGAGATGGTAATAAAGACAGTAACTCAGAGCTCCCTACAATACTCAACAAAATTGTGTGGCCAAGGAAAGAATCAGTCCATCATTGAGACCACAAAAGCCACAAATCATAATAGGGATTTGCCCATGTGCCTTTGGAATGAAATATGTAAGACTTTTGTGTACATCTTCAACAGTTCCACCAACAAGAAAACAAAAGGCATCAGAAAATCAGATTTTGATCTAATAGATTCCAGCCCAGAAGTAGAGGTCTTCCCAACTTCCAAGTGGATGATAATATTCGGGCAACCCTCCGGCAAGCTGGTCCTTGGCAAGTTGCCTCAGCCTATACCGACGTTCACGTTGTTGCGCGGAGATCAAAGCCTTCTGTGCGGCTTCGCCTTCGTCCTCTTGTTGCTTTTTATTTCTATCTTTATTTAAAACATTGGGCATAAATCCTTTCCTCACTTCTCTTCCCGAGTACGTCTAGGCAGCGGCGCCAGATGTTTACCTGCTGGGGTAAACTTAGTATTGCACAGACATCGTACGGGAAATATAAAACACAGAATATATCATAGAATAATAAATACTTTCCTTAATCATTCCAGACTGGCAAGTACATTTATATCATAATGATTATACAATAATATCTCCCATGTCCAACCTCCGAGAGAGTATATAAAGTACCCGAAGGGTCACGACCGAAGCGTCGTGACGTAACTG
Source organism: Chamaecyparis obtusa (assembly GCA_027943335.1). Classification (NCBI taxonomy): domain Eukaryota; kingdom Viridiplantae; phylum Streptophyta; class Pinopsida; order Cupressales; family Cupressaceae; genus Chamaecyparis; species Chamaecyparis obtusa. Next base: position 1,244,371 of record BSBK01000433.1, read on the forward strand.
TCTAACCTCTCGGTCACTAACGACCGAGAGTAACATAATAACCCGTACATACAATTATCCCGACAACAGATTGTTGCTTTTCTGGATTAAACTGTGTGTGATTTTTCATCATCACAGTTTAATCCAGAAAAGCAACAATCTAACATGATGGACTGTGGAAATTACATGAATCTTACGAAAGCATTTGTTCAAAATCCTAAAGAGATTTCAAATGTTGACCTGCAAGCCAATATCAACAAGAATATAGCTTCTGACAAGAAAACAAATTTGGTAGAACCCTAACTTATCACTTATCAGCAGTTGGTAAGATAATTTATGCATCTTGTGAACACGATGAGTCCGTTTGTTGTGGAGCTGAGGCAGTCCCATTAATGATTAGAAGGCTGAAAGCATGTGATACTTTAGGGGACTCTTCATCATAGCATTCTATACACAGACAATGAGCTCATTTCTCTAGTTGCCTCAGAAGATTCAGATTGGTAAAGAGATGTTGAAACTCAGAAATCTAGTTTCAGATACAATTTTTCTATTAGTACAGGTGTAATTTCCTGGTCCAGCCAGAACCAGGCAACAAATGCTCGTAGTTTTTCTGATGCAGCGAATGCCGTAACATGTTCTACTTGTTGTCAAGTTTTGGCTTCATGTGGTGGTCAAGTTGACCATTGAGATTCCATAACCTACATCATCTACTGCAACAACCAAAGTTCCATTTAACTCTCAAAGAATCCTGCTTTGTGCGAACAATCTAAAAATATTGATATCCACTGTATTTCATATGAGTTAAGATATGAAGGCAAGAGTTGATTCTTTGATATATTCCTTCACAATAGCAGAATGCCGACTTCCTCACTAAGCCACAACTATAAAGAAAGGTTGAGTTGCTCAGAGAGAAACTTGTTTAAAAGAAGAATCAGTTCCTCACAGAGTCAATCAAAACTGATCCTCCTAATCTATACATGATAAGATCATGATATTTAAGTGGCAATGCATTTATTAGGGTGAATGAGAATATAGGATTATCTGAGTGTGAACAGTGTGATGGAATAGCAGTGCATTTGCACAATACGACATTATAATTGATGCCAGCACCCTTGATGGGCTAGTTATGGTGCCACTCACACACTCTCTCCCCCAATTCAGTCATTCAGTTGGTTTCAGCGACAGTCATATTAAATGGATGACTTAATTAGGGTTAATCTCATCTAACAGTTATAATCGGAGATATCTTCAAGGTGATGCATCTATATAGTGACAGGATTCAATTATTTAACTTTAACTCAACTCTGAGTCATACATTAATGTTTCAATCAAGTGTGTTGATTGATCGATAAGTCTTAAGTTGACTGGATAAGGTTTCCATTTGAGTTGCATTTCAAAAGTCCAGTTGAATGAATAAGGTTTTCATTTAATAAATAATTCCCAAGTTGTGAGAGGAAACCATCACAATGTGGGTTCTGTCATCATCAAAATGTAGATCAAAACGAAAGATTTTAAATAAAAATTAAAACCCTCAAATCTACATCAACTATGACCCCCAATTAAGCTAAGAGGCTCAAAATGAACAAAATGAAGAAATAAATTATAAAATGTTAACAAACAAATTGAATCTTGGATGTGCTCACAATGTTGGAAATGTGATTACTCGCACAAGCAGCATAAAAGTACTTAGATTCCAAATTCCTTGAAAATGGCTAAGGATGGAAAGATTTATAGTTGCAAGGATGAAGAACAATGGTTGAGATCAAAGGATGGATCAATGGCTAAGATTGCGTTTGTTGGGTAGTTGGGAAGATGGAGGGTGAGGAAAAAAGGAAGATTTACTAATTTGTAGAATTGATTTTTAGAAGAGGGTTGGTTGGTTTATGATGGCATATTTAATTAATTTTATATAATATCCCTTTTTGAAATAGGATTTAATAATAACTATTAATAATAAAATTAAAATATAATAATGAAATATAATATAATATAATATAATTACAAGTTAATTAAGTTGAATGAAAGGTCAAGGGGCATCATAGCTAAGGATCTTGATTAAGATTTCTGATTTTTGTTTCAATTTTTTGTTTGCAAATCTGTATCAGCTTGTTGTTTATCAAGCTTATTAATATGTAATCACTAATCAGTTTGAAACTTTGATACAATGATTGTATGACATTTCAATTTGTGTACATAATCTTCAAAGTTAATGTTTGACAGTAAACTCTATCACTGTTCTTGTTTTGAAAACACAATGTCATTATATTTTCAGATTTTCTATAATATATTAAATTATATTAAAAAAATTGGCGTACCCAAAGTACCCCCATCTCCTATTTTGAAAAAATAGGCATACCCAAACCCGTCTCCAAAGTACCCAGTACCCCCATCTCCATGCAACCTTGGCAAAGAGTTCATTTGATTGGCAGAAAGGGAAAAAAGAGCATAGGAAATAAGTAAGGATTAACGGGAGAAGAAAGGAAGGGGAAGAGAATAAGGAAATTACTTCCAAAAGGGCAGCAATGATGAAGGGTTGTGACTTTTTCAAAGGGTGGTAATTGTGAAAGGTTGTGACCATTGCCAAGGGCAGACATGATGAAGACGTGTGACTCTCCCCCACAGTGGAAGATATAAAGGGGCGAAGGTTTCATTTAAGGAGTACATCTGAGGGAGATCAATTCGGGGAATAATATATTACTCGCAAAGGCAAGAATAAAAAGTGGTAACTCAATTCTATGAAAGGTGGTGACCCTTTCATCAGTAATGTATAAAGGAAAAATCATTCAAAGCAATCAAGGAGATCGAGTAATCATTCTAAAACCAAGCATATACATCGATACAATCAGCATAAGCAATCATCTAAAGAGCAGCATTCCACATCCAAAGAGGGAATCAGCATAAAGTCAGATCTGCTTAAATCATAACAGCAGACTAAAACGCAAGATTTAGGGCAATCCTAAAAGGGGCATTACAAGTGGTATCAGACCAATGTCCGTACCAGCCTGGGGACATTACATTTAATTATTTAAATCATGTATGCAGTATTTAGGCTAGGAAAAGGGTAATTAGGACTTGAAAAAATTTAAAAGCCTTAAGGTTCCATTCAAGCACATAAGTGCTGACATAAAATTGACACTCAATTTTTGGATGAAAGAAATAAACAGCGGGTCGATGAAATTAATTAAAGCAGTCATTCAATTCAAAGGTTATGATTATTATTTGCAATTCAGATAAATTTACAATCTACTATCAAAGCACATCAAAATTACTTGTATTTTCACGTTTTGACTCGATCTCAATATTTCTGATTTGGAAAAAGAAAGTTATTCACATTCCTTCTGTAAAAATCCCTTTTTTATCATTTTCTTTTAAATTGGTATTTTATCAGTCTTTGCCTTAAACAGAGAGATCAACTATATTGTAAAACAAGTTACTAAAAACACTCAAGAGAAGCATATTTTTTGAAATTAATCATAAAGAGAATATTATTAATTTAATTATGAAGAATAAAGACAATGTGTTTTCTATGACTCAGAAAAGTTTAAATCACTTGAACGCTTTATATTTCAAAGAGGAGCTTATTATGGTCCAAATGTATTCTAAAACAAACCCAGAGATCAAGAATATTGTAAAACGAATTCCATAAATTGATGAAGAGAATCACATTTCTTCAGAATTAAAAAAATTGTCGATGAGAACAATATTTATTTAAAAGTACAGGGAGCATGTCTTTTATGTCTCAGAAAAATTATGCAATTCAGATATTTATTAGATGTATTTTTTGAAGAACAAACTACTTGTTCAGCATCTGGCAATCTACGATAACGTGACCTGCTGTCACAGGCAGCGATTCAAATCCCATCTCTCTTGAGCTTGAATGATCCACTTGGCAGCCAGTGCATCGTGTGATGGTCACAGTGGTGAACCACTAGGATTGAAACTAGCAAAATGAACCATCACATTGCATCATAATTCACAACTAGGACCTTGCACCCAGAAATAAAGGCTTGTCCGGGGTTTCCCCACGATCAAAGCCATCTAGTTTGCTACCTATAATCTTAACATCATTGAGAAATTTGAAGCAGATATAATTATAGAGAAAAATTGGCAATTGACTATACTATCTTGTTGTTTAGACTTAGAGTACTTATATAAAATTCATACAAACTTTTTGTCTTGAGATTTCAAATGAACCATCTCGGCCATCATAAGAGGGACAAGTGATAAACTGCAATTCAGATTTTTTTGAATAAGATGGTTAACCTACTTATCCTGGTCATTTACAGACATCAATATTAATTTTAGCTTTCTTCTTTATTCAGAGCTGTTGATTTTGTTCTGAAAGAAACAGAGATCAAGAATATTGTAAAACAAATCACATAAATTGCTGATGGGAGTCATATTTCTTTAGAGTCAAATTATCAAAAAGAACAATAATTATTAAGAATATGGGGAACATATATAAAATATTTTTATGTCTCAGAAAATTATTCAAGTCAGATATTTGTTAATGTCATTTTTTAGGGAAGCAACTGCATATTTAGTATTGGATCAATCCAAGGGACCCATATGTACTAGACTGAAGTTCTATAAAAAACCATTTCCCATGAGCTTCTATGATCCACTTGGCACTCACTGCATCAGGTGATGATTGCAGGCATTGATTGGAGTAATATTTCTTTAGAATTAAATGGTTAAACAGAATAATATTTATTAAGAATATAGAGAGAAAATATCTCTTATGTCTCAGAATAATTCTGCAAATTAAATGTTTGTTAAACATTATTTTTTGGGGAACCAATGGCATATTTATTATTGGGTCAATCAATGTGACCCATCTGTCATTGATTAAATTTCCCCATCTCTCATGAACTTGAATGGTCCATTTGGAACTCACTCCATCAAGTGACGATCTCAGAGGTGAACGACTGTGTTTGAAACTAGCAAAATCAACCCTCACATCGCATCAATAATCACCCCTGGGACCTTGCACCCGGTAATCGAGGCTTCCTAGGAGTTTTCCCTGTAATCAAAACTACCTAGTTTGCTAGAGACTTACTATTATAATTTAGCCCGGCAAATCATACTAACCCTGCTCAATTTGCCCATCAAATCCTGCTAGATACAAATTGTAATATAAAGTAAGGTTGAATTATGACTGCTCTGAACTGGCTATTCTGATCCACCTACATCACATTATAGGATAATTTGGGCTGAGATAGTATCACGGATAATTAATTAGTGATTGCATAATTGTTCTAGAATGAAGGTTTTTGCATAATGACATTTGCCAAAGCTCTTTTAGTCATACTGCTTAGATGCTTTATTGCAAATCTCCGACACTTCAATACAGCTATCCCATCTGTCCTCGGGAAAACAAATTTGGTAATACCCTTTTCTTGTTTAGAGAACTCAGTAGATACACTGCCTGCAATTTTTCATCCTGATTCTTTCAGTGATCTATCCCAGCCCGATAGACAATTAATAAACACCAATTCAGAAAAAAAAGTTGCCATTTAATCTACTTTGGTCATTAATGGAGATCAATATAATTTATTTCTTCTAGGTTTAGTGCCATGACAAAACTGATAGAAATAAAGTCTCGCTATAATCTTCTCCCAGGACCTACAGCCTGCCTCCTCCTCCTGGCAACCTTCCTAATAAATTAATCGATTACTGTTACCAAAATAGTCTCAGCCTTTTAAAGTTCCCCAAAAATTGGCATCCGATCCAATCAAGCCAGATGTGGTGCACTTACTGCCACAATGACCTAGGTTCAAACCTGGTGGACTAATGACGTGAGAGTAGCTACAACCGAAATTACCATTACAATTGGGCTCATATAATGTAATAAGGGCATTTTCTAATTTTAAAGAAAATAAGCAACTGCAATTTTAAAAGCAGAGCATTATTGTAGATTTTTCCCAGGACTTGCACCCAGACTCAAAGTTAAAAGTCAGCATACACAACACCCAGTGCACTAAATATGGTATTTCACCCAATTTGAACATTTACCATGTTTTGTGGGGTTTGAGCCAGGGTTTGTGATTTGAAATCTCATTTGCGTTTACCACTTGAGAACGTCACATCCATTGACATGAATGCATGAGATGATTTCAGTAATTGATTAAAACTCTGATTATGACCAGGTGCTTTTTAAATACTAAATTCAAGCGAGAATCGGAAAAAAAATATGTTACAAAACAAGGCCAATTCAAGACATGATTCTAACCCAATAACGATGAGCCAGAAACTCTGCAGGCGTATTCGCAGGCGAAGGAGAAGGAGAATGGCCGAGGCTGATCCTCTTGGCGGCATTAATTTGCAGAGACTCTGGATCGTTGGAGATGCTGTCCGTATTGGAGGAAGAAGCACTTATTGCCAACGCCAATTGGACCTGATACTCCTCTTCGAAATAATTATAATCCATTAACACGTCCTCCTCGCTTGTGCTGGTTGCTGCAACTGTGCTTGCGCCTGTTCTGCCCCCGGCTGTAGAAGTAGGGGAGGGCAACAAACCAGGAGACGGTGATCTAGCATCCAAAGCCCTCCCTCCGCCATCCACGCTTGATCCAATATGCAATTTCCTGAGTATATTTTTCATCCTGATCAAAATCCAGGAAAACGGGGAAAAAAAATCAAAACTACCGAGGGCTCTGTGTGCTTTTCACAATTGCTCGAGGGATCTGCCCATTATTCCTCCCTCCAGCAAAATGCTTCACGCCCAAGTCACTTTACTAAGGAAATTTGGCGTAAGGACACGGTCACATGAAATCCAGCTAAGTGACTCTTGTACTGCAAGTTGCGAGAGGTTTGACTGCAATTTACCAGCTGGAATCCTGAGGGTAGGTCACATATCTCAAGCTTTTTTCTTTTTCCCTCGTCCGCCAAAATATGACATCACTTCTATCCGTTTATTTAAATGAAGCACGTTTGTACAGCAGGGAGACTGCTCTTACGTGGCGGCCTCTGATTGGTTAGTCACTACTGTTAACGTGCGCTCTGCTTCTGTTGTAATAGAAAGAAGAAAATAATATACAATTGCCTTAAAATTTGCCCGTTTCAATGGAACAGGGTGGTCTCGATAGGTGTTTGTGGGCCCCGCTGAACCAATCGCAGTTTAAAGGGGCACGATGCCACTTAGGGGGAGGAAGAGCCAATGTGCTTTCTTTTTCCTTTTCTTATCCTGTTAGTCAAACTGCGGTTTTGGAACTCTTCCCATACATTAACAAGAGGGTTCCTCGAGGGGCTTGAAATGTAGTTTGTAGGTAAAGGAAGATTTGAATAAATAAATATTTAGAAGAAAAGTAACAACTTTTATGATAATGTTTATAAGATTGAATAGTTTATGTGATTTTTTAATTTTTATATTTTTTTAAATTGTTGTTATAGGGTAGCTCCCTTTTGCTGAAATGAAAATGAAATGAAAGATTTTTGCAATGTTAAAGTAGTTCATGGGACTTATAAATAGCACACACTCTAAAATAGGGTTCTAAAGTTTTAAACAATTTGTAACTTACTCTTTAGATCTGCCCTTCATCAATGAATTTTGATCAATAGGTTCAGTGTTTTGTCTAGTTATGTTTCTTTATATAAAGTACTTAAATTGTCCTCTTCTTAAAAATCCACATAGCTAGAACAAATGTCATTGTATGATGGGCACTCCATGACAAATGTCGATCTAGCTCTACCACTCCCATGTTGCAAAATAGGCTAATTTTCTTTTCTCATATCCTTCCTTAGGTATCATCCGCTTACATGTTTCACACCAATAATATCAGACAAAATCACATTACTTAATTGCAAAGATTCTAGTGACCTCTTAGAGTCTTTCAATCTATGCAGGAGTCAATACATTCTTATGAAATCAAACAAGATACACATAGGTATACATTATATTGCGAGATAAACCATCTTGCATCACAATAACAATCCCTTTCAATTTATGGTTATCCTCTATCAATTTCATACGTGTTGCATCTCTTATCAATCCTTTTGACCACATTTTCATTGTGCTTTGAAGAGCTCTAATCGTTGGTCCTCTTAAATCTAGATTAATCAAATAGTTAACATTTTATGTGATTTATGGATAGGAACAAAGTTATGTTTGTTCGTATTATATTTGGGTGTTATCATTTTTTTTTAATTCTTATGGTGAAACTTACATAGTGATATCAATTCCTATTTAGTTGTGTAGTCATGTCGAAATAATATGAATGATGTACTCTCGTATGAAGTTTATCAAATTTTCTCATAATGTTACTCATCCATTTGTACACATCATCCCACCCTAATCTGTATAAATATATTTTTTGATATATTTATCTAGATTGTTTATTTATTATGACTATTCATGCACTTTATCTTAAACATCACATTACCACCTCAATTTAGGCATATTTTTATCATGGGTTAATCTTGAGCATGTGGGGTCAATATTATGACTATATATTTGATCTTTGATTTTCTAAAATTTAAATTCATTTTTTTGTCAAATTCAACCCATTTCACTAGCTATTATAAGCCACCTAAACCTATGTTAGCTTGGGTCATGGGTATGCTTCCCATTGGTTTTGGGTTCAACTCCAAGGCCCAAGTTTTACTTGATGCACATGGTATGTAGGTGATTGTGTGCATCCCCAAGGGATTAGTCTTGCACAAGTTTGCCCCTTATTGACCCCAACTTGGCAATAAGTAAGACCAAGGTAAGGCAATTTGGGTGTTGGGTTGGTTCATGGGGATAACCCTAGTGCAACAAGAAAAATTATTGTAATCTACTTATATTTTTAAAATAATTCAATTTAATTTGTTTAACATTGTTAAACATCACAAAAAAAAAAATCATTCAAAATTTGTCAAAGGAACATGTTACAAATACTTTAGAACATATTGGAATCTACATAATCATCTAAGAAACATCTAAACGTTTGAATATTATTCTCCTCAATCATTTGCATAATCAAAATACTATTTTAAATGTATCATTAAATACCACTAATCTTCATTGTAGAGTAGTCAACAATGAATTGGGTGAACTAGGAAGCAAACATGCACATTGTACAAGTTAGATCGAAAACTAGAGATTAAATGTGTGCAAGGAAATTATTCATACTCATAGAATTAACCCTCCACAAATAGCACAAATTATTAAATATCAAAGGTAAATTACAAACAATGGCATCATTTTTAGTTGTAAGACCATTCAAATTTCAACACCATACTCAAAAGTAGTCTTCCTTGAATCTAGAGCAAAGCACCTTTTTCCTTAGTGCATTTAATTTTGTAGCTTGGCATTTAAGTTGTTAACTATTACAACCATGGTTAATATGAATTAAATAAGATTAATTTTGCCTTGTGTAGATGTATCTTATTAGATTAATCTAAATAAGGTTAATTTGTCCTTGTGTAGATGTACCTTATTAGATTAAGCTAAATTAAGCTTAGTAAAAGTATTTTCTCTCATAATTGTAGTGAACCACTCCAATCCTACATATCCTAATTTTCTCCAATATTTACTCAATTGTAGAGTTTTTAAATCTATCAATTTTATTTTTTTTAAATTTTATTATCAAACAAGAGCTCTTCCTTTTATATGAGGTGCTTCGTAGATATATTATTATTCAAAAATCAATAATAGATTACAATATACATGTAGATCAATTTTCTTGCAAGAGTGTCACCAAACAGAGTTCCAAAGGTAACTCAATAGTTATAAGACTAACACAACCTCCATCTCATGCACCCAATATATAAGATATACAATACATGAAATATTCAAATGGTATTACAAAACCATGGACTAAAAACCACCCAAAAGTGGCACCCATATTATTTATAATCCAATAGGCTTTATGATGCGTCAAAACACACACCAACACGTGCAACTCACCTTTATAGTTTACTTATGTGCCCAACACATTTTTCTATTTCCTATTTTAGGAGACAACTTTTGGAGACAATAAATTTTGAATCGGTTGTCTGATTATGAACCATTTGAAGTGCCAAAAAGCTCATGATGTATTCTATCAAGCCATAACTAGTTGCTCTAATTTTTAATAGTTTTGGGCAATTTTGGAGCCCCTAAGGCCTTTGAAATTAACTTTGAACCTTTCACTTGCAACTTTTAAAATAGAAACTTCAATATTTTCAAATCTAGACATTATCTTGTGATGAAAATTTGTCGACATACCTATCTAGTCCATTTGAAGCTTTGGAGAAAAATTTAGACCAATTTGTGCTCAAATGTAAATTCTCTATAAATAGTAACCTTATGCAAATTCAAGGTTGAGACACCATCTTTGTAACATCCATAATGTGAATATAAATATATTCTTGTATACGCTACGAGTAGTATGTAAACATTATTCAACTAAACAATTACCTTGACCTCTATTTGATCAAGTTGTATACAACTCTATTGGTAGGCTTCGGGGTAACATGGCATGATTCTCTTGAATCTTATATTAAGTTATGTAGGTTCTTTCCAAATACATGTATATTTAGTATGAAGGGAGGGACATCTTCCCCTTGAACATGGTGGAAATATCTTCTCCAATGTTTATGTTTGATGTTTTATCATGTTAGGATAATGTGGTCAAGCTACCTTCTTATGGACTAGGGACTTAAGGAGCACTACTCTTTGATTTGGACAACTTTGCAACATATTGTACATTGATATGAAGGATTTAGTTTTCTTGAATTCTTTCACTTTATTATACTTTTCATGAGATGCTTGGAGAAACTTCTAGTAGGTCCTTTTGGTGGCACGTGATTGTTTCTTACATGAGGACCAAGAGGTGTTGGACCAACACCTAGAGGAATGTCATTTTTCAATGGTTATTTTATACTTCTCAAGATGTAGTTACTTTTCTTATATGGTTATTGAATGCTTGTACTTCAACATACTTCGGTTTACCCTCTCTTTCAAAAGGGAATGTGAATTATTTTTCTTTGAAACCTAAGTTTGAACCAACGTCACCCATAAAAACATAAGAACACAGTACCATGGCATTTATTTTCTTAAAAAATGAAGCGTGATTTGATTGTTCATTCTTGAGGCTATTTGCATCTTTGCACAATTGACCTCTATACTATCAAAAGTTTTATGGAACATGCACCTGTTAGCTACAAGATTACCATAAAACATATTAGCATTCTTTATAAAGCAAGGAATACTTCCATTATTAATCTTGGTGTTCCATGGATGATTAGATATTTGTTAGCTAAAGTTTTTGTTTGAAAAGTTCTAGTTTGTGTGGTTGAAACCTTGGGAGTTATGATCGAGATTGTGACCTAAACTATAAGTATTATGTGAATTAACATAAGGTGGGTTTAATCTTGGTTTATTGAGATCATTGGTAACATAAGACAATATTTTATTCACAACTCAAAGTTTAGAGGTTAATTTTAGTTCATGAGCTTTACTTTGGTTAGCTTTTTGCTCAAAAAAGGAACTCTTTGGTTGATCGTGACTAGGATTAGTAATCATTGATAGAGGCATTTTGGTTTGGCAATGCTAGGATTCTTTTAATGGACACTTTTTAAATTATTATCAATAAATTTTCTACCATGAAAATCTACAATGGTAGAAAATTCACATTGGCAACATACATTTCAACTTATCTAAAATATTACATAGCATACATTCACTATGGTTTGAAAAAAAAAATGTAATAAAGTTCTTGTACACACTCAAAATCTCATAAGTAATCACAAATTTGATTAAATATCATAATGGTAATAAAGCTATACTACTAAATAGAAAATTGTCTGTTATAATTTAGAACTTTCAAATTAACATCCAAATCACTACACAAAATTATGATTTCTTTAAAATATTAAAATTAAAGTAAATTTCAATTATTGATTACCTCAACTCTTTATTTCTTTCCCAGCATACATTTTTACAAATGAGGATCACTTAGGATGATTACGAGTCTTAGCATATATTAATGGTATATTAGTCACATAATTAAATTGTGGAATATACTACACTAGGGAAATTGATATAAATTAATATATAATTATTGACAAAGAAGAAAACATGTACAATTAAAAGAGGTTAGATGTGTAAATTGAAAATCTATATTAGTAAACATAAACTTATCTACCACAAAAAAAAAACATATACTAATGAGCCCTAATTTTGGCATGTTTTAAACTATGTCTTAGCAACATTTTCATATGGTTTTACAAACTTTAAGTAGTAACTATAGAACCTTTTCATGGATTATGATGCTTAGTTTTTTATAATGGAATATATCTATTATAATAATCCTTGTTATAGTTTTCATAACTACCACTTGTTGTTTTGCTAAGTGATGTGTGCCTTTGAGACTTTATCTTCCTGCAACCATTACTGTATGTTTTCCTGTAGCCATACGAGGAATGGTGTTTGCTTGTATTTAATGAACTATGGATGCATTGAATATGGATAATGAGTATTTGATAGATTTCATGTGTCGATCTAACCCCTTTCCTTAGGAATAGAAGTTTTTTTTGCATGACCCAAAGATCCAAGAAAGAACTTACACTCCACTAGGTCGCTACCCAACAGTTCTGGTAAAGACTGATTCAGTCATAGAAGCACGGAGCAATGGAAGGAGAAATTAAAAGATTTGTCCTCCATGAGGGGAAGGTGCTCCAAGAATCTAGTGGAAATTGTCTTTATGATCCACAAATCTAGCGTGATGGTCATTAATATTTCTCAATCAATTTGACTCGGCCTTCCTCTACCCACTCTCTGTCAGTTGTGAGAGTTATGTTTGTAATAAAAGATTTCCACCTTAAGTGGATAATTCAATTAGAAGTTAATTAAGTTTAGTTGTAAATAAATAGCTTTTGCCTTCAGTCGAAGTGATATAGATAAATAGGGGATATAATAGAAGAGAGTAGAAGTAAGAAGTATTGCCAGCTATCAATGTTAATCATTTACTAGTAATGTACTTTTCAATGCTAATTTAATAATATGAATTTGAATTTTTAAGTTTAGCTTGTGTTTTCTCTAAGGATTCTCCCTGAGGGGGCCCACTCAAGAGAGTGTCTATTCTTTCCTTTTTAGAAAATAGGATAGTTGTACTTTGATTTTATGTAGAAGTTTAGTGACTGTTCTTTTAGCCAATAGAGATACAGAACTATTGATTGTTCCTACAACCACTGAGCAGTTCTTATTTATTGTACTTAAGTGTTGCTTTAGTTTGAGTTAAAGTTGTTTATTGTATGTTCATTTCTAGCATCATGTTCTTAGAAATAGGATACATGCTTGTCATAGAAGCTGGTGCATATATTATGCTGACCCATTTCAAGTTATATGACCCCGAGTTGATAATTAATGATCCTTTTAGAGGGATTTTTGGTTGCCAGATATGATGTCCAATCACTAAGTAGGGGAATGTTCTTTCCTAGTTAACAAATCCAATTAAGAGCACTACATTTTTGGAATCGTTGTCGAGGATGGTGTCGAACTAAGAATCTATAGCATGCATGGTAGTTGTAAGTCTAAGTTTGCAATTAGTCTTTATCTTAAAAGTTCAACTTTTTCCATAGTCTAGTTTTGCATTTCCTATATGCATAGAAGAAGAAATGATCTTGGAAGATTCCTTCCTAGATAAATTAGACAAGAAACCCCCTAATAAGAATAACCTTATGTCAATGCTGACCAGAATCTAGCCCCTTCTTCTTCTTCCTCAAACCTAGACTTGCACTTGTTTGACGAGCTAATTGACCTTAACCAAAACCAAGACAATGCCTAGCTAGCCCTTGTAGTTTTTCAGCAAAGGGACAACCCAAGAACTCAGGAAACAATGAAAATTCCATCTACTTTTCCCTTTCCAATCCCTGACCTTCATGACAGTCATAATCTCAAGAACATACCTGCTTCAACACTTCCCAAGTTTTATGGGTTGATCACAAAGGATCCTAATACCTTTCTATTTGAATTTGATATCCTTTATATAAGTTTTGACTATTCCATAGATGCCCATTGGCTAAAATTGTTCCCTTCTACCCTTAAAGAGTCAGCCTTGAGGTGGTTCATGAGATTGGGCGCAGATGAAAGAACTACTTGGGATGCTATCAAGACCCTGTTGTTGGAAAAATATAAAGAATATTGCAAAGGTAATGATATGAGAGGGGATGATATCTTTAAAATATCTCAAAAGGAGGATGAAACTTTATAAGACTATGTCTCAAGGTTCTTGTTCATCCTGCAAAAGAATACTCAGCATTAGTTGAATGAAGAGTCCTAAAAACTTATCTTTCTAAGAGGAGTTAATGACAATTGCATGGAGGCATTGGACCTCATGGAAGGAGGAGAAATTATCTAGAGAGAGTGGAATGATATCAAGAAAATATGTCTCAATTACTCAAGGGAAAGTGTGAAGAAAGTAAGAGGGTTCTAGTCTTCTATTCCTAAAGACAATAGTTTTGGAGTTTCCAAGTTAGATATTTCTAATCTCTTGTCAGACTTCAAGCAGGATATTATTAATAATGTCACTACCCAACCGGACACTATGAAAGCTCGAAGGAAGCAAGATGAAGCAAAGGCAATGCTAGCTGAATTTTTCCCTCATTGTAGACAGAAGAAGAAGGACTGTAGATGCAAGTTATTGGCCAACCTACAGGCACACCATCTTCCCACTGAATTTTAAGCCCATTGAAGGAGATGGTGAGCAAGTGTTCTTTGTTTCTCAGTGCGAGCCATGGGCCCCTAGACAAGGTATGCCTTAGGATCCCTTGAAATGTTTTGGTTCATATAATAATCAGTGGAAAAACCAATATTCTCCATACTTCCATCCTTACGGGAATAACCCTTGGCCTAGTACCCAAAAAACCAGTGGATACCTTCATAGAAAAATCAATGGCAAAAACCTCCATCTCAAAACCAATGAAAACAACCCCAAAACCAATGGCAACCCCCTCAAGGGAATTGGAAGCAACCTAATCAATGGAAGGGAGGACAAAAATGGTCTAATGAACATGTTGGTTAGCTTCAATAACCCCCATAGCAGGCCATTACACCACCTCCTACAGTCGTGCATATTTCAAATCCTAAACCAACTCAGTTACCAACTCATCCATCACCTAATCCCAATAGCAAGCATAACAACAACAAGTTTACCCTACTGATCCTAATCAACAACCTGCCTATGCCCTTAACAATATTAATCTGAGATTAGGGATAGTCTTGTTGACCCCAACTCCTCCTATAATTACAAAATTTCCATTTGAGGAAAGTGAGCAAGAAATCTTAAATGACCAAACCCCAGCTAAGGAGTCACTGCCTAATCAGCCCTTGCCTACAGCCTCCAATAAAGCACCTTCATTTCCTAAGAGGTTAGAAAAGGAAATTGTTCAACCATAGGAAGAACCTATATTTGACATTATTGAGCAGTTGAAGCATATATGTGTGAAGATACCCTTGTTCCAAGCTACAAAGGAAATTCCCATTTATAGAAAGGTTGTAAATGAGGCATGTTTAAAGAAGACAAGTAGGAAGAAGGGAGACCCTCAAATTGTTCATGTTTTAGGCCAACTATCTGATTTAATGTTGGAGAATCTTACCATCCCAAATTACTTAGACCTTGGTAGTCTTGTTGTGGAGATCATTATTAATGGAATTCAAGTTAAGAATGCTCTAGTTGATCTTGGTGTTGTCATAAATGTGATGACCAACGACCTTATGGTGCAATTAAGTATCTCATACTTAAGAGCTACACCTACCATCCTACAAATTGCTGACAATTCCACTATCAAACCTGATGGAGTCATTGAAGACCTTGTAGTCATCTTAGATTCATGGGAATACCCTACAAATTTTGATGCAGGAGCATCTTGGGTCCTTGGCAATCTTGTATCACCAAAAACAAGTTTGAGTTTTATGTGTTGCTTGCTTCCTTTGTTAACCAAGTTGACTCAGTAGTTGCTCGGGTTCCTTCTTTAACCGAGTTGGTCGGTTAATTCCCTGGCGCTCAGTTATCCTTTCTTGGCACTCGGTTATCCTTGCTTACCAAGTTGTTTGTTTTAGTTTATTGTGGAGGCTGACTTGTGCATTTAGTTGTGGTCATGGATTTAATGTTGGTATCGATCATTGGGAAGTGTGTGGACCTAGATTTGGTAATTCCTTATGTTAATGGTGGATCTGAAGGCCGACTTGTTTCAGTAGTCTCTTGTATATAATGTAGTCGCTTGGTTGTAGTTTAGGGGCAAGTTTTGAATAGTAGTTAGGAGTAGAAGATTGAAGATAATTTTTGAATCCTCGCATGATGGAGGACTGTTATAATTGAATTGTTATAGCTGGCCCTAACCGGGAAGGCCTTATAGCCCAACATGTATGAATCTATTTAATGAAATTTAAGGACTTGTTATGCATTCTCTCTCTCACTTGTGTGTTGTTGCTTCTATGTGTGATCTCCACAAGGTAGATTTGGATTAGGGTGTGTATTCGGCCCCTCTTCCCTACCTGCCTTACATCAAATTTCATAGTGTTTTCTCCAAAAAAAACATTATGGGGGTATTAATTCATATTAGGAAGACCTTGGTTGGAAACTAAAGATGCCTATATAGGTTGTAGGCCTGGAAACATGACCATCTATGATGGTTATAGCACCAAAAAGATCACTTTCTATGCTCCAGCACAACCTCAACTTGAGACTAAGAAAGCAGTTTGGCCTGATTTAGGGAAAGATGTTGAAGATGAAGTTAATTTTGTGGTGAACCTGATGATGATTAGAAGGGGACCTTTTATTGAGTAGCAAGAAGAGGATGAAATTTTGGCCAATTTCATCCAAAATAATTATGGTATTGAATATCCTCTATGTGGAGAAAGTCCATGTTCATTGCAAACTATTCTTCCCTCTTCTATTTCAGCACACTTTCCTGAAACAACAAATTGTTTGTATACCTTATTACCTCATGAGATAAGGATGCACATTTTGTTTGATGTCTCCATGTTAGAGTTAACCTCACAAGTAGAGATTGTTGCTGGAAAAAATTTTAATGTCAACAACAACCTTACTACTAAGAAGCAGGAGTCCATAATTCAAATCCTCACTAACTTCAAGGCAACTTTTTCTTGGGACTATAGTGACATGAAAGCGTTGGATCCTAAATTATGTACACACCGAATATTTATTGATAATGAATTCAATCCTATTAGACAACCCCAGAGAAGAGTTAACCTATCTCTTAGGGAGATAGTAAAAGAGGAGCTACAAAATTTGTTCAATGCGAGGTTTATCTACCCAATTTTAGATAGTCAGTGGGTTTCCCCATTGGTTATTGTACCTAAGAAAGGGGATAAGTGGAGAGTGTGTGTGGATTATAGGGAGATTAATGTTGCAACAAAGAAATATCATTTTCCTTTGCCTTTTATTGATCAAATGCTAGATAACCTATCAGGTAAAACATACTTCTCTTTCCTTGATGGTTTTAGTGGCTATAATCAAATTAGGATTACTCCAAAAGATCAGGAGAAGACCACCTTCACCTATCCTTGGGGAACATTTTCTTATCTAGTGCTTCCCTTTGGCATTTGTAATGTTCCTGCAACCTTCCAAAGCATTGTGATTAGTATCTTTTCGGACATCTCATATGATTGTATGGAAATTTATATATAGATGACTTCATTGTGTATGGTGAAACTTTTGAAGAAGACAAGGATAACTTGGAGAAAGTACTCCAGAGGTGCGAAGATCGCAGTCTTTCACTTAATAATCAAAAGTGTTTCATTATGATTTAGGAGGGAATAGTGCTCAGACATTATATCTTTTTTGCAGGAATACAAGTGGATCATTCTAAGATTGAAGTTATCTCTAGTTTACCCTTTCCTTCTAAACAAAAGGAATTTAGGAGTTCCCTTGGTCATGCTGGATAATACAAGAGATTCATTAAGGATTTAAGTCAAATAGTGGGGCCTTTATATGTTCTATTGAAGAAATATGTGGAGTTTGAATGGACAAAAGAATGTGAGAAGGCATTTCTTGCACTTAAGACAACCCTCACACAAGCACCTATTTTGAAAGGGCCAGATTGGCCACTTTCATTCCACATTCACACAAATGCATCATATTATGTTGTCAGTATTGTTCTGGGACATAAAGATGGGTAAACTAAGGATGTCATCTACTATGTTAGCAAAAATTTGCAAGGAGTTGAATTCAACTATACTGTCATAGAGAAGGAAAAGTTGGCAATCATTTATGCACTTAACAAATTTAGGCATTATATTTCATGTTATAAGATGTTTGTCCATACTGATCATGCAATAATCAAGTACCCCATGAATAAGAGTTCTATAACAAGAAGGTTAGCCAGGTGGTTGTTGCTGATGTAGGAATTTGACATTACCATTGTGGATAAACCAGGTAATGCCAATGTGGTTGTTGATTTCTTATCTAGATTGCAATGGAAAGATAATTTTGCACATATAGAATATTTGTTCCTTGATGAACATTTATTTGCAATACAAGTTATCCATCCATGGTATGCAAATATAGCTAATTACTTAGTTGCAGGAAGGACTCCTCCTCATTTCTCACGAAAGGACAAAAGACTGTTGGTTGAAAAAGAGTTTTAACTTCTCTTGGATTGCAGATTGCATGTTTTATATAGAACTAGATCATGTAATGAGGAGATGTGTGAGGGAGGAGGAGACTTGTGGCATATTGCATGTCTTCCATAATGAGCCTTGTGGAGGACATTTTGTTGCAAAATGAACATCCATTTAAATCTTGAATGTTGGTTATTATTGGCCCACACTCCACAAGGATGCAGCCAAGTACACAAGGAAATGTGATAGGTACCAGAGGATGGGGAGACCAACTAGATCAGATGAAATGTCCTTGTATCCTCAAGTGGTAGTTACCCCTTTTGACAAATGGGGCCTGAACTTTGTGTGCCCAATTGATCCTCCATCAAATGGTAAGTCTTACATCCTTATTTGTACTAATCATGTAACCCAGTGGGTTGAAGAAAATCCTATGAAGTATGCTAGGGATAATAAAATTGGAGCATTCCTCTATGAGGAAATTTTCACTAGATTTGGGGTTCATAGAGAGATTGTAACAGACCAAGGGGCTTATTTCACTTCTACCTTGATAGTAGCTTTGGTTAATAAGTATAATATCAGGCATATGAAATCAACCCTATATCAGCCTCAAGCCAATGTCCAATTAGAGGTCACCAATAGGGATATTGAGGCAATTTTGACAAAAATAGTGAACCTACATAAGAAGGATTGGGCTGCAAGACTACCAGAAGCTATTTGGGCTTATAGGACCACTTGGAAAATCACCACAAATTACACACATTTTGAGATGGTGTATGGAAAGAAGGTTGTAATGCCTATAGAGTTTGAGCACAAGACTCTTAGGAAATCATTGGAACTCAATCTAGATCTAACCACAACACAGAAAGAAAGAGTCATGCAACTCAATGTCTTGGATGATCTTAGAAAAGATGCCCTACATCACAAATAGTTAATCCAGAATCAATGTATTAAATGGCATGACCGGTATATAAAGTAAAAGAAGTTTGTTGTAGGAGAATGGGCTCTATTATATGACTCAAGATATAAGGACAATTTGGGAAAGTTGCAAACTAGATGGTTGGGTCCATATGAGATCACATTATTATTTGAAAATGGTGTCGTACAGTTGCGTATAATAGATGATGTTAGATTTATATTATTGGTCAATGGGAATCAACTAAAGCCCTATCCTAAACCCATTGACAAGGTAGAGTTCTTAAAGAAATTATAGTCTAAGCAACAAGGTGTACATCCTACTATTAGAATAACTGAGAGGGGGGTGAATCAATTATCCAATGTCCCAATTCCAAATGTATAATCCAAAACAATTCTACTACTTCTGCAAGTCAGTAAACATAAAATACTTCCACTCTTTGTGTATTTACCGATTGACAATCTAAACTCTATATTAATTACCGATTAAATCTAACATGTAATATGCAAAGTATGATCACAAACAAATATCACAATCAACACATAACACAAGAGATTTAACATGGAAACCCTGTAAAGGGAAAAAACACCTGGGACCGGCAACCCAAAATTATTCACTCTTCTGAAGTGAGGTCGGTGAAGACCCAAACCTGTTAAAGGTTTACAAACACACTGTTAGGTGTGACCTTGTTAGAGGATTTTAGACTAGAAGTTATCATCCAACTAGCAGTCACTCTGGGGTTGACAAGATAACAATATTCACTCTATGAATGAAACATCAAAAGACTTTCATAGTCCACTTGGTTAAGAGATTTAACTATGTACAATGGTTAAATGTGTAACAGTAGGTGATCTGCCTAAATACAACTTCAGTTTGTAGTTTACAAATCAATGTTCAGCTCATTCAAATACTTCTGACCAATATAACACTTCAAATTCAATATTGTATCAACTTATTATCCATCGGTAATAACTCTTTATAGCTTGGTAACTATTATGCAGCTCGGTTCTTATTAACCAGTATGATCAGAAAAACTTCTCCATGCAATTCTTCTGTAGTATCTTCTTCTTGTGGCATCCTTTCATAATGAAACCAATGTCTCTTATATAGACAAGTAAATCATTTTCTTTTCCTCCATCAGATTTTGCCACTTAATCATATTCATAGATTTTGCCACTTTAAGCTCCCTCAGCTGATGTGTTAGTAACATGTTTCAATCTGCTCCATTAGATCCTTTTGATTTATGTTAGTCGTCGATCTTCATAACAAACATTATCTGTTACCTCGATTTCATACACTTTATAGCTCATCACTTTATTGACTAAACTGATCATTTAATTCCTTTCTATTTTGCTCGGTTAACAAAGAAATGCATCGGTGAACACAAGCTTGGTTAATACTACACTTTGTCGGTGTATACTGAAATGCTTTATTTACCGACAACACTGCTTTGTGACTTTCAACTCTATTCTTCATCATAGATGAATGCAACATAATAAAGTCAATTCCATCAAGTCATAGACTCATCAACAAGTTACTCGATGTATTCCTTATCCATTTGTCATATACATCTTCCTCATGTACATATTTATGTTCTTTATCTCTTTCACCTTCCTTTAGATGTGTCGGTATAATAACTTACAAGATAAGTACTGTCAAGCTAGTTGACATCAATGACAACATAATACTGATTTAATCATCTTGCATATCTAATCATCAATTCCTCAGTAATCTTGAATTATAGATTCTTCATTCTGGTTCTGAATCAGTTGTAGTTGATCAATCTCTCCCTTTGGCATTGATGGCAACTCAAGTAATATGAAATTTACCATACACATACCAAACATGTTTTCTACAACTCTGTGATCAAATGATGTGTAGTGTAAGCTCTCCCTAGCTTAATATGTTTAATCACTACGTTACTAAAACAACATTATAAAATACAGCTTTGTTATTCTGTAGATATAACCTTTCAGTTCTCAATTTCCTTTCAGATCATCTCTTCCTTAGATAGTTCTCACCGTTGCAAATCTCATTTTCATTTCATATTATTTATCTCTCCCTTTGACAGCAATGCCAAAGAAACAAATAAATAATTAGCTCTATAGTAGCTAAATAACTCTCTGGTGTCCAATACTCCCTCTGTATCTTAGTATATTGATATCCCAATCTGTTTCAGTTCTTCAAAATTAATCACAACCTTGAACAAAATTCAAAGTGTGAACTATGCCGCATCAACATGGATGATCTTCTGATAAGATTAGGCTTATGCAACATCCAAATCACATTAGTGACCGATAGACAGGGGACAAACCCCAAGTCTAGTCCTCAAATATTCAAAAGTGTCTTTCGTTAGAGGCTTTGTAAAAATGTTTGCAAGTTGTTCTTTAGATGTAACAAATTCCAACTTTACTTGCTTCTCTTGCACTTGTTCTCTTAAGTAGTGATACTTAATTATTATATGCTTTGTCTTTGAGTGCATCACATGATTCTTTGAGATATTAATTGCACTTGTGTTGTCACAGTATATGATCACCGGGTCAGTGATTACCTCATTCATTCCTTCCAACACTTGTTTGATATATGCAATGTTTGAGCAATTAGTAGCAACAGCAACATACTCCGCTTCAACTGTAGACTAAGAAATACAAGCTTGCTTTTTACTTGTCCAGGTTACAAGTCTTTCACCAAATAAAAATGCTCCTCTGGTGGTACTTTTTCTGTCATCCACATTTCCAACCTAATCAGCATCGGTGTAAACTTTCAGCTCAAACTTACCTTCCTTAGGATACCATAGTCCATAATCCTCTATCTTTTTTAGATATCTTAAGATTATTTTAGTAGCAATCATGTGTGATTCTCTAGGATTAGCAGAATATCTAGCAAAAATTCCCACAACATGTGCTATATCTGGTCTACTGTGAACTACATACATTAGCTTACCAATCATGGATCGGTAAAGTGTCTGGTTTACCTCTGTAGTTTCATTTTCCTTTGTCAATTTACTTCTAGTAGCCATCGTTGTTCCTACAGGTTTAGCATCTTCCATGCCAAATGTCTTCAAGACTTCCTTTATGTACTTGGACTGTGTGATGAATATCCCATCACTCTGTTGTATCACTTGTAATCTAAGAAAGAACTTAATCTCTCTGAACATAGACATTTCAAACTCATTCCTCATGTCATCAACAAAAGATTTACATATATGATCTTGACCTCCAAAAATAACATCACCAACAAAAATTTTAGCAATGATAATAGTGTCATCTATATCACCTTTCATGTACAAATTGTTGTTCTCATTGGTTCTCACAAATCCAATACTTAACAAGTAAGTATGCAGTCTTTCATACCATGCTCTCGATACTTGCTTTAAACCATATAAAGCTTTGTGTAATCTACATACCATGTTTCTGTTGTCTAGATCAATGAATCCTTCAAGTTGTTCTATGTAGATCTCTTCTTCAAGTATACCATTCAGAAATGTTGATTTCACATCCATTTGATAAACCTTAAATTTCTTGTGTGCAACATATGAAAGTAACATTCTAACTCCTTCCAATCTAGCAACAGGTGAAAATGTTTCACCATAATCAATGCCTTCTTCTTATGCATATCCCTTGCATACCAATCTCACTTTATTTCTTGTCACTTCACCATTTTCATTCATTTTGTTTCTGAATATCCATTTAGTACTGATAACATTCTTATCTTTAGGTCGGGGTACTAAGGACCAAGTTTTGTTTTTCTCTATTTCTTCTATTTCCTCCTTCATTGCATTAACCCATTCTTCATTTTCTAATGCAAATTTCACATTCTTTGGTTCAAATTCACAAACTAAACATGTACCTTGTCTTGTTTTGCTTCTAGTCTGCATTCTAGCTTGTCTGTTTCCAATAATTTGTGTCTCAGGATGATGTCTTCTGACAAAACTAGCTAGTACTTGGTTTCTTCTTTCTTGTTCATCCTGTTTAGGTTCATTTGCTTGCTTGGTAGCACCATCTTGTTTGTCAGTTTCCCTTTCTTGTTCCTCAAGGTTATTTTCCTGTTGACCGGTTATCACAGGTTGCAACTTCGGTAGATAGTCAGGAAGTTCAATGTAAGTGAATCTACCATAGTCTTCCGGTTCCTTTCTTTCTTATGTGTTTATGTCATCATACTCATCAACACGAACATTAGTACTTTCAATCATCTTATTTTTAACCTTATTCAGACATTTGTATGCTTTAGTCTTAGTAGAATATCCTAAGAATATTCCTTCATCACCTTTAGAATTAAATTTCCCATTTCTCTCATCCTTCAGAATAAAACATTTGCTTCCAAAAATTTTGAAATAACTTACAGTAGGTTTGTGTCCAAACCATAGCTCATAAGGTGTCCGGTTGGTGTCCTTCTTTAGTTGTACTCGGTTAAGCACATATACAGTTGTGTTGACAACTTCCCTTCAATATGTCTGAGCAACATTCTTTTGCAGCATTAGTGTTCTAGCACAGTCATTGATTGACCTATTCCTTCTTTCAGCAATCTCATTCTGCTGAGGTCTTCTCGGTGCAGAGACCTGTCTCTTAATACCATTCTCATTATAGAAATTAGTAAATTCATCAGAGATAAATTCACCTCCTTTATCAGATCTTAAGCATTTGATTTCTTTTCTAGTCTCTTTTTCTACCTTAGCCTTATACCATTTAAACATCTTAAAAGCTTTAGATTTCTCTTTCAGAAACATAACAGTCATCAGTCTAGTGTAGTCATCAACAAAAAGAATAAAGTATCTATCACCATAATAGCTCTGAGTTCTCATAGGACCACATAGGTCGGTATGAACCAATTCAAGTATCTTCTTTGTTGAGTAGTCTTTGCTTTTAAAACTGGACTTAGTCATCTTACCTTTCTGACATTCATGACACATAACATGATCCGGTTTTGACAAGTTAGGCAATCCTCTAACTCTTTTCTTCTTACTAATCTTGACCATGTTATTAAAATTCACATGACATAACCTCTTATGCCACAACCATGCATCTTCATCTTTCATTAATAAACAAGAAGATTGATCAATATCAAGATAAAATAGATTACCTCTAGATTGTGTACCGGTTCCAACAAGTCTTCCTCCATCATCATAAATTCTTACCTTTCTACTCTCAAAAGCAAGTCAGTGACCTGAGTTGTTCAGCTGTGCCACACTTATCAAATTGTAGTTCAGTCCATCTACCCAGTATGCATTCTCACATTTTATTCTGTCATTAATCATCAGTGAACCTTTACCTCGCACCATACAAGGTGCATCATTTCCCATTCTAACAGATCCACCATCATATTCATCAATTAGATCAAATTTCTCTATATCACCAATCATATGATGTGTGCAGCCATTATCTATGATTCATGTATCATTTCTACTTACTTTAGAGATCAGTTTTGTCTCCTCATGTTTCTCTTCTTCCTCTGAATCATCCTTCATAGCAACAAATACTACTTCTACATCATCATCAATGTCAGATTCAGATTCAAATTCCTCGGCTATGTAACATACCTTTTTTCCTTTGTCGTAGCTATCTTAGTTGTCTCTATTGTTGTGTCGGTAGCCTTTATTGACTCTTCTCCCATAGCTTCCTTCGGATCGGTCTTTGGATCTATCATCATCTTTCTTATTCAGACATCTAGCAGCGATGTGTCCAACTTCTTTACAATTAAAACAAGCTAGAGGTAACTTGCCTCTATATCTTCCCTTACCTTTGGGAAATCTTCTGGCCATAAGAGCTTCAAGCTCATCAAGTTCATCATCGGTATTACTGTCACTGTCATTGTTCTTATCAATCTTGCTACTAGACTTACCAATCTTCAAAGAGGACATGAAAGTGGATTCAATAGAAGGTACAACACCATTGTTAAAGTTATTCAATTAAAAGGTTGTAAGCTTATCGATCAGAGTGTCAAGGGTGAGTGTCAAGGGTGAGGTTGGATGTAGCCCTTGTTTCATGAATTGCAGAGATCCTGATCGCATAAATTGGCAGCAAAGTTTTGAGAGTCTTGCTTATAACTATTTCATCATCAATAGCTTCGCCAGATGCTCTAATAGCATGTACTACCTCTTTTAATCTATTTGTGTATTGAACAATGTTCTCACCTTCTTTCATCTTCATATCATCAAATTGACCTCTTAGGCTTTCTGCTCTGGCTCTCTTGACATTCACATCTCCACTATATATTAGAGTCAGCTTGTCCCACATCTTTTTAGTAGTATCACATTCCTTGGTGTCATTAAATTTGGTGTTGGTACAGGCAGAAGCAAGTTCCATCATAGTAATATTGTGTTCATGCCTATCCTTCAATTGATCAAGAGTCAGGGGACCTGGTGTCGGTTCAATGTAGCCATTCTCCATCAGTTCTAATGTAGAATTCCCAATTCTAGATATGTGCAACTTCATCTGGCTTTTCCATACTGTGAAGTTATCTTTGTTCAACTTTGGCACTTCCCTCTTATACATCTTGAGACCTTTTTGCTGAAGTCCTTAAAACTTTGTTCTAAGAAACCAGTGCTCTGATACCAATTGTTAGAATAACTGAGAGGGGGGTGAATCAGTTATCCAATGTCCCAATTCCAAATGTCTAATCCAAAACAATTCTACTACTTCTGCAAGTCGGTAAACATAAAATACTTCCACTCTTTGTGTAGTTACCGATTGACAATCTAAACTTTATATTAATTACCGATTAAATCTAACATGTAATATGCAAAGTATGATCACAAACAAATATCACAATCAACACATAACATAAGAGATTTAATGTGAAAACCTTGTAAAGGGAAAAACCAGTTGGGACCGACAACCCAAAATTGTTCACTCTTCTGAAGTGAGGTCGGTGAAGACCCAACCCTGTTAAAGGTTTACAAACACACTGTTAGGTGTGACCTTGTTAGAGAATTTAAGACCAGAAGTTATCGTCCAACCAGCAGTCACTCTGGGGTTGACAGGATAACAATGTTCACTCTATGAATGAAACATCAAAAGACTTTCATAGTCCACTCGGTTAAGAGATTTAACTATGTACAATGGTTAAATGTGTAACAGTAGGTGATCTGCCTAAACACAACTTCAGTTTGCAGTTTACAGATCAATGTTCAGCTCATTCAAATACTTTTGACCAATATAACACTTCAGATTCAATACTATATCAACTTACTATCCATCAGTAATAACTCTCTGTAGCTCAGTAACTATTCTGCAGCTCAGTTCTTATTAACCAGTATGATCATAAAAACTTCTCCACATGATTCTTTTGTAGTATCTTCTTCTTCCGACATCCTTTCATAATGAAACCAATGTCTCTTATATAGACAAGTAAATCATTTTCTTTTCCTCCATCAGATTTTGTCGCTTAATCATATTCATAGATTTTGCCACTTTAAGCTCCCTCGGTTGATGTGTCAATAACACGTTTCAATCTGCTCCATTAGATCCTTTTGATTTATGTTAGTTGTCGATCTTCATAACAAACATTATCTGTTATCTCGATTTCATACACTTTATAGCTCATCACTTTATCAGCTAAACTAATCATTTAATTCCTTTATGTTTTGCTCAATTAACAAAGAAATGTGTCAGTGAACACAAGCTCAGTTAATACTGCACTTCGTCAATGTATACTAAAATGCTTTATTTACCGACAACACTGCTTTGTGACTTTCAGCTCTATTCTTCATCATAGATGAATGCAACATAATAAAGTCAATTCCATCAAGTCATAGACTCATCAAAAAGTTACTCGATGTATTCCTTAGCCTCATCTGTCATATACATCTTCCTCATGTAGATATTTATGTACTTTATCTCTTTCACCTTCCTTCAGATGTGTCGGTATAGTAACTTACAAGATAAGTACTGTCAAGCTAGTTGACATCAATGACAACATAATACTAATTTAATTATCTTGCATATCTAATCATCAATTCCTTAGTAATCTTGAATTACAGATTCTTCATTCTGGTTCTAAATCAGTTGTAGTTCATCACCTACAACCGAAGGGATTGGGTCTCAGCTTAATTCTCTAAGTGTTGCATGATAGTGCGTTGGACTTCATAATAAAGGATTCTCTTAGTGGATACCATACCGCTCCACACACCCATCTGCCATTCATACCATCTTCTCTTTCTTCCACCTCATCCATCCATCATTCAACTTTTTCTCCAACATGTTCTTGAAATAATTTGTAATAAAGAGAGAGCGGTCACATCAATTGGTTAAGTATTCATTATGCTAGGTATACGAGCCACATAATCTCAAGTGCTTAATTATTCTATTTAGTTGCATTTATGAGTTAATGAAAGCAAGTACATGTTAGAAAGTAAAGTCCACCAAGATAACTGAAAGGGGGGGGGGCGTGAATCAGTTATCAGATAATTATAACTTTTATCATCTTCAATAGCATTAAACCATATAAGCAATATAATTACCAACCATAGAAAGATATTCATACACAATAACACAATGACACAAGATATTTTGACTAGGGAACCTCTTGATCAAAGAGTAAACCCCGGTGGGAATGATGCCCACAAAAGATGCACTAATATGAATATTCCTTGTGAGAGGATGGACTCTGTTAGGAGTCTTATGAAATACATTCAGTACATATGAATCCCTGCTAGGAGATTTTGAATCCCTGTTAAAAGATTCTAACCCGATTAAGAGTTATGGAAGACAGAAGGACCCACTGCCCAAATAGCTTCAAGGTAAGATCATTGAACACAATGTCCAAATAATCTTTGCATTACTCAATAGAATAATATGTTACCTCTTCTCTGACTGTGCCAAACCACACTCACTGTTACATCATATCTCAATTTTAAATCTCTGTACTTCGCATGTCTTCCCTCACAAATTCACTTTCATACTTAGTGTTATCATTTTATTTACACTAAATTGATAATTTGACTAAGTGTTTTTGCATTGAGATTTGAGTTTTAAATGTTCTTGATTTGAATTTCAGAATGATAAAAATTTAGAAAAGGGAAATGTATGTACAGCTACAGAATTGTAAACATCAAACAACTAATTTAAGATACATTTGTTTCAGTTTTGAGCAAAACAATATTCAAATTTTTGAGCTCAACAATAAATGAAAGTAATTGTTTGCATTTCAGAAAATGAAAGTACAATATTAAGTTTGCCACACAAGCAGTGGTTGCTATAAAAATGAATAAGAGAAGTACA
The DNA here is from genome assembly GCA_027943335.1 of Chamaecyparis obtusa. Lineage (NCBI taxonomy): Eukaryota > Viridiplantae > Streptophyta > Pinopsida > Cupressales > Cupressaceae > Chamaecyparis > Chamaecyparis obtusa. The sequence continues at coordinate 1,273,028 of BSBK01000433.1, forward strand.
TTTCAAAGGTATAAATGACAAACCACACACCCCATGGCTTTAGGTATTGATGCATGCATGCATTTTCAATTTCATGAATTGAATAAAGAAATAAATGCAAAATAAAGAACAGTTACATTTCTGGAAATGCGAATAAGGAGAAAAGGAGACAGGTTAAGCCCCATTGCCCGGTTGTTTGTTGAAGTATGAACTTTGTTGCATCTTTGGTTCTGCATTTCAAAGTGTTCCAGGTATCCTGTGACATCCTGCAAAAGAAGGAGATAAGAGTGGGTTAGTTCATATGAACTGAGCTATGAAGAATAATTAAGCTGTCTAATTCTCTACTTGATCACATTTTCAAAAGATATAAATCAGAAGACAAAATCATAAAGCTGCAAGAAGGAAGGATCATATCACAGACATATTTTATTTTCCTAACATCATTTGTTCCATGTGCAGATACAGGTTCAGAAGACTAATTAGGTTGTTGAAAGGATGCACATAAGTTACAGGTGTGAAACTTTCCAATCGAAGACTTGTAGAGGCAAAGACTCGAAGACCGGTGGACTAAGAGGAGGTTGACGAGGGGGCATGCATACATTACAAGCATGGGACCTTTCAGCTGAATCATGGAGTTACAGTAGGTAGGCTGTTGAAGGGACATGACTTTCATCATGAAACCTTCCAGCCAACATATCAAGGTTTCAAGGGTTACAAAGTTTTATTTCATGCTGGAATGGAACAAAAAAAGACAAAAGAAGAATGATATTTATGACTGGAATACCACTTATGGGAGTCACGAGCCCGTGCTCGAACCCCATAAGTGATGACTCAATATGCCGAGAACAGTAAAGAAGGCTGCAAAAAGACAAAGTTTCAGGAACAAAATAACAGAATTTAAGAAATGGGTAACAAATCAGAGATTGAATGAGTAATCAACAGTGCAAGGGTATGGCATTAAGGGAACAAAATTACATATCAATGGTGAGTTCAGTATGCATGATATATTTCAAAGTTAAATGATATTTCTGTATTGTTTGAATCTGGTTTGATTTTTTGCAAAAGTGATACATCATTGCAATACGTGTATAAGATCATTCATGACTTATATCGAACAGACATTAGAATTCTAAATGATACATACTGCTGTTTTGAAAAATAAGAAGTGAGAAATCAGAAAATGTTATGTATCAATGATAGAAAATAGTGCATGAAGGCATATTCGAAAAGAATTAATTTAATACAATGCATAGAAGATGTAATAGAAACAAAGAATCAGATTGTATTGCTGAAAATAAGTGCTAGTGATACGAGTCTTATCACATTTTGGTCATGCATCTATAACAAAATGTCAGAAAGATTATTTTCAATCTGAAAATAACATGCTATAGCAATTATGGAAATAACATCCTACAGAAAATAAGATAACATGCTACAGTGCATAGTCATGAACACATTTTTTCAAAGAACTTCAAAGATTCAATGCTGGATATTCTTTTATCAGAATGGTGGATAACAACAGATAAGGGTTTGAACCTTATTTTTATGCCAAGAAGAGTCATGATATTTGTATTATTACAAGGGAAAGAAATACACTAATTTATTCTGAGAACCGTAAGTGTATTTGTAAACATTTATGTGTTTTTTCCAAACAAGTATTTCAAACACATTCTACAGAGAAGACAACACGTTTTTGTGCTAAAATGTTACAACAAAATATGAATAGCAGTACAGAGAAGGAAATATGACTTTTTATCATAAAGAGGCCACGTTTTTAAAAAAAAAATGTTAATACAAAGTGCTGGTTCAGAGAAATGAAACATATTTCAGCAGAGAAAAGAGGGCACATTTGTGCCAAGATCCAATAGTGAAACAAATAGTGCGTTTGCACTAATAGATAAACAAAAATCATGCCACGTTTTTTAACAGTGAACCCCATTTTCAGCATTGATAAAGACATACTTTCAGTAAATGAAGCCACATATCACGCAAAATCAGAGGCATTTTTTGCAAGGAAAGAGGAGCGCACATTTTTAACAAAATCATGCCACATTTTTTGTAAAAAAAAGTTAAAACAGAGCCACGTTTTGATAAAACGTTAACAGTTTAAAGCCAGCATAGGAAAAAACCATTTTATCATGCAATAGAAGCCATGTTTTCTGAAGGAAAAACATTAACAAAGAATTAAAGATCAGATACTTATCTCTGTGAGTCTCCAACAGTATAAAAACTAAGTTCAACTTCATCAAAAGAAGAAGCTCCAAGTTTGAATCACAAAAAAAATGAAAGACCAAATACGTTCATGGCGACTCCAAGGAAGAGCTATTGATACAAAATGTGGCATGAACAGACTTGGAACCCTCATAGTGGCAGCTCTCTGTGCCATAAAAATACAAAGTGATTTAGCTTCAAAATAGGGAGTTCTTGCAGACATGGCGGCACTAGGCTTCAAAACCCTAGCCTTCTTCTCTTCTCGGTAGGAAAAATAATGAAAAAATGCCTAAGTAAAGTAATACCAAATGAGAATATAAACCTCCTTTGCCATATTTTATCAAAATTTGGAATCCGCGAGGAAGGCAGAGCACGGTAAGTCTCCCAGCAAGCCACATCTTGTGATTCACATGGCTTTTGAAATTATAAGATATGTATTGAAGTCATGTCGACTTTAGCTGAAGAATAGGTTAAGGTTTATTTTTGTTTTGTTTATATATTAGGTTAGTGTTTTAGTTTGTATTTTCTTTAAATTTTAAATTCTTTATTATATAGGTTAAGTTAGATAGATAATTCTATTATCTAAATAACTTAATTAACATTACAATGTAATGTATATAATATAGAATTTAAAATTAATTATATTTACTACATCTAATATTCAAATAAGGAATAAATTTATACTTTTAATAAAGTATATTAAATAGAATTATATCTAATTCTATTTTTTATGTTAAAGTATAAATTTATTATTTATTAAATATTAGATGTAGTAAGTATAACTTAGAAAATTTAAACTAAATCATTTCCAAAATATGTCAAATAAACAAATATATAACTTAAATGATTTTTTGAGATCATTTTGTGATAAAGGAGAAGTTTTTCCAGTGATGTTCAGTTGTTGAGACAGATTGACGATTGTTTAAGGGCAGTTTGAGTCACTTTGAGTTTCTTGTTGAGCTCAAACTCAGTTGATATCAGTTGAGGATCTTTTTGAAGTAGTTTTATATCAGTTTCTAGCAGTTGTACTCATGTTTTGACATGCTTTTCTTTCATATCCGACCCCCACCATATATGCATGATTTTTGGGAGTTATGGAGTAGTTTGACATGATTTTGAGTAGCAGTTCAGTCAAGCATAACTTGAGGCAGTTATTGGGGCACTTTGACTTCACTTTCTGACAGTTTGACTTGTCTTTTTGGAGGCTTTTCTCATGCATACGGATTAGGGTTTCATAATTTCTATTTATCTGATTTTGATCTAATTATTTAGGATCTTCTTTTGGGCTCACTTGTTTTGCGCTTTGCAAACTGGAGAGAGAATTTTAAGAACATTGTAGTAGAGATTTGTTCCAGCATTGATATATAGAGATACATGTTCCTTCCCATTGGTTTTGAAGTGTGATATTGTGAGTTTTATTGCTTAGATGTTGTGTTAGCCTTCATTTTAAGCTGCATTCCTTACTACATTTCAGAATCTTGATACATGTAACTGTAGGTCTATCATTTGTGTTCTAATTTTTGCAGTGATTTGGTGAAGCATTTTTTCCCTACATTTGCAAAAATATTTCAGATCCTTACATAGAAACACTTTTGTAGTTGCATGATTGTCTGGATATTGAGAGCCATAATTATTTCCTAAAATCTGTGCTGAATCAATTCAAGTTACATATCAGATTTGGTGTATCACCCTTTAGTTTAAGATCCTTTAGGTTATTTCTTTCCCCTTTTCCTTATATACAAATTTTGTGCAAGTGATATTCCAAACCTAAGAGGAACCGGCCTAGAATCCAGAGATTCATTCTCTTGCCTATCAGCAAGAATGTTTCCATGTTTCAAAAGGATAGCTAGATTTCTCATCATGCTATAGGTGCAATCCTGATTGACAACACTTAGCTCTTTTCTTCACTTCATGCATACAACATCACAACTGTTGCTACCATTACACACTTTCGCATTACAACTTCATGCTACTACATAAAAATTACATACATTACAACAAGGAAATACATTCCTTCCTTTATACCATACTCAAATAATTACAAATGAGTCGGCATACAATTACAAAATAAAAGTTTCCACACGCTACACCAAAATTACATAAAATTGTCAGCTTCCAAATACAATAAATCTTCACTCGTGCGACCTCAAAGTCTATGCTATAATCCACGTCACTATCAATGTGTCTTCAACTTCCCTTTAATTGCACAAAACTAGATTCCATCCTGATTAGGAGATATCATCTGATTTCCACAAACCGCTACTCAGGAACACTGCCTGAACACTACTTCCACCAAAATGATCATAACTTCCATGAATCAATGAATTACTATCTGCACTCTTAACCATAGACATATGACATATCAAAGAGTATATCCTTAATGTTGCATAGCTCCAACTATAATAAACCATGTGCGCTAATCCAAACTCTATCTACCTCTCAGCAAGTCTTCGGTAAATCACTGTGTTGACATCAATGACAATCATAGTCATGAATGAAACAACAACTACTACAGAATGGCTGCCAAACACTTTAACATTCATTCCTAACAATCTCCCCCATTGGCATTGATGGCAACATATATGAAAAACATCCAATGTTCCAAAAAATCCAATACTGCAACATTGCTTCTTCAAATCCTCTTCATCAATCAAATCTTGCTTCGTTATCCTATTCAATTCTCTCCAACAAATGCCTCATATTATTTTTCATGCATACTTCTCCCCCATTGACATCAATGACATAAATTCCATCACTAAGTCAACAACAACTCAATGTCAAGAGACACTTTTCAGAAAATACATTTACTAGAGTCCTCATGACTCAGCTCAGATACACATACTCCCCCATAGAAGAAGTACCAACATCCAGTCCAGAAGAAAGATAAGGCTCATATACCACTAGACGAATGCAACCAACTACATCACTTCTCAAAAGTAGGCTGAGGCATAACCCCAAGCATACCTCTCAGATACTCAAATGTATCCTTAGGTAAAGACTTTGTGAATATATCTACTTATATACTCAAGTCTGACTTCTTTTTCAACAACTTTCTCTCTTACAACATGATACTTAATCTCTATATGCTTTGTCTTAGAATGTAATACTAGATTCTTAGACATACTAACTGTACTGGTGTTATCATAATGTAAAACAACAGATTCAACAAATTTTATACCAATATCCTTCAGCATCTGCTTCATCCAAATTATCTAGTTACAATTGTTTGCTGCTGCTACATATTCTGCTTCTGCTGTGCTTTGTGAGATACAATTCTGCTTCTTGCTTAGCCAAGAAACTAATCTTCCTCCAAGGAAAAATGCTCCTCCACTGGTGCTTTTCTTATCATCAACACTGCCTCCCCAATCAGCATCTGTATATGCACATAGGGTAAAATCATCAGATTTTTCATACCATAATCCATAGTCCATTGTGCCTCTTAAATATCTCAATATCCTCTTTAATGCTGCATAATGTGATTCTCTAGGTTTAGCTTGAAATCTTGCTACAATTCCAACTGAATGTGCTATATCAGGTCTTGTATGAGTCAAATACTGCAATCCTCCAATCATAGATCTGTATTTCTTCTATTCTACTGCAAGAGTCTCATCTGTGCTAGATAACTTATGTTCAGTCACCATAGGTGTTCCAACTAGTTTACAATCCTCCATTCCAAATCTTTTCAACAAGTCATTTAGGTACTTTATCTGACTTACAAAGATACCATCATTGTTTTGTGTTATCTGTAATCCCAAAAAGTATTTTATTTCACCAATCATACTCATTTCAAATTCAGTCTTCATTTCATCAGCAAATTTGTCACTAGCTTCATCTTCTCCTCCAAAGATAATGTCATCAACAAAAATAACTATAACTAACAAACCATTTTCAATTTCTTTTATGTACAGATTGCTATTAGCTGTACCTTTTATAAATCCCAACTTTAACAAATACTTATCCAGTCTTGCATACCAAGTTCTAGGTGCTTGTTTAAGTCCATATAAAGCTTTCTTCAATTCACATACCATGTCTCCTTCTTGAGTTAAAGGAAAACCTTTAGGTTGCTCAATGTAGACTTCTTCTTCCAATTTTTCATTCAGAAATGTTGACTTCACATCCATCTGATACAGTTTGAATTTCTTGTAAGCTGCATATGCCAAAAATATTCTTACTACTTCAATTCTTACAACAAGTGCAAAGGTTTCTTCATAGTCAATTCCTTCTTGTTGTGAGTAACCCTTACATACCAATCTTGCTTTGTTTCTTACTACTTCTCCTTGTTCATTCATCTTGTTTCTGAATACCCATTTAGTTCCAATAACATTCTTGTCTTTAGGTCTAGGGACCAATTCCCATGTCTTGTTCTTTTCAATTTGATCTAGTTCTTCTTTCATAGCATTAGTCCAACTTTCATCTTCACAAGCTTCATTAGTAGTCTTAGGTTCAATTTGAGAAATCAAACATAACTATTCTTGTGCCTTATTTTGAGTCAAAACTCCTCTTTTGATGCTCCCAATAATCTATTCAAAAGGATGATTCTTTAACAAACTCTTGCTAGGTGTCACTGTCTCAGATCTCTCTTCAGATGTAGGTTCTTCAATAACTTCACTGTGGCTTTCATTCAACAAATCACTGTCAGTTTCATAAAACAATTCAGTAGTTCTAGTATTAGGCTTAGGATGAGTTTCTTCGTCAGATTCATAATCAAGCATTCTTTCCTGAATTTTGAACTTTTCATCAACTTTAACATTTGCGCTCTCAACAATAGTCTTAGTTCTTTTATTGAAACATCTATATGCTTTGCTTTTCAAAGAATATCCAAGAAATATACCTTCATCACTTCTAGGATCAAACTTTCCTATATCATCATCTCTCTTTATATAACATTTGCTTCCAAAAATTCTAAAATACTTAACTGAGGGTGCATGTCCAAACCATAATTCATAAGGTGTCTTGTCTATGTCTACTCTGATTTGTACTTTGTTCATTGTGTATACTGTTATGTTCACTGCTTCTCTCCAAAATATTTTTGCCAAATTATTTTCAAACAACATAGCTCTTGCTGCTTCAGTCACTGATCTGTTCCTTCTTTCTGCAATGCCATTTTGTTCAGGTGTTCTAGGGGCTGAATATTGTCTTTTAATGCCATTTTCTTCACAAAAGTTGTTAAACTCTCTAGAAGTAAATTCTCCACCTCTATCAGATCTTAAACATCTAATCTTCATTCCAGATTCATTCTCAACTTTATTCGTAACAATCTTAAACTTATCAAATGCTTCATATTTTTCTTTAAGAAATGCAATCCACATCATTCTTATAAAATCATCAACAAGAATCATAAAATACCTTTCTCCATAGAATCCTCTAGTCCTGGTAGGGCCACTCAAATCTGTATGAACAATCTCTAGCTTCTCTATAGATGTAAAATTCTTACTAGGAAAAGAACTTCTCTTTTGTTTAGCCATTACACATTCTTTGCAAATCATGTTAGTAGGCTTCATAATTCTAGGTAAATCTCTTACTGCAAGTGTAGTACTCACTTTCACAATGTTATCAAAGTTTATATGACAAAACCTTCTATGCCATAACCAACTATCATCAATTTTAGTAATCAAACATGTCATTTCAGTAGGATTCAACTGAAATACATTACCTCTGGTTCTAGATCCAGTTCCAATCAGATTTCCATCTTTATCCTTTATCACACAAGTTTTCTTAGTAAACCAAACTTGATATCCCTTATCAACTAACTATCCAACACTCAAAAGATTATGTTTCAATCCATCCACAAAATAAACATCATCAGTATTAGTCTTTCCATCAAGAGTAATAGATCCTATACCTTTAATCAAATAAGGTGCATTGTTTCCAACTCTAACTACTCCACCATCATATTCATTCAACTTTATAAACTTTTTCATGTCTCCAGTCATATGATGTGAACAACCACTATTTATAATCCAATCAGCTTTCTTTTCAACTTGAGAAACTAAGGCTTTTTCTTCCTTAACATCAGTTTTAGGATTTTCTTCTTTAATTGCTACAAATCCTATGTCATCATTATTTTCAGTATCACTTTCACTTAAAGTTATTTCTATACTAGCTTCAAGATCTTCATCATTAGCATAATAACATTCCTTAGATCTTCTAGGTTTGAAATTGCTTCTGAACTTTTTAACTCTCTTAGGACATTTAGATGCAAAATGACCATATTCTTGACAAGTCCAACATTAAAATTTTTACTTACCATCTGGTTCTCTTTTCACAAGCAAGGCAATACCTTCTTCAATCTTCTTGTCTTTTTCATTTCTAGATCTGCTGCTACTAGCATAATCTCCGCTCACACTGATGCTTCTTGAAAGAGTAGGGCGAACACTAAGAGCACTGAATGCTATCTCCATTCTAGGTAAGTCTCCTGATAATCTCAGGTTCATTTTTGTTGCTTCCAATCTTCCAAGAAGAGTCTCTCTTGTAAAGTTTGTTGTACAAGGTATCACTTGTTCAATCATTTGTGTTTTCTACTTGAATACAAGAGTCAATGTCCTCAGAATTTTCCATATCACTTCATTCTCTGTCTTTGTTCCTCCATAAGATTTTATACCTGAAATGATCTCTGACATTCTACCAATATAACTTCTAATAGATTCATCTTCCAACATTCTTATATCTTCAAATGCACATATCCAATTATGTAATCTAACTCTTTTTGCATGTTCATCACCTTCAAAAGTAGAGTGTAAAGCATTCCAAATTTTATGAGATTTTTTCAAATATTTTACCTGACTATACTCATTCTCCGGTAGTGCTGTCAAAAGTGTTTCTCTTGCAAGTATGTTACACATGAATAGATCTCTCTCTTCCACAGTACATGTTTCAAGATTGTCCTCTTCAATGATAGTCTTATTATTCTTTGTAATCAACCAATAACCTGGTCCTAAACATAATAGGTGTGTCTTCATCTTTTCTTTCCAGCTGTCAAAATTTACTCCATCAAACTTAGGGCTTTCTTTCCTGAAATTCGCCATGGATCTCCTTAAGTTGTTAAACTTCTTTTTCAAGGACCTGCTGCTCTAATACCAATTGTTAGAAAGTAAAGTCCACCAAGATAACTGAGAGGGGGGGGGGGGGTGAATTAGTTATCAAATAATTATAAATTTTATCATCTTCAACAACATTAAACCATATAAGCAATTTAATTACCAACCATAGAAAGATATTCATACACAATAACACAATGACACAAGATATGTTGACTAGGGAACCTCTTGATCAAAGAGTAAACCCTGGTGGGAATGATGCCCACAAAAGATGCACTAATATGAATATTCCTTATGAGAGGATGGACTCTGTTAGGAGTCTTATGAAATACATTCAGTACATATGAATCATTGTTAGGAGATTTTGAATCCCTGTTAAAAGATTCTAACCTGGTTAAGAGTTATGGAAGACAGAAGGACCCACTACCCAAACAGCTTCAGGGTAAGATCACTGAACACACTGTCCAAATAATCTTTGCATTACTCAATAGAATAATATGTTACCTCTTCTCTGACTATGCCAAACCACACTCGCTATTACATCAGATCTCAATTTTAGATCTATGTACTTCGCATGTCTTCCTTCACAAATTCACTTTCATACTTAGCTCTTTTCTTCACTTCATGCATACAGCATCACAACTGCTGCTGCCATTACACACTTTCGCATTACAACTTCATGCTACTACATAAAAATTACATACATTACAACAAGGAAATACATTCCTTCCTTTATACCACACTCAAATAATTACAAATGAGTCGGCATACAATTACAAAATAAAAGTTTCCACACGCTACACCAAAATTACATAAAACTGTCGGCTTCCAAATACAATAAACCTTCACTCATGAGACCTCAAAGTCTACACTATAATCCACATCACTATCAATGTGTCTTCAAATTCCCTTTAACTATGCAAAACCAGATTCCATCCCGATTAGGAGATATCATCCGATTTCCACAAACCGCTACTCAAGAACACTGCCTGAACACCGCTTCCACCAAAATGATCATAACTTCCATGAATCAATGAATTACTATCTATGCTCTTAACCATAGACATATGAAATATCAAAGAGTATATCCTCAATGTCGCATAGCTCCAACTATAATAACCCACGTGTGCTAATCCAAACTCTATCTGCTTCTCTGCAAGTCTTCGGTAAATCACTATGTTGACATCAATGACAATCATAGTCATGAATGCAACAACAAATGCTACAGAATGGCTTCCAAACACTTTAGAATTCATTCCTAACTGTACATTTAAATTTTGAATATGGTTGCAAATTGGAAGTCTTTTTTGTATGCTTGAATTGTCATGTCTATGTATTTACATCACCAAATACTCAAATAGATTTAACGCCCTATCCTTTCTATCAGTACTTAAGATTTTTCATCCAATTCACTTCTTGTACAGTTGTATCTCTTTTACTTAATACCCATTACACCTTACGTTCCTTCTTAAACTTTTCTAAAACTTTGATGTTTAAGTTGATGATCAGATTTGCGCATCTCTAGCAGTTCTTGAAACAATGGTTTAACATTATAGGTTGAGGGGAGGAAAGGGAAGTGGTTAACATTACAAGAATTTCAGTAAGAAGGGAAAGAGGTTGATTTATTATAGAGTGTTGGTAAAGTGTGTTAATGTTTGCAAATGTGTAGGAAGCCTAAGTTGGCAATGAGAGTACAACTTGTTAGGCATGACTTGACAGACCATCGCATTCTGTTGTAGGATGCCCAAAATTTTCCTATATTTTGACAATGTGGCTAGCTCAATTATTTCATGAAGCTCACCACATTTGATGAGTGGGTGGAAAAGGAATTCACGAGGAATTTTCAGGATGAAGAGGCCAAGGTAAAAGGTCTCAAGGTCATTTCTATAGACCGATGAGTTGTTTCTACAAGCAAAGGATGCAAGAACTGCTTGAGATAAATTCACTTGACCTAATGACCCTCAAATATGCATAAACAAACAAGACACTCAATGACTAAGCTTACCAGATGAATGGGTTATGAAGGCCACCTATGTTATCAAGTATTTGACATGCGAAGGTAGGTTTTCAATCCTCCATTCCCATCATTTTAAGTTGTTGTCTCATATGTGTCATGGGCAGATAGTTAATGTCCCTAATTTTCTTTACAACTTACATATCAATAGTGCCTCTATATACTGAAAGGGTCAAGTCAATTTTGTTTCTCATCATTACCTAATTAAATTGCTCGTAGAAAGGTCTATAAGAGACCATTCTCCTATGCCCTGGGAAGAATTTGTTAGTCTCAGGAGATTTAGGGTAGAAGTCTAGGATGTCGGACCCAGAGGACAACCTCTTACCCATAAGCATTGTTCAAAAATAGTCAAAGCCTCCACAATTGCACCTCCTAATACTTCTACCCCTGAATCTCCTACCTCTGATGATTATGATTATAATGTTCCCTTGTCTGAAAGAATGTCCAACATTTCTCAACCAAACCTCATTACTCCTAGTGTTTATTCCAGACAAGAGAAAGGGAAGTCTCAAGCTCCAATTTCCCAGTCGGACACCCCAAAACTTATTCCTAAACGTCTTAAAAGGAGTCATACCGGTGAAATTTTTGCTCCTACAACCAAAGCCCAAAAGAAAACAACACAAATTCCTACTCCTACGCAACAACAATAGATTACAAGGACAATAAGATACTCCTCCTATTTTAATGTTGATTAATCTCCACCTGGTCCTTCTCATTCACCATAATCACCTCATGTATCCAGTATCCCCACTTCACCACTGCATCCTTCCAATTCATCTGAAAATGTCATAGACTCTTCTCCTGTAGTCCAATTGTAGGAATAAATTGGGTTGGGGGAGTTAGCGACTGCTATGGAGAAGTTGCATGAAGAAGTTGTATGGATTAAGGAGGGACAATAAGTAAGAGATGTATCTGATAAAATTGAGGAAGTGGAAATTTTAAGAGAAGTACTACCTATTCCTGAGGTAATGCCACCAACTATACCATCTCTACATCAATCACCTAACATCTCACAAACTTTGTTGTAGGGATGGTTTGTTACAAAGAAATGCAGGATCAAAGTGCCACTTATGAGCTAGATATTGAGAGGTTAAAAGTAATTATAAAAAATAAAGATATAGATATTGCAAACCTGAAGGTAACTCTCAATGAAATAGTGCAACTAATTCCTGAAATTGTCTAGTGTAGGAGTCTTTCTCCAATTTATGCACTCTACTTAAAGGAATTGTATTTGAATTTTCAATTACTCATAATTTGGCAAGGGAAGAACCCTTCTTTGAAAACACCCTATGAATTTTATGAAGCATACAGGGAGTCTCCTCATCATTTGAGGCACCTCCTATGCGAATTTGATCTTCACAACATGGTGGTCTCTGATGATGTGAATTAGAATCCACATTTTTACATTAGCTTCCTGGATTAAAAATGAGATAAGTAGGGGAGAATAATTTGATAGTTTTAAGTATGAAGAAGCTACACTTCCTCTTGAAATTTAGGGATAGTCCTCCAAGGGTAGGGGACTTTACTTTGACTAGAATAAATTATGGGATGATGTGTGGTCCAAACCCTTAATAGAGCCTCTCAGAGAAGCTATTTTTGCTCAGTATTCTGAGATTTTGAATCAGGATCTTTACACTGCCACTTAGAATTGACAAACAAGATGGTTAGAGCTCACACCATGGATGCATAAGTCTAAACCTCATGCTCCTAACAATTTATATGAAGCTATTAGGCGAGCCACTTTATTTATGGAGAAAGAAAGAGCAATGAAAAAAATGTTTACCTCTAGTAATGCAACCACCAATTCTCCTTTGGCCACTATTAGCAATGCGAGGGATGAATAGTGTCTACAATAATGAATTAGAGATTTGTAAGTAGAAGAGGTTGGAGGAAATGAAATCCTTCTATTGGATCTTTGCAGAAGGAGAATGTGGCTAGCGGTTCCTAGATGATTTGGGAAAGAAAGCCAAGAAAGAGCATGCAATCATGGCTGATGGGTCCATCCATTCTTAGGTTGAGGGGAATGATGAGCCCTAATTTTGACATGTTTTAAACTATGTCTTAACAACATTTTCATATGGGTTTACAAACTTTAAGTAGTAACTATAGAACCATTTCATGGATTATGATGCTTAGTTGTTTATAATGGAACATATCTATTATAATAATCCTTTATATAGTTTTCATAACTACTACTTGTTGTTTTGTTAAGTGATGGGTGCCTTTGAGACTTTATCTTCTTGCAACCATTACCGTTTGTTTTCCTACAACCATATGAGGAATTTTGTTTGCTTGTATTTAATAAAATATGGATGCATTGAATATGGATAATGAGAATTTGATAGATTTAATGTGTCGAGCTAACCCCTTTTCGTAGGAATATAAGTTGTTTCTGGAGGACCCAAAGATCCAGGAGTGAATTTACACTCCGCTAGGCCGCTGCCCAATGATTCTAGTAAAGACTGAAAGGCGCAAAGCAATGGAAGGAGCAATTAAATATTTGTTTGCCATGAGAGAAGGTGCTCCAGGAATCTAGTGGAAAGTGTCTTTATGATCCACAAATCCAATGTGATGGTCATTAATGTTTCTTGATCGATTTGACTCAGCCTTCCTCTACCCACTCTCTATCAGTTTTGAGAGTTATGTATATAATAAAAGCTTTTCACCTTGAGTGGATAAGTTAGTTAGAAGTTAGTTGAGTTGAATTGTAAATAAATAGCTTTGGCCTTCAACCAAAGTGATATAGAGAAATAGGGGATAAAAGAGAAGAGAGAAGAAGTAATAAGTATTACCAATTATCAGAGTTAATCATTTACTAGCAATGTACTTTTCAATGCTAATTAAATAATATGATTATGAAGTTTTAAGTTTAGCATGTGTTTTCTCTAAGGACCCTGCCTAAGGGGGTCCACTTAGGAAAGTGTCTATTCTTTCCTTTTCAATAAATAGGATATTTGTACTTTGATTTTTTGTAGAAGTTCAGTGATTGTTCCTACAACCAATAGAGATACATAACTGTTGACTTTTCCTGCAGCCACTAAGTAGTTCTTATTTCCTGTAACTTAAGTGTTGCTTTAGTTTGAGTTAAATTTGTTTATTGTATGTCCATTTCTAGCATCATGTTATTAGAAATAGGATACATGTTTGCCACAGAAGACTAGTGTATATATTGTGTTGATCCATTTAGGCTTATACGACCTTGAGTTGACAATTAAATGATGCTTTTAGAGGGATTTTTGGCTGTCATATATGATGTCTAATCATTGAGTGGGGGAATATTATTTCCTAGTTAACAAATTCAATTAAGAGCACTGCATATACCATTAATGAGGCTTCTTCCTTTGTTTGAGAAGGACTTGTCATGGTTGAACTAACTAGAATTTATTGTATAAAAAGTGAAAATAATGTAAGAGTATTTGAATACACATAATTATAGATAATTTGAAATTGAAATCTAAATCAATGCAATCATTTCTACACTTTTAAATGATTAATTAAATTAAATTTTTGTTCAATTACTTTGTCTCTTTGTGATTGGCTTGAGAGTATCCCTTAACTTGTCAAGTGTTTTACTATATCACAATATCACAATTGAATCCTAATGGAAATATCACAATTACTCATCTTGCTAGGTGTTTTACTATAACATATTGGGAAAGTTTTCACCTCATTCACATTTGCAATAGACTACAAAAGAAAATAAGATCAACTTATAAATTCATATGTTTAATTACTCACAAAAATTTACATGCATACAACAGAAGAGTTGGACATTGAAAAAATATTGTAAAGTCTAGATCAAATTAAATGATTGGCATATTATCATGAAGAAATTTCTAAGTTTCTCCTTTATTATTAACCAAATCCCACTTTAATGTACATTAGCACTAATCTTTGTTATACTAATTTTAAATAGAATACATTATAAAAATAATTTTAAGTTTTACCTATAAGAAAGATTGACCTTGTTCCTCTTCTTTAACCCCTAGTGGCTCTACTTGTGTTCATTCCTCTAATGCCTTTGCATGTCTTCTAGACTTTATCTCATCTCTTGCAAGTTTCATACAATGGATATCATATTAAATTGAATTTAGGGGTTACTCACTAGGCTCTTTGATAGGACCTAAACATAAATGATTGCACACATAATGTAATGATGAAGTACATAAATTTTTGTAGATTAGGAAGGATGCAAAAAAATCAGTCAATCAACTAGCACAACAATCTCATGTGCCTATGTAAATTGAGAATTCTATATAACCAAATGACCAATTAAAGAGTTTATAGCTTCAAGGCTCTGAACTGTTGTATCTACAACAATGGTTAGTATGCTATTAAGGATGAAGGAATGTGAATGGGGACTAAATGGGGGTGACCCCACAATAGTGGGTTACACTTTTTTGAACATCTTGATTTTTGCTAAAATTACACATTTTAAGAAAAAATGATGATTTAAGCCTTGAGAGGTCCCATTTGAAGGAATTAATTAAAAATGGTTAGATAAAATCCTCTTAGATCAAAATTTCTTTGAGATAATATCTCTACTCCTTAGTCATACCTACAATCGAGTCTCCTTTGCACCTATCAAAATGCTGACAAAAAATCACTTTGACATTAGCTTTTTGGGGGATCAAATGAATTAATTTGACAAACCCATGTGCAGGATGGTACTACTCAAAGAAATTATTCCAACAATTATGAATTAATATATTTGAGTTTATTATGACTTTGTATTTTTAGATTTACTAAACATAGGTTTTGCATAGTATATTAATTTCTATGTTCAATTCTTATGGAAAAATAGTAAAATAGATTTTAAAATTATGAAAAATATCTACACACTAGGTATTTATGTTCTCTTTCTAACAGAAAAATAAAAAATAAATTTTGATATAAACAGAACAAGTTAGGGGCGAACAAATGAACCTATGTCTAAATTATAGATAACGTCACTTCAAAACATAATGAACTACAATATATTCAACCAAATTGAATGAAACCAATTAGATACACTAGATATTAGTGTTACAAACCTAAATTAAAAAGAATTATATTTTTATTCTTTAAAAAAAAAAACATAGGCTTGAACAAATGAATGTCACTCTTTAAAAATGTTGTTTTTTGATAGAAACTACTTTTTGAAGGAGATAGAAAAATGGATACAAATAAATTCCAATTGTTTAAAAATATATATATTTAGAATCTAAACACAAAATACTAAAAATAACTAGTTTACATAATCTTCAAATTCTTAATGATTTTGTAGCAATAGGTGTTTGAATGTGAAGTTTTTTTTAGAATGTTCATTTCAGTGTCCAAGTTGGCAAAAACGTGTAACCCACTATTATGGGACCACCCATGGACATTGCATTTGTCACATTTACCTAGGTCTATCTTGAGGTATTCCTCTATCTATGATTTGAAAAGATCTAACATCAAAATGGTTCACATGATGGCCTAAAACAAACTCTGCATATAATTTCCAGATGAAATTAAGAGATGACTAAAGAATTTTGATGGGCGGATTATAAAAAACTATCCACCAACGATACCCAAAAAATCTTTTTATGGCCCCATCTATGAACCATTTTATGGAAAGCTTAGGCTTATGTACATCAACAAGTAATCTAGTTTCAAGATTCACAAAATATTCTTCTGAATGGGCTTTGACTATGTCTAATTGGTTTACTTGATCATATGACAAGTTGGAAGAGTATTCTTGCCTATTGGACTCTCATTGCTTTACAAATGACTCATGTTGGATTGTGAGGTTTTTAATATGAACAATAATTCCCTCTAAGGTGGGTGCCATTACAAACAATCACATGCACCAATGATATATTTCTATATTGTTCTTCAATAAAATAATATTTTTACCAATTTGGTCTTGAAGGAGGTCTTGGTGGCGGAGGGTTTGGGTTTCCACCTTCCTCTCCCATTTAAACCTATTTGTAATTCAACACTTAGAAACTTTCAATTTTTAACTAATTCCTAAAATTTATAGATTGAAACTTAATTCAAACTAAAAACTTTCAATAAATTTAGAGAGAGAAAGGGGAATCTAACTTGCATAACCAATTTTATCTACAAATTCCAAATCAATAAAATGAATATGGTTCTTTTTACTATAGAAGAACTCATTTCTTCTTCTTTATATTGCTTTCATAAAACAAATATTAGTTCTAAATAGATATCAGATTTGTTTAAAAAAATGGATAGCTATATTTTATATTATTTTATCTATGTAATAATGCAATATATTATGTAAAAAAGTGAGTTAGACTTTCTTTATTATTAGATTTGATAAGTTTTAAATGCAATTTTTTTTGTTTTCAAAGAAAAAACACATTTAATTTTATTTGTTATTATTACATTTTATAAGTTTTAAATGCTCAATATTTTTTTTTCAAAGAAAAAAATAGATTTTATTTTCTTTATTGTTATTAGATATTATAAGTTTGAGTTTTCATGTTTTAAAAGCAAAAAACACCTTTAATTTCTTTATTATTATTAGATTTTAGAAGTTTTAAATGCAACTTTTTTTAGTTTTCAAAGCAAGAACCCTATCCATTATACACTCGTAATATTTTGTTTTCTTTCAAAATAGAAATCCCATCAAAATTTTCTCTATTTAAACATGGGTGCAATTTGTATTTGTATGACGTTTTGAAATTTTGGGTGAACGCAAAGGTAGATAAAAATTCTTGTGAGGGCTAAAGGCATACACGTTCTTATATCCTTTATAATTTTGATTGTTACATTTTCTTTATAGTTATTTTCAAATTTTAACTTGTGATTCATCTCTACATTTGTAATATACAAATTTCTAACTGTTACAGGTTTTAGTGTGTAGTTTAAAGAGAGAAAACATTTGATCGAACATTTCTAGTAGCACTTGACCTTTGAATTTTAAGTGCAAGAGTCATCTAGGTACACATAGTAATATTCATGCCTTTCCATTTTGTAAACCTTCCAGAATATTGTGGCTTATACGAATTTGAATTTTACTTGAAAATGATGATACAAGTTAATTTTGAGTCAAAACATTGCAATTGAATAAAATAACTTTGGGATATAGTTTTTAAAAATGAATAATTGAATTATCATATGATTTGGATATCGATTTCAAATTTAGTTTGTAAATTTAAACTAAAAAGATACCAATATTTGTTTCTTACAAAATTATAAACACATTATATGTGATTTTTAATAGAAATATAACCTCTAAAATAGATATTCAAAATAAGGTTACACATTTTCTAATGATCACCAAACCCCTTGCCTTGAGATCATTTCATTGTCACATATCCTCTTATTTTTTTAATTTTCTTAATTATTTTTAACCAGAACCAATTAGAATATAAATTTCTTTATTTTTTATGGTTTAAAATGTATTAAAGATATTGGTATATTTATTATAAATTTATTATGCATTTATTACATGTGTTAGATTTAATATTGGTGGTTGGTGGACAAGGAGATCATCTAGTCAATTCATGTTTAGTCATTTTCATTTGTGTTTATAGTGAACTCAAGCTTCCATGAAAAAAATTGCAATTTATTTAAAATTAACCAATATACATTTACTAATGAAGAAGTGACACTAAGCAAGCCAATCTATGTAGTGCTAGCTTATTCGAAAGTTGAAGAAGTAGGTGATACGATAAAAGAAGATTTACAACTTTTAAGTGAAATGCTTAAAATATTTCAAAATATGTGGCAGAGTGCTTGTAATATGAACTTTCAGGTTATTTTACTAGTGTTATATTGTCAATAAATCTTATTATTTAATATGTTATCAATCTTCTTTTTGTGCAGGTTTGTAACTTTTGTGTAGCATAAATATATGAATGGTTGTCGCACAAATATATTGGATTTCAGAATTTACACAAAATGATAGTCTAGATATAGATTTATGTCCATTCTAGATTTATTAAAAAATAATTTTAGATGAAAAAAATGAGCATTATCCTTTCATCTTTGAATTTGCATCCACTCCAGATTAATAAAAATGTATATTTTTTTAAGTTGTCTAAATTTCAATTGAGTTCTTTTAAGGAAGGAAATTATTGGGATTGACACTTGAATGGGGCAGGGTAGTTGAACATGTTTCAATAGTTGTCATTATATATTAATTTATTGTTTCAAAGTTGAGCAACTATTTATAATATATTATTTGATTGTGTATTTGTAGTAATGATTATGTATTAATTTAATATTTGTTAGGCATAACTTCAAAGTGTAAGAATTTTCCCAAGGCAATGAATGTAATGCCAAGATCTAGAAGCTCAAGATATAGCACAAAAAAGAGAGACAAGATAATATGATCAAATGAATAATTCAATAATGATAAAATGATAATGTATAATAGATAGACTGATTACATATAATGTAGGAATGCTTGAATATATAGGCAATGTGATAAGACAACATGATAAGGAGATGATAAGCTATCAACCACACTAGGTGGAATCACATGTCCACCGAAGGTGGATCATCCTCCATTGTACATCAAAGTATGTGCAACATGTGCAACAATGAGAGGATGATAATGTGATAAGATCACTAAAGGTGGATCTCACACACAAAGAGGTATGTGATGACAACTATCATCGTGTAAAGTGGAATTTCTCCTAACCATGTGCTAAAATGAAATGCAAACTCCTAGGTGTCTCGATGAAAACTAATATGCAAATGCATTATCCTAAGTAAACTTAAGTAAAGTGTACAACAACTCATACTTTTATTGATTATTAATACTCATAATTGATGAAATATATTCTATATATTTGAAAAATAATAAATCATTTTATGTGAATAATGTACCAATAAAATATGATTTCATTGTAATTATTTGTTTAGGAGAATGGGATAGAACTTTGGATGATTTTTGCAACAAGCTAGATGTATGAATGTTTTTTTTAATATTATCCTCCCTTCACAACTCCTATTCATTATTTACACTGACAATGATGAAGCTAAAATGAAATAAAAAAATCACACATCCATTTGATATGATAGCATTGCAAAAAAAAATGTACTTCAATCATTATCTTTCTAAACTGAAAAAATGATTATTCATTTATTAGGTTTAGGGTTAACCTTTAATTAGATTTGGGGTTGGAGTTTAACTATGGTTTGACTTAGGGACAATTTTAGTTATGGTTATGTTATTTTTAAAATGTAATCATGGTTAGGCATAGGATTAAGGTTTGAATAGAGATACAATTAGTTTAGGGCTCATTTAATATTAGGTTTAGGTTAGGGTTTAGATATGGTTACACTTAATGCTATCAATAAATTAGGCTATATAATATATATTGGTCGGATTAGGGTTACATTTGAACTAGATATCTCTCAACATATTTTACATATATTTTTGAAACTATAGGTATGCTAGTACACACACACACATATCTACACACAGAGACACAATAAATAATCATTATAATGTTATATATAAATACAAATTTGATATAATAGTATACTTATAGTATAATAAATAATATAGATGTGTAATAAAATATAAAAATATATTTTTCATATTAAATAAGTAAATATATTATATTATTTAATATGTTGTTATTATATTATATTGTGATAATACCACGATAAATTTATTTAAAAATATACCTATTTTGCTTTCTTTTATAACAAAGAAAACATTACTTTCTACTCAACCTGAGTAAAAAGTCAAATATCAATTTGGCGATTTTAGCTAAGTAAAAATTAGTTGATTCCCCTTATCGCCATTATTTCACCCATCATCATCTTAGACTCGCCCTTGTTTTCATAGAAAGTTTGTCTCTTGGCTTCTTCAACTTCAGTCAATTCATGCACTCTTAAGGAAATGAAATATTTTCTCCATTTTCTATAACAAATTATATACTAGCTATTAAAGACTATTTTACATCTTGGCCCCAATCCAATAGACCAATTAAAAGGGGCTTCTACTAATAGCCTTCATGTAAGTTATTTGATTCACCCAAACAATCAATTTTAGCCCACCAACCCAAAATTTTTATTGGAATCTAATGTTTAATATAGTTGCTAAGGGCATCACCCATGTATTATATCTCAAAAAAATATTACATTTTCATGTTGGATGAGTAAGCATCAATCCAAAGATTTCATTATACTTCGTCTATCTACCAAAACCATTTGTAATTCATAATAACTATCTACATTATCTGTATATTGACTTGTAACTATTAAAACTATACTCCCCTACATTATACTAGCATATCAACAATGTATATTAATATAAAAAAAAAAAAAACATTGAATATCATTGTTAATTGTTGGAAAGTTGACTATACTATTGTATATGAATAAATATAGTGTTTTCATTATGGCAATAAAGTCGTATAGTGTTTTAGAGTCAACGCACATTATTAGAAGATTAGAATTTGGCTAAGAACAGAAGACTAGATAGTCAACAGAGTACTGGTAGATCAGAGCGTTAGCGCATGTGCGTATGACCTAGTTAAGGTATGTGCCCTTGAAGTTAAGCTTATATGTATGTATTCATGCTAAGTCTAAGAGCGCATGATCAAATGAGACCATATGTCAAAGATACAGATAGTTGAAGAGGTACAATCAGTAAATGCCAGAAAAGAATAGAGTATGCAACCGACTGTTGGTAATTTGATTAGCAATGATAATATTGTTTTGTAAAGGCTATACACCTATTGTATTTAGGTTATAGACATGTAATTATGTTTGTATATAAACATGCTTGAGCCAATTCAATTGGAAGCATTGTATGTAATCGGTTATAGGCCGACCTAGTTAATTGTTTTGATAAGCGCATATAAATATGAGATGTGCCCTTTGTAATCAGTATGGAAGTTGATATAAAGTTGAGATAAGTAGAGAAAAATTATGTTAAGAGTAGTTAAGATGTATTAGAGCTTTGCAAGAGGTCAAAGCATCAGCGCATCAAAGGAACTGATCAGACAAGCAGTGTCACAGTGCCAGTTCATCCAACAGATATAATGTGTATCTGAGATCAAAAGGTTTTAGCCTTCACCACTTGAGCAGTGAGCTCTAGGAAAATGTGTCCCCACCCCTAACAAGGTTATTGTAAAAGACTCCTAACAGGGTCCGACCCTTAACCAGGTCACTATACTAAAAGCATTGTAAAGACAACTCCTAACAAGGTTAAGGATCTTTTAACAAGGATCAGAAAACACTAGTGCAGATTATTAGTGGGTATCAATTCCCACTGGGGTTTTTACCTATTTGGGTTTCCCCATAACCATATTGGTGTTATGTGTTGTGCTCATGCATCTTGATTATGTTAATGTTCATTTTAGTACTTAAGCATTCAAGTTAAGTTTCAAGAGTAAAGTAAAAAGTTAAAATATAGTGAGCAGTGATTCACCCCCCCTCTCAGTATTCCCATTCCTAACAATTGGTATCAGAGCTCTGGTCCTCAGCAAAGAAGTTTAACCACTTGAGGAGATCATGGAAAAGATAGAAATGAAACATCTGAAAAAGAATCTTGAAGCTACTCCGGAAGACCTTGACAAATCTGAAAAATAAATTGAAGAATTGAAAGAAAAAGTCAGTGATTCTCAAGTAGTCATCAAAAGACTAAGAAAAGATTTGAAAGAATGTTCAAACAGTGATTTAGGGAAGATGATCAAAAAGCTAAATGAAGAGAACGCATCTCTGAAAGATCAGATTGAAGAGTTAGATGAAAAGCTATTTAACAATCAAGAAGTTTATGATGAACAAAATCAAGGAGAACCTTCAACTGAATGAAGAATTGAGGCAAGAAAGCATGGAAATCCTAGAGCTAAGAAACAACAAAGAAAATTTGGAATTTGAGTTAAAAGAAGCTAAGAATCAGATTGAAAAATTACACACAAACAAGGATCTAATAGAATCTTAGTTATATGCTCAGAAGCTTAAAGGAGATACCAACGACATTGGATTCAATGAAGCACAAAATTAGATTGATGACATGCGAGCAAGGATGAAAGCACTAGAAGACACCACAGATGCTAAGGAGACAAGAAATTAGACTAAAGACAATATTGAACCATCTAAGGATGAGCGCAAGCTAGTAGACCAAACTTGTTATGCATGTAACAAGCATGGACACATAGCAAGGAACTATAAAGAGGTAAGACCTTTCAATGGTTATTGTTATTCATGCAATAAATTTGGTCATAGAGCTATGAATTGTAAAATAAGTCAGAAGAACAAGAGTCAGCATAATTAGAGAATTTAGAATCAACCAAATGCAAGAAGTTCTCAGAGCATTACATGTCAAATTTGCATCTAGAATGGTCACTCAGCTAGACAGTGTAAAATGGTAACCCATGTCAATGCGTCGAGGAATTTAAGGCCTCCAGTTATTTGTCACTCGTGTAACAAGGCTAGACACATCTCAAAGTTTGGTAGATCAATAACGCAAAGTCTGGAAAGCCCTAAAAAGCTAGAAGAATCAATTTTGGATACCGAAGGAGAAGTCAAGTTTGTGAAAGCTTCAGAAGATGCGAGCTTGATTTGGTTAGAGGCAAAGAAGGATAACGTTGATGAGAATGTATTGGATGCATCCACAGTGGACGCACCCTCTACATCTGGATGAATGACCCTCAGGGTCATAGGGGGAGCTAATTTAGCTCTAGACCTCTGCACGGCTGGTATACTCACCCTCTGAGTATGCATCTTTGGATTTAACCTTTTGGAGAATAGAAGAACCTATGTGCAAGAGCGCACTAGCTGATTGATTTCAGAATGAAAGTTAGAGATTTTTTAGTGAAAGTCTAGTTTACGTGGCAAGCATTAATGGCATACTTTTCACTTTAAAATACATAAAGACTTGTAAATCACTCATTACATTTGATTTTGAGTGATTGAAGAGTACTGAAGCCCTAGCAGTTGATTGTGAAGGATTGAAGATTGATTCACCAGTGAAGAAGTGTGTTTGATTAGTTGCAGAAGCCCTAATCCATCGCGATGATTCAAAAGTTCTCAAAAACTGATTGTAAAGTGATATACAAGTAAGTTATGGCTACTCATGTTGTGTTTGATGTTGCGGAGAAGAAGAGATACATTTTCAAGAGGAACCCTTTCAAATCTACCCTAGATGATTTAGAAGGAGCATTCTCTCAAACCCCTATGGGTGTTATGCATGTTGAAGACATCTGTGCATACATATAATGTAAGAAGGAACCAGTAGGTCTTGACAGAATTAGAGTGCACATTGAAACCATGATAAAACTAGATAAGACTTTCCTTGATGAGTTTGCGTAGTTAGAAAACCATCCCATAGTTGAATATGCTACTGCATATGAATTTTATGAGTCAGAATGGATAAAGATCTTGCTTAGCAGAATTCATGATGACCTTTTCTGGATAGGTGAACTACCGGTAAGGATTATAGGAGACCTAATTCATGAGATGATAGGTCTCTCTAAGAAAGGCATCATTCTTCCAGCAGGTAAGGATGTAAGGAAGATAGTTGAGCAAACCTGCAAATCAAGAAGTGATAGGTGTGGAATGACTATTGAGCCTATAGAGGAGAAAGACATCAAATTGATGTCTATGATACTAGGATATAGGTTTCAACACACCATCAGGGTGAATAGTGTGTCAGTGGCCACAATTCTTGTAGCAATAAGACTTGTGAGAGAAAATGGTGAGTTTAATCTATGCGAGATCCTACGTGCACAACTGATAGACAACATTAAAGCCATTAAGCATGATAAGACCAAAATATTCAGGTTTGGGTCTTTGATCATATATATGTACTTCCACATTCTTGGAAAGGTGTCAGATTTGTATTTGGACAAGAGTATGCCTACAATGCCATATATATCCTTTAAGGAAACTACTGAGAGTATACTAAAGGATTACATGACAATGGAATTGAAGACATTCAAAATTAGAATGCAGATGAGATACATGATTCCAGAAAACATTGTTGAGAAATACAAAGACACTATTTGTTTCATGGTAGAAACTAATACAACTTGTATGGAAGCAGTGGAACCAAGAACAAAGTGGATCCATCCACTTGGATATGAGGTTGATGAACAAGTCCTAGAAGCATATGCACAAGTATTGCTATCAGCCCCTAAGGACCCTAATGAACCAAGATGGGGGACTTACAAAGAGAAAATAAGAGAAGTTGATGCTATTTTGAACAACACAACAACTAAAATAAAAGTAGCTAAGGTTACTTCTGAGATCCTCAGAATTCATGGAGTAACTCAAGCAGACCTTGACAAAGAAAGACAAGAAAAGATTGCTTTGGGAATTGAGAGTGCATCAGCTGTAGAAGAAAAGGAAGATGATCTAAAGTTAAAGAAGGTAAAGATTGAGAAATCTGAAGACCCTAAGGATAAATAAGAAAAATTTAATGTTGCCCCTCCTGCGCCCACAAAAAAATTGATCTTACAGCTCCTCCTGAGTATAAGGCAATGCCTAAGAGGAAGAAAGAAATTAGCACAAGTCATCCATCCTCGCGAGCAACAAGAAGCAGGAAGAATACTCAAGCACCTCCAAAGGTAGGTTTTAGACCTAGTCTTAAAGTGTTTAGTACAAGGATTGTTGATGAAGGAAGATTGGATCAGATAGGAAATTTTTATGACAAATAAAGTGAAATTGACAAGTCAGAGATTCATGGTATGATCATAAAACATATGATCAAGTTCAAAAAGATAGTCTTGGAACTGAAAATGGTCATTCTGGACAATGTTTGGAACATCTTAGAATCCTTGAAGAAACAAGCTATTGAAGAAGATCTTAGGATAAGAGAAAATATTCTAGATGAAAGTCTACCGGTGTGTTCCTTAGAAGAGAAAATACTATTATTAGATCTGGTGAAGTCACATCTAAGAACAAAGTTAAGGACATTACACATAATGGATTAGAATTTTGAGTTGACAACAAAAGAGACAAAAAAAGCCTTTGAGAAGGTTTTCATGAACATACACATGTACCCACCTACTGCACCCACAACTCAAGTACCCACAAAGGTAGCCAAGGAGTCAGAGACCACAAATATACCATTTACAAGTCCTCAACATTCAACACCTATAGTTGAAACTCCTACAAAGGTAGAAAAGTCTGCACCCATGACAGAGACACCAAAGGACAACACTATCATTAATGATAATATAGAGATTGCTATGGCAGCTACAGATAAAGACTTGGACAAGTTTGAAGAAGCTTTTGTGAGCACATAAGAAGCTGAAATTCTATGTGGTGACAATTCACCCAAGTTATAACAAGAAGAAAAAGAAGAAGAAAAAGAGACACAAAAAGAAGAAGAAAAAGAGACACAAAAGAAAGAAGAGAAAGAGATAGAAAAGAAGAAGAAAAGAAAGGAGAAGAAGACGTAAAAACAAGTGAACCAATAGAAAAGCCATATGTTGAAATGATAGTAAGAGTTAAGAAAGAAATGGTGGATAACACTCCTATCACTCCATTAGCCTCAACATCATTGTTGACAAGATTGACATTAGACACCACCAGTTTGGATTCTTGGGGAGAAGAAGACCTGATTAAGATCAGTGTCTTAGCCATGGAGAAAGCAAATGAAAAATAGGTAATGAGGAACCCCTTGTTTTTTGAATTAGTCAACATATTAAACAGTCTATTACCTTCAAAAAAGAAAGTGTCTAAGGTCAATACAATTGATGATGTTAGCAACACCCTTACAGCCTTTAAGATTAATTTTTCTAGTTTGGAAGACTCTACATCTCAAGTAGCAAAAGAGAAGTATATGAATAAGAGGTTAAATGAATTGATTAGAAACTTTGCACTTGACCTAAGTTCCCTAAAGATTGGTCAAGCATCTTTGAAGAAGTTTGTAGTAAAGGGCAGAAAGATCATTGTTGATTGTATGAACCAGGATACGCTGACTGGTGATCATTACAAGAAAATCCAAGAGGTAGAAGAAATGATAGAAAAAGTAAGGAAATTAGTAGAAGACCCCTCCACTGATGTGAACATGTGCAACAATGTATACCAGGGGTAGTTAGACAAGATAGAAAAGGTTGAAAAAGAGATGTCTAAGATAAGGGCAAGGAAGACACAGCTCAAGAATGCTCTTGCGCCCTCTCTAGATATTCTAAATTAGAACATCAAGGAGATTGATGCTACCATTATGACATATGATCAAGGTCCTAGCACATACTTGGAGAAGATGGAGAAGCTTCAATATGCCTTATGTGCCCATCTACAGATAGTTAATGCACTGATTGCATTCTGGAAGCAAGAGATCCAAAACTTACAGATAGCATATCCGGATGTTCTAACATTGTAAGTACTTGTAGAGATACATTTTTTGAAGAACCTTTGTCATTAATGTCAAAGGGGGAGTAATGTATAGAATATGGAGTCTTATATGTAAAGAAGATGTATAATAAAAAGTACAAGGGAGATATAAGTTAGAGTATGATAAAGAATTTTTTGTATAAGGGTACAGTTAGTAACTTTGCCATATTCCTTTGTTGCCATCAATGACAAAGGGGGAGATTGTTGGCAAGTTGACTATACTATTGTATATGAATAAATATAATGTTTTCATTATGGAAACAAAGTCATATAGTGTTTTGGAGTCAGTGCACATTATCAAAAGATCAGAATTTGGCTAAGAACAGAAGACTGGATAGTTAGTAGAGTACCAGTAGATCAAAGCATCAGCGCACGTGCGTATGACCTAGTTAAGGTATGCACCCTTGAAGTTAAGCTTGTATGTATGTATTCATGCTAAGTCTAAGAGCGCATGATTAGATGAGACCATATGTCAAAGATACATATAGTTGAAGAGGTACAACCAGTGAATGCCAGAAAAGAATAGAGTACGCAACCAACTGTTGGTAATTTGATTAGCGATGATAATATTGTTTTGTAAAGGCTATGTGCCTATTGTATTTAGGTTATAGACATGTAATTATATTTGAATGTAAACAAACTTGAGCCAATTCAATTAGAAGCATTGTATGTAATCGGTATTAGGCTAACCTAGTTAATTGTTTTGATAAGTGCATATAAATATGAGATGCACCCTTTGTAATCGATATGGAAGTTGATATAGAGTTGAGATAAGCAAAGCAGAAGTATGTGAAGAGTATTTAAGATGTATTAGAGCTTTGCAAAAGGTCAAATCATTAGCGCATTAAAGGAACTGATCAGACAAGTAGTGTCACAATGCCAGTTCATCCAACATATATAGTGTGTATCTGAGATCAGAAGGTTGTAGCCTTCACCACTTGAGCAGTGAGCTCTAGGAAAGTGTGTCCCCACCCCTAACATGGTTATTGTAAAAGACTCCTAACAAGGTCCGACCCTTGACCAGGTCACTATACTAAAAACATTGTAAAGACAACTCCTAACAGGGTTAAGGATCTTCTAACAAGGATCATAAAACACTAGTACAGATTATTAGTGGGTATCAATTTCCATTGGGGTTTTTACCTATTTGGGTTTCCCTGTAACCATATTGGTGTTATGTGTTATGTTCATGCATCTTGATTATGTTAATGTTCATTTCAGTACTTAAGCATTCAAGTTAAGTTTCAAGAGTAAAGTTAAAAGTTAAAATATAGTGAACACTGATTCACCCGCCCCTCTCAGTGTTCCCATTCCTAACATTAATCATTGCACTTCTCCTTTCCACATGTTGTTGTAAGGAAGTTAAGTAGCAAAAAAAATTCCTAAACTAATATTGAGGAGAGGTTAATGTAATAACTTTCTCAATCTTTATAACAGTTACAAAAACTTAACAGAAATAACATAAAATAATAGGCATACCACAACACAATGATTTACATGGGGAAAATTTTTTTGGGAGACAACCCCACACTTCAAAAGTTATCTGGAATATATTATATAGAAATAAAAAATAGACTACAATATGATTGCAAAGAAATATTTTCTCAAGAGTATCACCAAAAAAATATCTAGAGGTAACTAAAAATATATAAGACTTACACACACCCTCCATCTCACACACCTAATATATAAGAGATGCAATACAAGAAACTGTCAAATGGTATTACAAAACCATTCACTAAAAACCACTTATAAAGTGGTACCCACCTTCTCTCCAATCAAATATGCTCTATTATGTGTCACCACACACACCAACAAGTGTAATTCCCTTTTATAACTCATTTTATGTGTTCAACACATTATTACAATTTCAATGTTAGAAGACCAAACTTTCGGAGGTCATAACTTTCAAGTTGGGCATCTAATTGACAAACCATTTGATGCATTGGAAATATTGTGATTTTCTCTGTTACCTTCTAAATCACTATGCCATTTATCCATATTTTGAGCCTATTTTGGTTCCTCTAAATCCTTTGTAATTGCATTTGCAATATTTTTCTAGCAATTTCCAATAATAAAAAACTTTAATATCTTCAAAATTGGACATGATCTTGCCACAAAAATTCACCGGCATGCTTATCTAACCAAATTGAACCTTCAGGGAAATAATCAAGAAAATTTGTTCTTAATTAAAAATTTACTAAAAATAGTAACCCTAAATAAATGTAAAGTTTTGACACTTTTCCCAAGAACTGTCTCCATGGTCTTGGCCTTGAATTAGCATTTTGGGCTATAATCATCATGGACAACCATCTCTACATCCCTTACCATGTTCAAACCTGATCTTGTATATTTATCAAATTCTTCATCTTGTTAGGATTAGGGAGAAACGAAAGGGGAGGGGGTGAATCAGTGCAATAGTAATATTAAATTTATTTATCCAATACCAAAACTTGAAAGCACAAATAACTGAAAGTAAACAAAATATATTGAACACACATAACATCATAACACCATGATTTATTTTTGAGGAAAACCCTGTTAAGGGAAAAACCTCGGTGGGGATGGTACCCACTAAAATATCTCACTATTACAACAATAAGTACCCTATTAAAGGTAATAGTTGTACACACAAAAGTAGTGCACTTCTATGAATCCTTACAATCAAGAACACTCAAGAATGAGGTCTCAAAAATCGATCCATAGCTCTCTATGTATGGAGTTGCAAGATTTAAAATTGCTCTCAGCTAGAGCTAATAAACTTAATGACCTTGCTAGTCAACCACACAATGAGAGATTCAAATGAAGACAAGGGAAAGGATGCTAATATCTCCAAGAATAAAATGAAATGCAAATGTAAGCTAGATTAAGATGAATATGCAAGCTAGAAATGAAAGATGCAAGCTAAGCTATGGAAATGAAAGTACAAACTAAACTATGAAAGAAAAATGCAAGTATTACAATCCTCCCTATTAAACTACATGAGATTAATCTATAGCATAAAGGAAGTCTATACTAAGAATGCCATGATTATACAACTATGAAAGTAAGAAAGCAAGCTAAATGAAATGCAACAACAATGTCTTCAAAGCTTGAATGCAAGAATGTCTTCAAAGAGCTCCAAATGACCTAGAAAACCTGCAGCATAACATTAACATAAAAGAGATGGATCTAGAATGAGGAAAAGAGCTCTTCTTTTATAGGAAATGAGGAGAAATGGACCATGTAGATTAAGAGGCAAAAGATTTAATCAATGGTGGAGCATCAAAGATGAGCAATCCATGTGCACAAATATCTTCCAATGGGAAAATAAGAGTTGAGTTTTGTGTCCATATGAGACAAAAAGTGCTTTTTCCCTTTTTATAAAATAGGAATAATGCTTTATTTGTGCAACTTAGGATAAGAGGAAAAGGTGGGGGCTTTTTATTTAATAAAAGGGGAGGAAATGTTCCTTTTAAATAAATAAAGACTTTAGGATAAAATGGTTAGCCCAAGGCAAATAATCAAAAAAATGATAAAATAGGATTTGATCAAGGAAATTGATATTATTGATAAAATGTTGAGTTTTGAAAATATTGATTCAGGGATTTGATAAATTGCTGAATGGGGGCCCAAAGTCTAGGCGACCATTTTAGGGTGCATACATTTGCCCCTCTTTGACTAATGTGTGATCATTTCGGGAACACATGTGGTCAAAGAAGAATTGAAATGTGAGTTCATTTTGGGATCACAAAACAACTCAAATGTGTATTTATTTTGGGAACACGCTCAGACAAAAATAAACAAAACATTTTGGACATGAGTTCATTTTGGGATCACATCCAAAATAAGAGATAAAAATCTCAAGCTGAGCGAAAGCTCATAAAAAGATAGCTGAATCAAGAAAATCAAGGATTAAATCCAATAGGTACTACCCCCTTGGAATCGAAATTGAAAGTAGGTAGAGGAGAACAATAGATTGATAAAAGATGATCAAAGCACTAGAAATCACAATCGAAGATGAAGCATGATAGGATAACCATCAAGCAGTGAAAACATGCCCCAGTTTGACTGAGAAAGATATAGGATAAAAATGAAGTCAAACCTCAAAGAGATGAATCGAATGAAGATGAATGAAAGACTAGAAGTTTGAAAAAGATGGGGATGAAGTGAAGATGCCCCAACGAAGATCGAAGGATCAGGCCTCAAAAGGTCAGCCAACTGTGCAGAAGAAGGGGGAAAAGTAAAATACAATTTTGACTATCAAGATTAACTCAGATTTTGATTTCAAGTCTGAAAATGGATCCAGGACGTCGAAATTAGCTAGGGGTGCAATTTTCACATAATTCTGAGGTGTTTTGAAAATTAGGTCAAAAAGTCAAAATGCTATAAAAAGGGGAAAAAGTGTCATTTTCAAAATCATTTCACTTTTATTAATTTGAGAATTTTGAGATCTTAGAGAGAGAAAATGGCCCAGCAAGCAGCAGTTCCCATCCACAAACACTGATTTGAGCGCGCCCAGTTGCACAACCGGCCTCCACACTATGTTGCCCTAGTATGTTTTTGAAAAAAACTCACTTTTTTGGGTCATTTATGAG
Organism: Chamaecyparis obtusa; assembly: GCA_027943335.1. NCBI lineage: Eukaryota > Viridiplantae > Streptophyta > Pinopsida > Cupressales > Cupressaceae > Chamaecyparis > Chamaecyparis obtusa. The sequence goes on from BSBK01000433.1 coordinate 1,305,145, forward strand.
CATTTAATGCATTTAAACATGTTTTTTAATTATTTTTCAAATTTCACATTTTTAGTGTAGGCGAAAAGTCCCGCGACACTTTACAAGTGTCGCGCCCTTTGAGGAGAAATGTCATGCGACACTTCGTGGGTCAAAATAGTGTCGCACGAGTATTGAATCCAGTGTCGCATGACACAGGGTGAAATGTCGCACAACACTATGCGAAGTGTCACCCGAACAAAAACTGTTGCACTGCTATAAGACAAAGTGTCGCACAACACTTACTCAAAAAGCAGTGTCACCTAGTATAAAAAGTTGACATGTTTTAATGTTTTTGAGCAAAATAACATGGGTCCTGACAATGTTTGATTTTAAAATGCTTTGTACTGATTTCATACATCCTTCATGATATGCTTTGACATCTGGTGTGGTTCAAATGACTTGCAGGAGCACTTCCCTGCACTCCGTATCAGAGCACCTCAGGTGACTAGATTGCGATTTGTCTGAGATTTGGATGATCCGAGCAAGGCCGATGTGAGGGCTATGGGTTTTTGGTATTTGCTGCAGATGCCCCATATTCAAGCTGACCATGGGTTGTTGATTGCTCTTTCTAAGAGATGGCCTAGTGAGCACAACACCTTCCATCTGCCTACTAGAGAGGCGTCGATCACACTAGAGGATGTCTATCAGATCCTACAGGTTCCATGCCATGGAGAGCCTGTAAGTATAATCATGTTTATAGATAGTCATAGTTGTAAAGTTTCCATATGATAGGAACTAACATGATTATTTGTTGGCACATGTATACTATGATTAGGATCTGATAGAGGGGAGACAGGTTATCCAAGGTATGTTCCAGGATGTCACCATCCTAGACCGACACGTCAGTTGGGATCAATTGATGGATGAATTTGGTAAGGACTTCCCAGTGTCTTGTATTGTTGCATCTTTTATTGGTTAGGCCCTTATGACTAACAGGAGTCAGAAGGGGTTTCCACTGGGATGGGGTAGGTTGCTAGCAGATCTGGTGGCATGTCCATGGCGGATGGCATGGGGTCTGGCCATATTGGCTGAGATGTATTATGAGTTACATGAGATTGTCTACCGAGATGGTAGGACTTGGGCGTGTGGGGCCATACTTTCTCAGATATGGGCATGGGAGCACATTACTATAGTGCATCCTTGAGTGCAGCCTAGGGAGCACAGGTATCCCTATATGTACAGATATACAGGTTTCATCTCTCAGGCTCATACTGGGGATGTCTCTTATTATCAAAGGGTGTTGGATGAGCTCACCTCATTCACCTGGAGACCTTACAGGTCATGTGAGCAGTGGGGTGACAGAGGGGAGCTAGATTATATGCTTTATAGTCGGCCATTGGTAGGTTGACCTTTTGATATTGTGGAGAGATTTATTATTACTTGGGTCTGGAGATAGTTCAGACACCAGCAAAGGGTGTCTACAGAGACCACTACACATGCTCGATTTCGGGATGAGGAGGGGCATGGTTGGCTGCCGATACTGGATTACCAGCAGGCAGTAGAAGATATAGCTGCTATACGTTAGGAGCCATGGGAGTACCTGCTGGACATGGAAAATGCAGGTGCAGATGCAACTTATAGAGCAAAGAGGCGTAGGGCTCCATTTCCCAGATTCACTGTGCCAGATGTATAACTGGCTGCTTAGGGGGATGATGGGGGAGATGACGGAGGTGGAGGGGATGGAGGGGATGGAGGGAGAGGGAGAGGGAGAGGGATGGAGAGAGGTGAGGGATCTAGATCAGGTGGTTGGAAATGGTCACGAGGATGGAGATTAGTGACTCTTGAGGATGATGCGAGACCAGCTCGCTGACAAGCAGAGGCTAGGCAGGATCCACCTATAGGAGGGGAGGATTTGAGAGCCAGGATCTAGGCTCTAGAGATGAAGATGTAGCAGCTACACATCACCATAGTAGTTAGAGAGTAGCAGCTCACTGATTTGAGGGCAGAGAGAGATCAACATATTATAGATCTCAAGGCAGAGATAGCACACCGGGAGAGGGCGACACAAGTAGACGCAACAGAGATCTGGAGGGAGATAGCACGAGTTGCTTATTATCATGGACTCTACCTACAGGTTATGCTAGAGGATCAAAGAGCACCATCATACTCTCAAAGGGTAGGCAGATTGGACATGGTACTAGATGCGACACCACCTCCCCCACCACCAGGTCCTCAGGATGGTGGCAGTGAGTCCTAGGTTTAGGCTTAGGTTTAGATGTGTGGACATATCATGAGACTTTGTGATCCAGATTTTGGGATCTCATATTGTATATTGTATGATGACATTGTTATAGATATATGAGATTATTGGATGTTCGATATATCATGTGTATTTGTCTCACTTGTGATGGATGTATCAGTTTATGTATTGTCTTGTCATTTTTCTCAAAATGTATGTTTTAAATGCTCATGTATATTCTCTCTCATAGATGTATGTTTGATTCTCATGTGTATGATGTAGACTCATGTTTCTGAAAATGACATTTTGGAGATATAGATATGATGATATGATTAATCCCTTGTGATGAACTGGAATAGGTTTGAGATGAAAGACAAGGAGCGAAAGACATGATCAAGAATGGGAAGAATGAGCGCAGTTGACCAACAGGTCCTTGAAAGATAACAAAGGAGAGCTCTCTCCATATGCAAGATGCAAAACTAATCTAACATGAACCTAGAAAAATGCATGCTACTATGAAAAAGTGGTTGACTTGCAAGGTCACAATGCTTATAGACATCTAATTATCATCATCAAGCATTATTGGTAGTGTCGTAAGATCATACAATACACACTAGTATGACTATGGGTATATGAATATGATCTATATCAGGTAGAAATGTGGGAATCCCACCTAGGCAGCAAAGACATGTAGGTCAAGGTGACTAGTGCAGTGAGATTACCTAAGTTTTTTATGGTGAGATTATGCTTGTACCAAGACACATAAAATTCAGGGTAGCTATAAGCATGCACTCACAAAACAGTCAAGGATAATACCTTGTCAATCCCCAGTGTCAAGTAGGACCAGCATAAATGCTCATGACAGTTAGGATCAACGAAATATACCCACAAGCAGATAAAGAAATAAAACATGTTCTCATACCCTCAGTCTTCTAGCTATGCATCATTGAAGACTTCTCAAGGAGAGAGCACTCATCAAAGAAATTCTCATAGACAGCACGCAAAGAAAAATAAAGTCAACATATCTCAATTGAATTGATTGTTTAAGTGCGTGTGTGTTGGTCATAGAGTCAAACTTTGAGTATCCAATTTGCTAATGAGCGATATCACATCATACTTATACTAGTGGGTAAGACATCTGATAATTGTTGAGAAACACTTGACGCTAGGGTAGTGTTGAAAAACACAGGTTGGGGTGGTGTTGAAAAACACCTGTTTGTGAAATGCCCCAAGAGACAAACGCACCTAAAGGACCCATGCTAACAGGTATGCCCCCTAGACAAAAATAAAGACCAATTCCAGACCAAGTCAAATAAGGTCAAGGCATGATGGAGAATGGCTAAGTGTTGAGGACACATGCTAAGAGACAAGGGTGCAAAGCCCTCAAGTAGCGCCTGTTTCCAGGTTTTCACCAAGGTACTTTTTCTATTTTTTTGAATTTTTTTAACTTTTTTATTTTTTGATGAGACATCAAAGCACCTATTGCTAGGTTTTCAATAGGAGGCTCTTTTTTCAGGACTTTATATGCTTTTTAGGATTTTTTCAGCATCATATATGAATTTTTTTGGTATTTTCTCAGGATCATAAAATATGTACAAAGGATGCCCCCAGGCTGAATAGGCATCATGGATAGAACTTCTTGAGGTGCAAAACATTGATGGGATCAAGGATCTATTCTCCATCCTCATAAGATAACAAGTAAGCACCTGTCCCAAAAGTAGCTGTGATGACATATGGCCCAAGCCAATTAGGTTTGAACTTACCCTTTTGCTCTCTATTTTGTTGGTTCTTAGGATTCTCTCGCAAAACAAGATCACCTACTTGAAACTCTCTAGGGTGAACCTTCTTATTGAATGCCTTTGAAATACACTTTTGATACACTCTCATATGATCAAATGAGGCCTTGCGCTTCTCATCTAGAAGTTCTAAGTCTTGTAACCTCATGGCACGATAATCATCATCTGTTATCAAAACTTTGAGAGAGACTCTAAGTGAAGGGATCTCTACTTCTAAAGGTAATACTGCTTCAATGCCATAAGTGAGGGCAAAAGGAGTAGCTCCTATAGGAGTATGTATACTCATTCTGTAAGCCCATAAGGCTAGATTGATTTGTAAGTGCCAGTCCCGACCATTCTTGTGAACTGTTCTGTGGAGAATCTTGAGAATGGTCTTATTAGAAGCCTTTGCTTGTCCATTTCCTTGTGGGAAGTAAATGGAGGACCAATGCTGTTTTATCTTGAATTTCTTGCAGAGATGTTTAAGGTCCTTATTTTTGAACTAACCTCCATTGTTAGTGATTATCTCAGAAGGTATCCCAAACTGACAAATGATGTGATTCAATATGAACAAAGAGATTGTCTTTCTTGAAGCAACAGACAGTGGAACAACTTCTACCCATTTGGTAAAGTAGTCAGTAGTAGTAATAATGAATTTATGTCCACTTGATGAGTTGGGATGAATCTTCCCAACAAGGTCAAAGGCCCAGTGCTGAAATGGCCAATGAGAAATAGAAGGAATAAGCTCTCTACCCGGAGCATGAATCAGGTTTCCATGTTTCTGACACTTTTCACAAGACTTGGCAAAAGCTATAGCATCCATCTGCATTGTGGGCCAATAAGACCCCACCCTAAGCAACCTTTGGGCCATGGCAAGACAATTAGAATGTCCTCCACAAATGCCCTCATGAATGTCAACTAACGCCTGGTTAGACTCATCCTTTTCCAAGCACCTAAGAAGTGTCCCATCTAAACCCCTCCTATACAGATCACCAGAGATAAGGGTGTGGCGAGAGGTGTTACAGATAAGGTTTCTTCTTTCAGAATGGTAAAATGTATCAGGGATGATGCCATCATAGAGGTATGAGTAAATAACACCATAGCGGGATGAGTCATGGATAACCAAGGTACAAATGACATGGTTGTCTGAGGATTCAAAAATGGGGTGACGTAGTTCTTCCACCAGGAATTCAAATCTTGATTCGTGTTGTTCCAATTGAAGGAGTGAAGCCAGTGTAGCCATAGCATCTGCTGCCTTGTTTTCTGCTCTGGGGATCTATTGAAATGTCACAAATGTGAAGTAACATCGCAATGAATCAACCATCTTTTTATAAGGTATCAGCTTGTCATCCTTAGTTTGGTATTCTTCATTTACTTGGTTGATAATTAATTGGGAATCCCCAAAAACATGTAACTCTGTTATATTCCACTCTATAGCCATCTTTAGTCCATTGGTCAAAGCCTCATATTCTGCAATATTATTTGTGGATGGAAACAAAAGTTTGTAAGACTTAGGTATGTTGTACCCATGAGGAGAAATAAACAATACTCCAGCTCCTGATCCATTTTGCATATTTGAACCATCAAAGAACATTTTCCAAGTACATGTGGTCATGTACATGATATGCTCATCTAGGAATTCCACTTGAATAGACATGCTATCCTTGACTGGGAAATCAACAAGTTGATCCACAATAGCTTGCCCTTTTATAGCCTTACGCTCAATGTACTCTATATCAAATTCTGACAAAACCATCATCCACTTAGCAAGTCTACCCGTGAGAGCAGCCTTACTAAGAAGATACTTAAGAGGATCAATTTTTGCAACAAGATGTATAGTATGGGAAAGCATGTAGCGTCACAACTTTTGGGAAGCAAACCCTACCACAAGACAAGAATTTTCAATACTATTATAATTGATCTCATAAGATACTAGAGGACGACTAATGTAGTAGATGGCTCTTTCCCTCCCAGTATTATCAAGTTGAGCCAACAATGCCCCCAAGGAAGATTCTGTCACTGAGATGTACAAAATTAATGGTTTTCCTGCGATAGGAGGCATTAAAATTGGAGGATTAGCCAAGTATTGCTTTATTTGATCTAGGCTCTTTTGGCAATCCTCATTCCAAGCGCATGTAGCTCCCTTATGCAATGTCTTGTTGAATGGTTGTGCTCTATCTGCAAGCTGTGAAATAAACCTCCATATGGATTGGAGTCCTCCTTGAAGACTTCTCATCTGACTAATGTTCTTAGGAGGAGACATATCTAATATAGCTTGAACCTTTTCAGGATCCACCTCTATTCCTTTGGCTGAAATTATGAATCCTAGAAGTTTACCTGAGGTAACCCCAAACTAGGCTCGTTGGTTACATCGGGTTGAGTACTATAGGTATAGACAACATCCATGTCCAAATCAATTGTTCCATCTGAAAGAGAGTCCCACTCAAACTCATGTGAATCTATTTCTGATTCTTTGCTGGGATGTTTACACCAAGAAGGCTTGGGATGCCTTGGTGTAGAAGCTTTGAGATTGTGAAGGGTATCACCTTCTCTGGTGTTTGTATTTTCAGCTGCTGAATCATCTAAATCCCCCCAAAGGAGATTGGTGGAAGGCACTCAATCATTAGTCATGTCTTGCTAGTTTTGAAGATTGGGTGTATAATCTGAGTCATTGTCACTATCCATTGCAGCTAGGATAGGGACACTTGTCTTCTTTTCATGATCAAAGCCTAGGCCAATTGTTGACTTAGTCCTATGACCAAAAAGAGCATGGTTGAGTGGTTCAACCTTGGCATCTAACCTGTGATTGAGAGGGCCATGACCTAGGTAGCCCATGTTTTTAACCAAAGTATACCCTCTCCCGTAGGTTTTAGGAGATGGCACAAAATTCTCATTGTGTTGATACTTTTCCTATCTATAAATCCAATCTCTAATGGCTACCTCCTCTTTCTCCTCATGAATAGGTACTGAGGATTCTATAAAGTTTCCAAACAAGGTCATAGTTGAGGATGAAGGTTTCCTCTCAGGTGAAGGTTCTCCATAAGACCTAGGTGAGATTGGCATTTTTGTGGAGGAATCCATTTGGTAGTCTCCCATGCCAAGGTCTATGGACTTAAACTTACTCTTACAATGCTCAAAAGCTACATCAAAATTATCAGCCTCTCTATTCAAAGGGACATGAGAGCCAACTAAAATTGCATTAACATATAATGTGCTATCCCCTGGTATGCATACTTCAACTCCATTGTAAGGGAACTTAACACATTGGTGGTAGGTAGACGACACCACTTGCATGTCATGAATCCATGGCCTACCCAACAAGATATTATATGCCAAAGGTCTGACATCAACAATCTAGAACAAAATGTCCTTTTCCATAGGACCGATCCTAACAGGAAGAACAACCAATCCCCTAGAGCTTCGCTCTGCTTCATCATAGGCTTTAATTGTTATCTTCTTCCTAGTGTCAATTATTTGCTCAGAATATCCCAAGGCTTTCAATAGACTCAAAGAACAAATATTAAGCCCAACACCCCCATCTATTAACACATGCCTAACATGAGTTTTATGGATCATGACCTCGATATGAAGGGCCAAATTGTTTAGATGATTTAATGCTTTATCGTCCTCTTCTGAAAATGTGAGGTAATGAGGGCTAGCAAGGTGATTGACCATGTTTTGGAATTGATCAACATCTATGTCATTAGGAACATTAGCAGCTTGCAAGGCATCCTCAAGGACACTCGTGTGTCTAGGAGATAATTCTAAGAGCTCAAAAATGGAAATCTGTGTTGGCGTTCACTGTAATTGATCAACAAGGTTGTAACTCATATCAGGACCAATTGCAGACTTGGGAGGGACACTTTTGGGCACTGATTGCTTGGATTTGCTAAAATTAGGACCTCTAATGATAATAGGACCTTGGGACTGACTCCTAGTAACAACATTGAGAGGCTAAGATGACCCTCGAGATTGAGGACCCCTAAGCACAACAATGGGTTCTTCATCAAATATGGGAGGTGAGTTTACATCATAACCATAGGGATCTTTCCCCCTCATCATGTTGACATCATTGTCCACAACTTCAAGCATATTGATGACATTTTCTGCAGTTGTATAGGTATAATTGATTGTAGCCTTTCCATTCTTGTTTTTAGAGGTCTCCCCCTTCTCATACTTAGGCAAGGGCTCCTTAAAGGCCTTGTGGTCTGCATTGGTAGTCAACCCATCAACCTGTAATTTCCCAGTCTCAATAAGGTCTTAAACAAGATGTTTAAGTTTAAAACAATTTTCAATGTCATGTCCAATCCCATTGTGGTATACATAGTAAGCTTTCTCATTCCACCAATAAGGTTTAGGATCTGGTATGCGAAACTTTGTAGGATCTTGAGGTTGTGCCAAATTATGAGCAATCAAGGTCTTAGAAATATCTGCATAAGAGTCTCCAAGCTTAGTGAATTGCCTCTTTCCTGACTTAGATTTATCTTGACACTTGGGCTTGTGCTCTTGATGATCTAAGGATGTCTGCAGCTTCATAGCTTGAACTACATTAGATAGATTAAGAACTCCTTATTCCTTAGGTTGTGGAGAGTCAACAACTCTGTCATTGACTACTTGCTTATTTTTGTTCCAATATGTGTTCTTCTTATCCTTATTGTTGTTGTTATTGTTTGAGCCATTGTTGTTGTTACTTTGTTTGGCCAAAATACCTTGTTCTTTTAGAACATCCTCGATGCGACATGCAATTTCTACCATAGTGTCAAAATAATTAAAGACCATTTTTCTAACTTCATATCTTAATTCTAGCACTAGATTGCTCACAATTATATCAATCATTTCTTCCTCAGGGATGGTCCTAGAATATTTGGAGCATAAGCGTCTCCACCTTTGTAAAAATGTCACAAAGGGTTCCCCCTGATTTTTTTTTAGCTTGCACAAATCAAGCATGGTGATTGACCTTGATATATTATATGCAAAGTGCTACACAAACCTTTGGACAAGTTCTTTGAATGTTTTAACAGGAGGGGTAAGGTTAGTAAACCACTCCATAGCTTGGCCTTTAAGGCTCCTTGGGAATAATCTCATAAGGTAGGAGTCCTCATGATGAAATTCAAAGCTCATGATATAGAATTGTCGTACATGGTCATGGGGGTCACCACTACCATCATATTTGTCATATGTGGGGATTTCAACCTTTCTAGGAAAATCTACCATAACCACACTCTTGTCAATGGGATTGGGACATATGGAGTCCAAGTTGAAGGTATTCTTTGGAGCCATCATCTTCTTCATAGTCTTTTGTATCTGCTTAATCACCTCATAAGTGGAAGGGTTTTGCTTCTTAATTTTTCTATCCACATCAAAGTTGTATGGGACCCTTGCACCCTTGTTGATCAAGCTTTCCAAGAATTGATCCTTATTTTTCTGAACATACTTCTCCACATATTGTTGGAATAGTGGTTCTTGTTGCATTTTCATGAAATCAATAGTATCAAGGTTGGCATTACTTAATGTTGAGAGCCGTGATGAGCTCGTTGGGAGGGTTGTCTTGAAAGTCTAGGAGGTGTATGTCTCCTATAATGTGCATGTTGAGAAGTCCTTCTTCCTCTAGGACTAGGTGATCTTGAAGGGGTCCTTGACCTCCTTCTAGTTCTTAGAGTTGCTGAGGGAGTAGATGGTGGAGAGTTGGCTCCACTGTTGATACCCTTGTTATTGAATTTATTGTTGAGTTGTTGGGCCAATATCCTATCTTGTTCCTCTTGGAATGCTTTTCTCTCTATGTCCAACAAGGCTCGTTGTTCCTCTTCTAGGAGCCTAAGTTTTTCTTCTTTTGCAACTCATTCATTTTCTGCAGCTTATTTTTCCCGCTCAATTCTTTTTAGTCTCTCACTTGTATATCTTGAAGTTGTGTTTAGCGGGGAACTTGGTCTTGAATGTTTGTACCAATCATTGGCATGCACTATGTTGACATGAGCTTCACTAGGTGCATTGTTTTGGTCCTCATGTTGTGACCATGCATCTTGATGAGCTTGTGGATAATGTCTTTCAGCTCGTTGATGAGCATCTAGATATCTTGAATTAATAGGAGGTGAGTCAGGTTGATTGCCATCTTTGAATGACATGTTTCTCCTATGTCTGAAAAATGTCACCAAGTGATTGGTCTATTATTTCCCTTTCTTGTTTGGTCAAGGTACAACTCATATCCATATTTGATGAAAAATGTACTACAGAGGTACTTAATTCGCTAGGATTACTCTTTGGGTCAAAACAAACCTCATACTCACTCTTAGGGGATTGGTAAAAAATGGGCTCTTTTCCCTTTCGCTGTTGACGAGTCTTAACTAAGGGTAACTGATTAAAGGCAACTAGGGGTCATTTCCCTTGATTCACTTGGTACCTTGTTGTAACTGACATGAAAGAAAAGATTCTTGATGATAAGGTGACCTCTCAAAGTGTCAACACCAAACTAGGATAATCAAAGTTCTCTAATGTCCAAAAAAAAAGAGATGGTAAGATAGAAATTGCAAAAGGCGTTACCAACATTGTCAAAGAGGTGCTTAAATCAAAGGATCAATATCCTTGCACGTTTGAACCAGGAGGATGGACTTAGCCAAATTGCACTATTAAAATTGAATTTGAGTGGAAATGATTTGGACAAAAAGAGTACTAAAATTCTCCAAGAATGTTACTAACAACTCTAGGGATGTACTTTCTCAACAAGAATAATCTTCTAACTTGACAATTCTTCCTGAGGTGACTTGGTAAATCAAATGACACTACCCCTAGAGGGCTAAAAACAAAAATTCAGAGTAAAGATAGGCTTCTAGCGGCAAGATAAGTTACCTACTTAAAGACCTAGTCAACTAAAAGCAACTGCAAATGATTGAAACCAGATATATAGCAGAAAATGCTCAGGTGACACTTTTCAGGTTAGTAGTGCACCAATTTAAGACCATGCGCCACTTCGCACCACACCAGGTGACACTTTCCAGGCTAGTAGTGCACCACTTTCCAGGTAAGCAGGGCGACAATCGTGCAAGGTGAACTATCGCACGACAGTTCTTAGAACATGGTGTGACACTTCTTCAGTATTCCATGACTCTTTGACCAGTGAAGTGCAAATTTTTAGTTTTTGGGACTGTTTGTTCAAAATTTTCAATTTGAGGGTCAATTTTTTGATTTCAATCACAATATCAGTAGAAATTTGACAGGTTTGCAAATAGTAAGGGATCAAACATGTCTTAAAACACTTGAAACAAGGGCAAAAGCAACCTTGCCAAGACAAACACTTGTGATATTGAAAATTGAAAAACTTTACAAGTGCTACCGAGATGTTGAGTATGCAAGAACGTTTACACGGGTATTACACAATTGAAGACACTTCAAGGAATATCTATCCTAGAAAGTCAAGGCTCAATACTTAACAACTTGGCCCACAACTTGATGTCCCCTCACCTCACACAAAGTGGTTACCCACAATAGATGTTGGCTTTGTCATGGAAGTGTCAATGACACAACCAAAGGAACACATATGGTGAGTATCTTGAGGTGATCCAGGTTATTCCACTTGGATCAATCCTTGCACCAAGAAGCTAAGCAGAAAAATAGGGTGGCTTCTAACTATGGTTCTTAATAAGGGCTTCCGTTCATAGTACCCCTCTTGCTCCCCAAAGGGACTCCTTACCTTGCGGTAAGTAATGGACCTCGCGACCTCAAGAGTACCTTAAGCATTCTTGCTCAATATTTTCCTCATGGTCACAATCCCACAAGTACTCACATCAAGCGAAGACAAGCACTACGTCTACCAAGGTTTTGTGTCCTTGATAGCCTTGAGATTATAGTGGGTCAGAATAGCTGGCAATAAGCTTGTCCCCACTTGGGTCATTCCTCTTGATTGCTCAAGAGCAGGCCCGCTAAAGGATTCTAACAATCTAAACAAAAATTGGATCAACTTATGAGATTCAAGAATTTTGTTTCACCACAAGGGTGAAGAACATACTCCTTTATCTCAAAGCTTTCTCCCAAACACACCAAACAAAGTTCAATTACCCTCTTGTTTCCAAAATCCTAAGATGAGCCAAGATTTTCTGGTTCACCACAAGGGTGAAGATTATACTTCTCCTACCACCTCAAAACTTCTTCCACAAGATATTATGTGCCTACTAAAGGAAACAACTAGTAGATTGCCACACTTGAAATGAGAATAAAAATAAGCACACTTGATTGGGTTTTTATGCTTTGCGTAGCCCTACAAAAACCGTTAGTAGCCCTTGTGCATTTGAAGCTTTGACATATATTCTTTTGGCAAAATATTTCAAGCAAATGTACCTACAACCACAACTTGTTAGGCCCACAAGGTTAGCAAAATCTAAAATCTAAATGAAATCTGCAACTAAACTCTGCTTAACCATAGTGAACTAAACCAACAAACTAATTAAATCTAAACTCGGTCAAAAAGGTCTAAAAACAACTCACTGTCGGCACAGGTGACACTGTGATTAGCAGGATTGTCACGCGACACTTCTCTGCATAATAGTGCGATAGTTTTAGCCTAATGTGACAGTTCACTGATCTGCAGGTGATAGTTTACGCCAAACAGTGCGACACTTTCCGTCAAACAGGGCAAGACTTTTAACTGGTAAAGTGTCGCACTGCTATACAAGAAACTGCCGCATGACATTGGTGAAAGATGTCGTACGACACTCTGAGATAGAAAATAGAAAACCAGAGACCGAAAATAAAGTAAAAAATTGATGAAAAATTTAACAGAAATGCAAAAGATAAAGGACAAAATGCTAATGTTTTGCCCCATGGTGGGTGCCAGAAATGTACACACAAAAGTAGTGCACTTCTATGAATCCTTACAATCAAGAACACTCAAGAATGAGGTCTCAAAAATTGATCCATAGCTCTCTATGTATGGAGTTGCAAGATTTAAAATTGCTCTCAGCTAGAGCTAATAAAGTTAATGACCTTGCTAGTCAACCACACAATGAGAGATTCAAATAAAGACAAGGGCAAGGATGCCAATATCTCCAAGAATCAAATGAAATGCAAATGCAAGCTAGATTAAGATGAATATGCAAGCTAGAAATGAAAGATGCAAGCTAAGCTATGGAAATGAAAGTACAAACTAAACTATGAAAGAAAAAATGCAAGTATTACAATCCTCCCTATTAAACTACATGAGATTAATCTATAGCATAAAGGAAATCTATACTAAGAATGCCATGATTATGCAACTATGAAAGCAAGAAAGCAAGCTAAATGAAATGCAACAACAATGTCTTCAAAGCTTGAATGCAAGAATGTCTTCAAAGAGCTCCAAATGACCTAGAAAACCTACATCATAACATTAACATAAAAGAGATGGATCTAGAATGAGGAAGATAGCTCTTCTTTTATAGGAAATGAGGAGAAATGGACCATGTAGATTAAGAGTCAATTAGATTTAATCAACGGTGGAGCATCAAAGAGGAGCAATCCATGTGCACAAATATCCTCCAATGGAAAAATAAGAGTTGAGTTTTGTGTCCATATAAGACAAAAAGTGCTTTTTCCCTTTTTATAAAATAGGAATAATGCTTTATTTGTGCAACTTAAGATAAGAGGAAAAGGTGGGGGCTTTTTATTTAATAAAAGGGGAGGAAATGTTCCTTTTAAATAAATAAAGACTTTAGGATAAAATGGTTAGCCCAAGGCAAATAATAAAAAAAATGATAAAATAGGATTTGATCAAGGAAATTGATATTATTGATAAAATGTTAAGTTTTGAAAATATTGATTCAGGGATTTGATAAATTGCTGAATGGGGGCCCAAAGTCTAGGCGACCATTTTAGGTGGGGATGGTACCCACTAAAATATCTCACTATTACAGCAATAAGTACCCTATTAAAGGTAATAGTACATGAGAGAGAATGGACATGCATTCAAGCTTAGAACCTAGAGCACATTGCTTAATACAAAACATAGATCTAACCCTCAGTTGGGTTCACCGATCTATCTTTAATTACAATGAGATTTATGGATTGGACTTACAGTCCCAAAAATGAATTGACTAATAGCATCAACTATACCAATACATCTCTAATGAATCTCAAAAAAACATCATCAAATGATTATCTGCTCTGCATCATTAGTTTCACACACCATATCATGTATGTCACTTCATGCTACCATCACATCCAAAAACTTGATCTTATATATAAGATCCTAACTCTGTCAGCCCAAAATAAGATAGAGAAATGTGTATAACCTTCGCACTAAATCTTGATCAAATCATCAATTCAAAGCTTGCTAAGCACATGTAGTGTCCTCCATAGTCATCTCTAACATAAACAACTATCAAACCAAAATTCTAAACTGATTAACCAAGTATACAAAACAATCTTACTAAACTGCTCTGTTCTAGCCCAAAAACTGTCAAACCGATATTCATTTATGAATATCTCATGCATACTAAAAATTATGAATATGTGAAGATCGGATTAGACATATTAGGATGTCTACCTTCATGTTCTACAATTAGAGCCTCTAAATCTCTATGATCCATTCATGCCAAGTTGTTATATTTGACTATATATTGCTCATCTTTTGGTACTTAGTCATTTTCTTACATCCCAACCTTCGGTAAACTTACAAAACTAAAATATGGCCAAGAGTAGCGAATGCAGTTTCCATCAATGACAACATATCATGCACCATCAGGTGAATCTTTCCAACACATCTCCTATTGCATCTTTGTCCTCCCCATCATTAACATGCCTTCAATCACCAAATAATTCTTCATCCACCCAACCTCGCTATTAGTAGACAATTCTAATAATTTACCAGAAATATAGCTTTTCTTCTCATAACCTCCTACCTTTGCTCATTGGTTGTAGTGTCCACCATATTACTAAGAAGGGGGTACTTTGTCACCTCTTTCCCTCACCTCCGAATCATAGAATAATATTTTGGCATTGGAATTAAATTCCTCTTATCCATCATTTTCCATTAACATCATCCAATTCCCCCCCCAAAGTATTTTTTGATCATTTTTTTGCAAAGTGTATATACCATATCCTTGTTCTCACCAACATTTAGAATTACAACCATAAACATTGCTACAATATATTAGCATTTACCAAGTATCAATGAGTAGTCCTTAAAAATGCCTCTCCTAAAATTCTCTAAACCACATGAATCAATGTCACATGGTCATATTTCAATATCCATCACAACCTTTTCTCATAAATCTCACTCATTAACATTAAGTACATCTATCTTTTGCTACATATCAACCTCATAGGTGTATCCATCACCTATCCCTAGTCACCTAAAATAATTACCATGAGAAGAAATGCAAATGTTAAAATTTTCTCCCATCTACATTCTAAATAGCCTCCATAAAAATCACATGATAATATTTCCTTATGTTGGATAGTCCAACACATCATTGTCCATCTTCCTAACATTTAAACTTTTCTTACCTCATCCCATCCTCCATTAAATCCTTTACCCGGCTATGATAAATATCATAATTTATCACATTTTCCATCATGTTGTATGTCCCACTCACAAGGTTAAAATGAGATTGATTATTTTCCTATGGAAAATTTGCCACCTTAGACATCATGTGAAAGCTCTACCATGTCCACATTTGAACATGCACCCATATCACCCATAATGACCATTTTTAGGAACATGAGAGTCGTTGGAGTGTGAGGAGGGGATATGCATGACATATTGTGTGTCACACCTTGATCCAAGTAGAGAGTTTTTGCAAGCCTCTCCCACTAATATGGGAGGACTATCTTGTGGCTTAAAGTGGGGGGATCGTGTGAGGCTGGTTTCATAGAGCAACGACAACCTCCTTGGAAAAAGAATGAAAATCAACAATAAATTTCTATGGAGGAAGTTGTACGGGAATCAACCAATTCCCACTTCCAAATTATTAAATAAAATATAATATAATTAAAAAATATACATAATGAATCTCAACCAATATTTATTAATAAACTATATATTATCCTCTCACCATATATTTGTCTTTTACAATAAAACCATATCATATAACTTCCTAAATATCAATATAAATTACCATACAATATAAATTCCATACTAAATAATATCCACACACAAATAGGGATTGTATTATATTATGATCTCAAGAACATAGTAATTATGCTATGGCGATTCACTATGTATATTTTTTTACGATACTTTGTTTTCTTTAATAATTTGGAAGTGGGAATTGGTTGATTCCCATAGAACTTCCTCCATAGCAATTTATTATTGATTTCCTTCTTTTTCCACATTTTATGTACATTACTTTGTGACTATGTTCTTGAGATCATAATATGATACAATTCCTATAAATATGTGTGGATATTATTTAGCATGGAGTTTATATCATACAGTAATTTATATTGATATTTAGGAAGTTATGTGATATGGCTTTATTGTAAAAGACAAATATGTTGTGAGAGGATAATATATAACTTATTAATAAATACTGGTTGAGATTCATTATATATATATATATATATATATATATATATATATATATATATATATATATATATATATATATATATATATATATATATATATATATATATATATATATATATATATATATATATATATATATATATATATATATATATATATATATAATCATACTTTGTTTTATTTAATAATTTGGAAGTGGGAATTGGTTGATTCATGTACAACTTCCTCCATAGAAAATTATTGTTGATATAAGCTATATATTATCCTCTCACAACATGTTTGTGTTTTACAATAAAACCATATCATATAACTTCCTAAATATCAATATAGGATTGTATCTCATGCAAGAATGAAAATCAACAATAAATTGCTATGAAGGAAGTTATACGAGAATCAACCAATTCCCACTTCCAAATTATTAAATAAAACAAAGTATGATAAAAATAAATATATATACATAATGGATCTCAACCAATATTTATTAATAATGTATATATTATCATATATTCTCATCTTTCTAGATTAAAGTATGTATGATTTTTCATCATCAATATTTCAGATCATACTACATGATCCATCATCAAGATGATGATGGATCATGTAGTATGATCTAGAATATCGATGATGAAAA
Source organism: Chamaecyparis obtusa (assembly GCA_027943335.1). NCBI lineage: Eukaryota > Viridiplantae > Streptophyta > Pinopsida > Cupressales > Cupressaceae > Chamaecyparis > Chamaecyparis obtusa. The sequence goes on from BSBK01000433.1 coordinate 1,322,247, forward strand.
ATCATACATAGTTTAATCCAAAAAGAAAAGAATCTAACATGATGGACTGTGAAAATTACATGAGTCTATATATTATCCTCTCACAATATATTTGTCTTTTACAATAAACCCATATCATATAACTTCCTAAATATCAATATAAATTACCATACAATATAAATTCCATACTAAATAATATCCACACATGATATAATATATATCGAGTGTGGATGTTATTTAGTATGAAATTTATATTGTATGATAATTTATATTGATATTTAGGAAGTTATATGATATGGTTTTATTGTAAAAGACTAATGATTGAATACCTGAATGTCTTGAAGATCAGTGATTAGAGATCACTGAGTTACTAAAATGATATGTAAGATAATTAAATTAGTCATTATGTTGTCATTGATGTCAACTAGTTTTGACAGTACTTATTATGTAAGTTACAAACATCTAAACATCTGTAAAAAGAGAGAAAAGATGAAGAATTGAGATATCTACATGGAGAAAGATGGATGTGACAAATGAGGATAAGGAATAATTTGGGTAACTTATTGATGAGTCTATGATCTCATATTGTTGACTTGATTATGTTGCATTAATCTTTTATGAAGAAGGAAGCAAAATTGTACAAGACAATGTGGCCGGTAAATGATGACTTCAGTATACACCAAGCCAGTGTAGTGTATACCGAGCAACAGTATTAACTGAGCTTGTATTCACCAACACATTTCTTTGTTAACTGAGTATGGATGAAAGTATTAAATGCTTAGTTTAGCCGAATGAATATGATGAGCTATAAATTGTTATGATTTTGAGATTGAAGATAAAGTTTGTTATGAGATCCATAGTGACACAATTCGGAGAAGATCTAAAGGATGGAATTGAAACATGTTATTGACACAATTGTCGAGGAAGGTTTAAGAGGCAAAATCAATGAAGAAGAATAAGTGGCAAAATCTGATGGTTGATATGAAAATGGTTTATCCGTCTATATAAGAGATATGAGTTTCTTTATTGAAACATGTCGGAAGAAAGAAGACTGTAGAGATTTTGCGTGAATACAGTTTCATGCATGCCTGATCAGATTGGTTGAAGGAGAATTGAGCTGCAGAACATTATCGAGCGTCAGAGAGCTATTACCGAGTGAAAGTAAGTTGAGGAAGTGAATTGAAATATTGATTAGAGTATTTGTATGGGATTAGAATAGATATGAACATCTACAAATTGAGTTGTATTGTAATCAAATCAACTACTATTTCAGTTTAACCATTGATATATAAAATCTCTTAACCGAGTGGACTTAACCGTCTTATGTTATGCCCCTATGTCATTCAAGGAATGTACATTGTTATCTTATTGACCCCATAGTGAATGCTGGTCAAAAGTTAATTGTTAGTCTTAAATCCTCTAACAAGGTCACACCTAACAGTGTGTTTGTAACCTTTAACAGGGTTGGCTCTTCACCGAGCTCACTTCAGAAGAGTGAAAATTATTTTGGGTTACCGGTCCCAGGTGGGTTTTCCCTTAGCAAGGTTTCCATGTTAAATCATTGTGTTATGTTTTTTGGTGATGATTGTTTTATTGTCATACTTTACATACTGCATATTTGATTTGGTCAATAATCACAGTGAGTTAATTAATTGGTAATCGATAAAAGGCATAGATAGTTTAATAGTTTATGTTAGCGAGCTGTAGAATTTATTGAAATTGTTTTGAGAGTTACATCTTTGTATTTGGGACTATAGTATAACTGATCTAACTGATTCACCCCCCTCTTAGTTATTCTAACAATTGGTATCATAGCATTGGTTGCTTGGAATAGAGTTTTAAGGACTTAAGTAGAAAGATTACAAGATGTATAAGAGGGAAGTGTCGAAGCTGAACAAGGACAAATTTTCTACATGGAAAAGTTGGATGAGACTTCACATATCTAGAATTGGAGATTCTACATTATACTTACTAGATAATGGCTACATTCAACCACCGACTGGACCTTTGACTCTTGATCAATTGAAAGATCGACATGAACACAACATGACTATGATAGAGATTGCTGTTGTTCTATCTGATGCTAAATTTGAGGATGTCAAAGATTGCATTACAACAAAGGAGATGTGGGATAAACTTTCCCTAGTACATGATGGTGATGCAAATGTGATGAGAGCCAGAGCTGAAAGCTTGAGAGGCAAATTTGATGATATGAAAATGAAGGAAGGAGAAAACATAGTACAATACTCAAACCAAATTAAAGAGCTTGTCAATGCTATTCATGGAGCTGGTGGTATCATTGAGGAGGATACTGTGGTAAGTAAAATTTTGAGAACACTTTTGCCTATCTATGCAATCAGAATATTTGCAATTCATGAAATGAGGTCTGCACCTAATAGCACACTTACTCTTGATAGTCTGATTGGAAAGTTAACCACTTTTGAGTTGAACAATTATGATAATAGTGTTGTACCAACTGTTGAGTCTACTTTTATGTCTTCTCTTAAGACTGGTAAATCTAGTAGTAAGTACAATATGAGGAATGAAAGTGATAGCAATACTGATGATGAGCTTGATGAGCTAGAAGCACTAATGGCCTGGAGACTGCAGAAAGGTAAAGGAAGGGTAAATTACCTTTAGCTTGTTTTAATTGTAAATAAGTTGGTCATATTGCTGCTAGATGCCCGAATAGAAAAGAAGATGAGAATAACAAAGACAGATCCAGAGGTGGAAGCTATGGCAGAAGGAATAATCGAGATAACCGACAGTACAATAGAGATAATCAAGATCACAAAGATAAAGGTAAAAAGGTATGTTACATTGCTGAAGAGAATGAAACTGACATCGACACAGATGATGACACTAAGGTAGTGTTTTTTGCAATGAAAGATGATTCAGAGGAAGAGGAAAGGTATGTAGAAATAACACTCATTTCTAAAGTTAGTAAAAATGATACTTGGATCATTGATAGTGGTTGTACACATCACATGACTGGTGATGAAGATAAGTTTGATCATCTTGAGCATTATAATGGAGGATTAGTAAAAATGGGTAATGACACACCTTGCATGGTTAAAGGAAAAGGATCTTTATTGATAACTGATAAAATTAGATGTGATAATGCTTATTGGGTAAAAGGACTGAATTACAATTTTCTAAGTGTGGCACATCTTAACAACTCAGGTCACCGAGTGGCATTTGAAAGAAAGAAGGTGAGAATCTACGATGAAAGTGGAAAGCTTGTCAGAATAGGAGGACAATCAAAAGGTAACTTATTTTATATTGAAAATGCTGAGACTTCTTGTTTACTGGTGAAAAATGAGGATGCATGGTTATGGCATAAAAGGTTATGTCATGTAAATTTTGATAACATGATTAAGATCAGTAGAAAAAGAAAAGTTAGAGGACTACCTAGCCTAACTAAACCTGATCATGTTATGTGTCATCAATGTCAGAAAGGGAAGATGACAAAATCTAGTTTTAAAAGTAAAGACTATTCAACAAAAAGAATCTTGGAGTTAGTTCACACCGACCTATGTGATCTCATGAGAACTCAAAGCTACTATGGTGATAGATACTTTATTTTTTTTGTTGATGATTATACTAGATTGATGACTGCCATGTTTTTAAAAGAGAAATCTGAGGCATTTAAAATGTTTAAATGGTACAAGGCTAAAGTAGAAAAAGAAACTAGAAAAGAACTAAAATGCTTGAGGTCTGATAGAGGTGGTGAGTTTATTTTTGATGAATTCACTAACAATTTTAATGAGCATGGCATCAAAAGATAGGTTTTTGCACCTAGAACACCGCAACAGAATGGGATTGCTAAAAGGAGAAATAGATCTATTGTTGATTGTGCAAGAACACTGATGATAGAGAAAAATATTGCACAGATGTATTGGAGAGAATTAGTTAGCACAACTGTATATGTCCTAAATTGAGTTCAACTAAAGAAAGACACAAACAAGACACCCTACAAGTTATGGTTTGGATACACACCGAGTGTAAGTTACTTCATAATTTTTGGTAGCAAATGTTTTATTCTGAAAGATGATAGGAATGGGAAATTTGACCTAAAGGTGAAGAGGGAATATTCCTTGGATATTCTACTAAAAGTAAAGCTTACAAGTGTTTGAATAAGGTTACTAATAAGATGATTGAAAGTGCTAATGTTAGAGTTGATGAATTTGTTGATAAAAATGATGAAGAAAGCATTAAGGAGCCGGAAGACTATGTTAGATTTTCTTATGTTGAACATTCAGAGTACCTACCAAAGCCATAGGCTAGCTCAATAGAGCATTAGGAAAATAAGACCGAGGAATAACAAAGGGAAACTGAGGATCAGGAAGAAGCTGACGAGCAAAGAAATGAACCTGAACATAATGAAGAACAAAGAAGAGATCAAGTGCTAGTAGGATTTGTCAGAAGACATCATCCTAAGAATCAAATCATTGGAGATAAGCAAGCAGGCATGATGACAAGAAGTAAGTTAAGACAAAATGTATGCTTAGTTTGTGAGTTTGAACCTAAGAATGTTAAGGTTGCACTTGAGAATGATGAATGGATCAATGCCATGAATGAAGAGATTGAACAAATTGAGAAAAATAAGACATGGAATTTAGTACCTAGGCCGAAAGATAAAAATGTTATTGGTACTAAATGGATTTTTCAGAAATAAAATGAATGAAAATGGAGATGTTACAAGGAATAAAGCTAGACTTGTTTGCAAGGGATATGCACAAGAAGAAGGTATTTATTATGATGAAACTTTTGCACCTGTTGCTAGACTAGAAGGAGTCTGCATGTTACTTGCATATGTTGTACATAAGAAATTTAAGGTATATCAAATGGCTATTAAGTCATCTTTTCTGAATGGAATACTAGAAGAGGAGGTCTACATAGAACAACTAGAAGGATTTGTTGATTCGAATAAAAAAGATATGGTATGTAGACTGCATAAAGCTTTATATGGATTGAAGCAGGCACCAAGAGCATGGTATGAAAGGTTACATACTTATCTTTTAAGTATTGGTTTTGTAAGAACTAGTGAAAACATCAATTTGTACATGAAAGGAGGATCTAATGATACTATTTTTATCACTGAAATATTTGTGGATGATATAATCTTTGGAGGACAAGATCATATTTGTAAATATTTTGATGATGAGATGAGAAAGGAATTTGAAATGCCAATGTTTGGAGAGATGAAATTATTTCTAGGCTTGTAGGTTATTCAACAGAATGATGGAATTTTCATCACATAATCAAAGTACATTAAGGAAGTATTGAGAACATTTGGCATGGAAGATGCTAAACCGATAGGAACATTGATGGTTACAGGCTGCAAATTGACAAAAGATGATGAATCTATAGAGGTAAATCAAACATTGTATCGATCTATGATTGGTAAATTGATGTATGTAGTACACAGTAGGCCTGGTATTGCACATGCAGTGGGGATTGTGGCTAGATTTTTTGCCAATCCAAAGGATTCACATATGGTTGCAGTGAAAAGAATCTTGAGATACGTAAAGAAAACATAGGATTATGGTTTATGGTATCCTAAGGAAGGCAAATTTGAACTAAGAGTTTACAATGATGCAGATTGGGCTGGAAATATAGATGACAGAAAGAGCACAACCAGAGGAGCATTTTTCTTTGGTGAAAGACTTGTAACTTGGACAAGTAAGAAACAACCTTTTATTTCTCAGTCTACTACTGAAGAAGGGTATGTTATTGCTGCTACAAACCATTCAAACATTGCTTATATCAAACAAGTGTTGGAAGGGATGAATGAGGTAATCATTGAGCTGATGATTATATATTGTGACAACAATAGTGCTATAAATATTTCTAAGAATCTTGTGATGCATTCAAAGACAAAGAATATATCAATTAAGTATCATTACTTAAGAGAAAAAGTATAGGAGAAGCAATTCAAACTAGAATATGTTACATCAAAGGAGCAACTTGTTGATATTTTTACCAAGCCTCTGCCGAAGGACACTTTTGAATACTTGAGGACTAGACTTGGGGTCCGTCCCCTGTCTACCGGTCACTAATGCGATCTGGAGGTTGCATCAACCTATTCTTTTCAGAAGATCATTCATATTGATGCAACATAGCTCACACTTTGGATTATGTCTAAGGTTGTGAAGATTTGAGGAGCCAGAACAGAGAATTTGCATATCAGTATATAGAGATACATTGTCTGCATCGAACAAAGGAGAGTTACTTGGCTATTGCAGAGTTGTATGTTTTATGTTTTCTTTGGCATTGTTGTCAAAGGGAGAGAAGGCTAAAATATGAATATTATATTGGAGAGGAATCAGAGAAAGGGAGAGTTTGAATATCTGTTGCTGAGAACAAGACCTTGCGGATGTAGGGAGAGCTTGCATGTAAATGTCTATTATGTAACGTAGTGATTAAACATATTAAATATCAAGCTAGGGAGAGCTTACCGAGCTACAACATTTACTTACATAGTTGTGGAATACATGTTTGGTATGTGTATGACATATTTCATATTGCTCGTGTTGCCATCAATGCCAAAGGGAGAGATTGATGAACTACAACTGACTGAATACCTGAATGTCTTGAAGATCAGTGATTAGAGATCACCAAGTTACTGAAATGATATGTAAGATAATTAAATCAGTTATTATGTTGTCATTGATGTCAACTAGTTTTGATAGTACTTATCATGTAAGTTACAAACATCTAAACATCTGTAAAAAGAGAGAAAATATGAATAACTGAGATATCTACATGGAGAAAGATGGATATGATAGATGAGGATAAGGAATACTTTGGGTAACTTATTGATGAGTCTATGATCTCATATTATTGACTTGATTATGTTGCATTAATCTTTTATGAAGAAGGAAGCAAAATTGTACAAGACAATGTGGTCAGTAAATGAAGACTTCAGTATAGACTGAGCCAGTGTAGTGTATACTGAGCAACAATATTAATCGAGCTTGTATTCGCTGATGCATTTCTTTGTTAATCGAGTATGGATGAAAGTATTAAATGCTTAGTTTAGCGGACTAAATATGATGAGTTGTAAATTGTTATGATTTCGAGATTGAGGATAAAGTTTGTTATGAGATCCACGGTTGACACAATTCAAAGAAGATCTAAAGGATGGAATTGAAATGTGTTATTGACACAACTGTTGAGGAAGGTTTAGGAGGCAAAATCAATGAAGAAGAATAAGCGACAAAATTTGATGGTTGATATGAAAATGTTTTATCTGTCTATATACACGATATGAGTTTCTTTATTGAAACATGTTAGAAGAAAGAAGACTGTAGAGATTTTGTGTGAATACAGTTTCATGCATGCCTGATCAAACTGGTTGAAGGAAAACCGAACTGAAGAACATTATCGAGTGTCAGAGAGCTATTACCGAGTGAAAGGAAGATGAGGAAGTGAATTGAAATATTGATCGGAGGATTTGTATGGGCTTAGAATAGATTTGAACATTTGCAAATTGAGTTGTATTGTAATTAGATCAACTACTGTTTCAGTTTAACCATTGATACATAAAATCTCCTAATCAAGTGGACTTAATCATCTTATGTTATGCTCCTATGTCATTCAAGGAGTGTACATTGTTATATTATTGACCCCATAGTGAATGTTGGTTGAAAGTTAACTATTAGTCTTAAATCCTCTAACAAGGTCACACCTAACAGTGTGTTTGTAACCTTTAACAGGGTTGGCTCTTCACCGAGCTCACTTCAGAAGAGTGAAAATTATTTTGGGTTACCGATCCTAGGTGGTTTTTCCCTTGGCAGGGTTTCCATGTTAAATCATTGTGTTATGTGTTTTTGTGATGATTGTTTTATTGTCATACTTTACATACTACATATTTGATTTGGTCAGTAATCACAGTGAGTTAATTAATTGGTAATCGGTAAAAGGCACAGACAGTTTAATAGTTTATGTTACTGAGCTGCATAATTTATTGAAATTGTTTTGAGAGTTACATCTTTGTATTTGGGACTGTAGGATAACTGATCTAACTGATTCACCCCCCCTCTCAGTTATTCTAACAATATTGTGAGAGGGCAATATATAGCTTATTAATAAATATTGGTTAATATTCATTAGGTGTATTTTTTTTTATCATACTTTATTTTATTTAATAATTTATAAGAGGGAATTGGTTGATTCATGTACAACTTCCTCCATAGGAATTTATTGTTCTTGCATGAGATATGGTCATGAGCGACCAAAGGTAAGAATAAATCTCCTTGCTTTCCTATTTTCACAATTAGTAAGAATGATTAATAAAGTAAGAAATAATCAGAGTGAAATTAGGTATCATTCCTTGATTCACTTGATTATTAAACATCATCTCCTCAAATAACCATGTGGGAAAAAGGAATGGTTATAATTTCTCATGGAATCCAGTAAAACTAAGAAATTCTAATAAAAAAGGGGGATAGAAATGCATTAATTGTTATTAATGAATCTCCTTCTAAGTAAATCTTCATAGCTCTTATTGTCAAACCACATTTAAACCCAAAATATCCACCCAAAATTCTACCATATTGTTTTCTTTTTCCCCTAAATAATTTTCTTTATCAAATAGGATTCTGCCCAAACAATCTCTGATCACACAACCAAATCCACTTAGCTTGGGGTGCCCTCTTGAGATCCCATAGTAAATTTATTCAACCTTCTTTGTGAAGAGCCCAACTGGCTCTCAATAACAATCTAGCTTTTATAATTAATTTGCTATTATTTTTTGTGTGTTTTCCATACATAAATGAATTTACATAAACTTTCCAAATGTCATATGTCAATAACATATATAATTTATTTCCAAGTGCACTTTGATTGCACTATAAAATCAGAATTAACTCGAACTATTATTAAATAATTATAACAATGACAATAAATAAACTCAAGGCACCTTGATTGCAAACAATGTGACTGTTGTAGGAGAGATTCAACCTTCAAAATTCCTAACGCAACCCTAGCAGTCTCTACAATCCAAAACACAACTCCAATAGCACTATAATATCCAAAAGCAGCCTTAAGACTAGTCACGTAGCCCATATAAGAAGTGACGTAGCCTTAGGGACCACTCATGCAGCCCATAATTGATGTGATGCAACCCCTTTGATAAGTCACATAGCCAAAGAAGAAATGCAGCTACCGTCCAATACAAAACATAGTTAAAACAAGAGTTGTACTTGTCAAATCGCAACACTCTAATTATTAGTTTGACAACCTTGGTAGATAATTCAGCCTCCAAGGAAATAAATAACCTGTATGAATTTTGAATTCAATTAATGAAAAAACTCCAACTTTTCTATGCTTGTTCAAATCTCCACAACTTGGTATACCTCATCACCAAGTTCAACATCTACAGATTCAAAATATTTTTTCTAGAATTCAGAAGAAAATTCACCATCAATCAACGATGGTTCAAATTTCTCAAGGAGAGGAATCAGTCCTCAAATCCTAGCCTTTCTTCTCCACTTCTCAAAACATAATTTTTAATCCAAATGATCAATAGAATGGTTGAGAATGAGCTCTCAAGTCCCTTTTTATTCTTTCTTGTGAGAGCTCAAACACAATTCTTACCAATGTAGGATAAAAAGATATACTTTTCCTTTTAATAATTCATTTACTCCAATACTTTAAATAAATACTATTTTCAATTAGGATTGTGCCTCTAGCTTGATTGGAAATCTAGCCTTCCTGTTGAAACATGGAAATGAACTCTTTGTGGGAGAGAGAATGAATCTTCAGATTCTAGGCCGGTTCGTATATGATTTGGAATATCACCTTATACTAATTTTATGGTTTTCAAAAAAGGGAGAAAGATGACTAAAAAGAACACTAATTAAAGAGGTGATACACCAAAATGGATTCAGAATCCTCCAGAAATATAAATCTACACCTATAGGACATACATTTCCAAAACTCTACAATAAAATTCACTTCACAATACCTAGGATGACTTGGAATTCATTATTAGGGTTTTTTGCCACTAATGGTAATAAATTAGTCAATAAACAGGTAATTTCTGCAAAAGGTTTTTTCTTTATAACTTAGAATAGGAATTTGAAAAAATTCACTAATCTACGCTTGCAAGACACAAAACACTTAAATGCAAAAAACTTGGAAGGATTGATAGCAAAACTCAAAAAGATATATGAATAATAGAGGCCAGCTTTATTATCTTCAGAATCTGCAAAAAATGGTTACAAAACACAAGGAAAAGATGCCAAGGAACAATATGTTCACTAATACCTCTTCTTCCTCAAATTCTAAACCCTTAAAAATGAATAAGAAGTCCAACTATATATCCTCCAAGGCTAATTTCGAAAATGAAGTTCCCCTCTCAAAAGAGCTCCTAAACATATAGATATCCCTAAATTTAAGGCATGAATGATGCCAAAACCTAGCCCCTAAATTTAGGTCCCCTATATTTAATAATTAAACATATCTCAATTATCATATAAAAAATATATTAAAATACCCAAGCTATAACTAAGGAAAACCCTAAGATGTAAATTAATCATCAAAACCCTAACTTGAAGCACATGCCTAAAGCAACCCAATTTGACACCCTATCAATATGGTCAACATGACCTATTTTAAAATATCTCTATTTTTACTACAAAGGCATGTGATCAGGTGTCGTGGCACGTTGAAAGAGGTCCTCGTACATTGCAGTTTGATAGAGGCATTAATTTGTTTGGTATTGTGGACTCCAAAATTTATCAAATATGAACATAGGCATTTTTAACATCTCATTTGTATTTCGTAGCCTTTTGGAAGAAAAGTTTAGGGTTTTTTTGGCATCACCATGCTTGTCTGAAGTTCATCTCTGGTTGTCTTGGGCTTTTATTGTTAAACTTGGGCTCATTTGCATGTTCACCATGGGTATTTGATATTGAAGCTCAGCTATATTGGGCATTTTTATTATGACTGGCACATGGGCTTGATAGTTGGAAGTCGAAGGCTCTGTGCTTACTATGGCTCGAGTTGTGACTAAAAACTATGAACATGCATCCCGACTTGACTAGAAGAACCTTTAATTTGATGTGATAGTGTAACATGAGCTAGATCCGAGACCTTTGAACTATAACAACTCGGTATTTGATCACGAGCTTGAGCTTGAAATTAGGATCTCTAGGATGAGAACTTAGCCTCAACACAAACTCAACTCAGCATAATCCTAGATATCTTGAGCTGAAACTGGGAGCTTACGGGTTTTTTACTATTTGAAACTTTTCTTGGCCTTTCACTGGAAGCTCATGGCTTGAACTAACAAAGAGTTATTTTGGTTATTTTCATGCTCAAGTTCCTCAAGGTTGAAACTCACCCTCTTCTTTGACTCACAACATGATTACAACGAGCTTCTAAAATATAAGTAATCGTTCTCTTTTTTTACTTACCCAATTTGTGTTTGAAAATCCTCCTTTCATTTGCGTTAAATCTAGGACCCTTTGCTTGCTGTTCACATTTGATAAGATCCTTTCATTGCATTGAATTAGAGCTTTCTTTCTTTACCTAGACTTACTATTAAAACATAGGCTTTATTTTGATAAAGCAAAGTTTGTATATAAAGGAACTCGACTTTAGCTTGAATCTTTGCTTGCTATTACAAAGACATCCTTATGAAGACATAATACAATTCAAATCTTCCCTGCTCTCTGACATATATATGATACATAGTTTCTGAACCTTTCTTACATTTGCAAGGATGACTATCAGAAATAGCCTTTGCTTTTTCTTCATTCTCTTGAACCTATGTTGCCTGATGAATGCACAAACAACAAAAAAAGTGTATTGCTACCATGTCAACCAAGGCCTTGAATGAATAAGGACCCTCAAATTTCTACTTTATTGTCTCACTATAAGCAGCACTGTTTGAAGCAAGGTTCTTCATGATCTCAATTGTAGAACTAATTTCTTCCTGAGTTCTAATATGTAAAATTAATTTTGGTGAAGGTAGAAAATCTTGAATATTGGGAACTCCAATCACCATTGGAACTACACCTGCAACAAGGGATTGGGAGAAATTCTCTGTAACATAATCATTTTCATTAAAATTTTCAAAGGCTAGGCTGAATTTGTAGCACTTTAATGCTTCCCCTTTGTTCACCTTAATAATCCTCCACGACAAAAGCACAAACTTGCCATGATTAAAAACCAGAAACAAATTCCATACGTGTAATTGCAAACAACCCAAATGTGACAGAATTTGTGTTCACCATCCTTGGGCCTTTACATGTTATTGATTTGAAAATTTGGTAACATATGTCTTTCCTTATTGTTTTGCCTAGGTTCCAATGTAGTGTTTGTATGCACCATCTTCCCTTTGGTCATTCCAGTCCTTATGCACAATGGCAACTCGTCCTTGAGCTCTGCTTACTCTTTGCTATCACTTGACTGAGCCTTAAATAATAACCCAAAGCTGATTATTACCTTCCTCTTATTAACATAAATTTAGGACTTAGCTTGCTATTTGAAAATATTTCCTTTTCCTTGTGCTTTGTTTAACTATTGTTGTCTATTATCTATCTCCAGCTGCTTAGGTAATTCACTAGTCATTTTCAGCTATTCACCATTCTCCAGCTCAATCTTAGTTGTCTTCAGATATCTCTATGCCATGATCTATCTGGTAGCCATTATATTTTACTTTCTGTTGAGCTACGAAGACTTAAACATTTCTTTGAGAATATACAGCTTCTGTCTGTTGGTGAAGTAATGTAAAAATACACTGTTTATACAATTTAATATGAACCAACACCCATGGGGTTCAAGCATGGGCTTGTGACTCCCATGAGCCATATTCATGACATGAAGCTCATTCCAAACATGTACTCCTGCATACACTAAATTTTCAATAAGAATGAGTGATATTGCATGTTAGTAGCTGAATACATAATGTACTAATAACAACATGATTTTAGATGGTGGCTTCATATGTTACTATTACTTTAATACACCCGAAATAGCACTATTTTCCTTACACTCTGCATAAATCATTACTTCATATTTCATCAGGCATATGGATACTATACTTTACTTCTATTTCCATAATGATTGTGTGTCCTCTCAATAATCTACTTAGTCTTCAATCTGCACATGAAGCAAACAATATTAGTATAAAAAATGATCTCCTTTTCTATCTTCTTCCTTGTTCATCTGCAATTTGTGAACTTTCAGTACTGTGTTCCTTTCTGCATTCTACTTTTGTTTCTCTTGCACTTGCATTGATGTTTACATAGAAGTACAACTCTGAAAGTGTGAACGTAGCATGTTGTTTTAGGTATCTATGTATTTCTTAGATCCAATTTGGATCTAACTATTCTCTCTCTCCATGATGCAGGGAAAAAGCAGAAGAAAACATAGGACAAAGACAAGGCTAAAGACAAAGATGTAGATTCAAATGATGCAGTTACTTAGCTTCAACATGTAGAAGACCTCTTAAAGGCAATGCATGGATTCCTGAACCTTCTGATGCTCCTGTCTTACTTTCAAAATTGTACATCTTCTCTAAGTTTTCAATATGAAAGATGTAACCTATGAAGGAATACTTGATTATTACATTCAATTTGAATGTTCAATGAAATGATCAATTGTGAAATTGAAAGTTTAAATATGATCAATCCTTAGAGAACATTTTCAGTGATAACATGAATGCAAAAGAAATGTATTTTGTCTTCAATATCTGAATAGTAGTGTTGAATAGATGTACCTTAATGCAAGTTCTTTGATGTTTATAGTTTCTTATGCTGCAAATGTACTTTCTCTTCTCAATTTAAGCAATTTTGTACTTAGGACAACAACTATCAAATCCATATTTCAATGTAAAACAATTATCAATTTACCAATTTAGTGTGCAACTAAAATGATAACAAATACCTTGGCTTAGGCTTTGATGAATTAATTAAATAAATGGCCCCTTCCCATGACAACTCAACCCTCAACTTAAGTAAAATTATAAAGTTAAATTATAACTTTATAATAAGCCATTTAACGATTTAATAATAATTTGGCCACCAAAATAATAATAACTCCCAAAATACTTATCCTTTTAATATGTCGTCAAAATAGGAGTTACACCTATTATTTCCCCATGTGACCAAATGCACTTTCAAAAAATAGAAAGGGTCCTTCTCGAACAACATCAGACTTACTATAAATAGTAAACATTGCAAAACTATAGCAAATAAAGTCTAGATGACGCCAAACAAAAGCCAAACCAAAGCATACTAAATCTTGAAGTAGATGCCAACTGAAAGAGACCCTCTATCCATCCTCATTAGCCTACGAGGGTCACATTATAGGATAATCCCAAGAGCCTAAAAAATGGGGACATTACAGTTCTCCCTTCCCAAGATTGCTTGTCCTCAAGCAATTAGGAAAAACAAGCAACATCATGGTCCACCCGGATCCCAAGGATGGTCATGAGTAATGTCCCAATCCTCACCAAACTCTTGTGAAGAAATCATCAGCATAAACAATGCAAACATCAACAACTAAGAAACTGCAATCAACACCCAAACAACTGACATCACTGACAACATCATTTGAAGACCAACTGTAGGTGCCGATGGAGGAAACAACTCAACGGAACTCAACCCAACTGAAATGACAAATCTGTCAATACTCGAGTCCCTATCTAATTGACACTCACACCCAACTGCACTATGGATATGATAACAACCATAGGTACCTAAGTCACTACTACCAAATCTAGCCTCTGATAAACTATCCTGGGTGTGTCGATGCTGCAAATAGTCTAACTTGCAACTGCCAATTCTATCTACAAAAGATGGTGCTAATCCATCCCATAATGGATGGTAAGAAATTGGAGCTAGTCTACACCTGCGCGAGACCAAATCCTCTACCCGTAGGTCAAAATAAAAATGATGAGCATACCCCACCGTATAATACCAGTAGAAAGCCCTAATCTCCATCAATGGCTCATCATTACCAAACTGGGAATCATGAGATGGCTCCAATCTTTGACTCCACATAACTATAGGCTAGGTAGGATCTTGAGCAACCCTCTCAAAAAACCCAACCTCAAAATCCTTATGGGGAAGCATAGTAGATAGAGTCTCTATAATCTTTCCTACCACCCTCCAAATAGCACAATAGCCTCGAATAACAGTACCCTCAAAGACTCTGTATGAATCCTCTCACACATCTTCACTCTCAAGTAAATACTCCATGAATGACTTGGTGTAGTAAAAATTATACGTGGAAGTGTTAACTTTCTCCCTTGCAACTCACAACTGATCCCTCTAAAAATGTGGCACTACCAACTATCCCATGCTATCAACTATATGAGATGAAGAAATAGATTCACTTCCAGCAAAAGGAAGAAAATCAACATGAGAGCTTGATTCCAATGATACTCTTACCTCATCTGTACCTACTACACCCATATCCTAAACAAATGTGCCTGCCACATCATCATGTTGCTCATCCCCAACTGTCGAAGCCAACTCACCACCAACCACCTCAATATGAAACCGGACTAGGTCTAGGGTTGGTGTGGACTGAATATGCTCCAACTCCACGGTCACCTCCTCTAACTGAAACTGTGACTTCTGAAGAGCCCGCTAAGTGCCCTCTAAAGCCTCAGAAGTCATTGTGAGCTCCTTAGTAAGCTTACTCACCTCCTCCTCTCTATCCATCAAAGCCTTGTATGTCATACTCCCCCACTCAACTAGGTGATATCGGTCGGCTACCAACTGTAAATAATCCTGTCTCAAAATCTTGACAGCACCACACAAAGAATAAATCTCTGTTAAGGAAAGGTAACCACCACTCTTCTCATCTGTCATAGGAGCACCCCAATCATAAACAACCAATAGCTAATGAGTAGCATCAAAATTCTCAAGAGTAGAAGTAATATCTCTCTAACCAACTCTCAACTAGCTAATCACATGATGACTCTGTACAATGGGCTTCCTATGTACAATCTCAACTGTATTGTCCACACTATGGAAGAAATTTGCATCCAATAAACTCCCCTCAAGATCACCATATCTCTATGTAATTTCATCTGAGCACACATCTACAAACTGAGTATTGACACCAGACTCATCCTCATTTATCCTCAAGGAAGCTGCCTCTAAATCTGACTCAACACAATCCCCAGCTACCTCATCTTCTACAACCACCTAAAAATCTAGATCCTGGGATCCATCCTCACTTGATAACAACTTAGAGTACTCCCCTAGGGTCCGATAAATCAAACATGTCTCGCTGCAGGATGAATCATCCTCATGAGTCACCGAAGAAGTAACCCCCTCTCTAGAAGTGGAAGCCCTGGCTGTAACAAACTCTTGCCACTCATATGCCTCCTCATCCTCATGTATGAGTCCATGTAACCAAGAATCCTGGAACCCACCACCACCATATGAAAATGCTGAGTCCACACCCAGAATCTGATAGAAAAAACTAGAAACACTATAACACCCATCATCCTCACTCTCAACATCAAAGATATATGTGATACTAGTGTCCACATCATCCATTTGCGACCCCTCTGCTAACTCTGGCTGCATACATGACTTAATGTCATCATGTGAATCATCTACATTGTGACATGTATCTATATCACCTAGCTCAACTGCAACACTCCCATCATGAGCGTCATCACTAGATAGCTCCATGCTTGCATCCTTAATACAAGAAAAAACTACAGTCTCCTGCATTGATCCCACACTGTGATTACTGTCATAAACATCAAAGTTGTCAATGCTCATAAACTCCATGCAGTCCTCAAATGTATCGTTAGATGTGTCTATATTATCTGCATCCACATCTCCTCCTAAAGCCTCAACTAGTGACACCTGACTTTTCACACATGACTCAACATCAAGTTGTGCACCAATAATGTTGGAGCATGAACCACCATCCAATGACTCCGCAGTAACACCCAGATCACCAACATCACATCTAGGTGACTCCATACATGCATCGGTCCCATATGAGGAAGCAACTACCTCCTACATTGGAGCAACACTATGATAGCTAACATATAAGTCTCCAATAACAACTCCCTCCTGGGGAGAGTCTTAACACTCAGTGACAACTACAACATCAACTACCTCTGAACCAGCTGCAAAGACTACTCTGGGAGCCTCAACCTGCTGAAGCTCAGTGCTGCTGTCCATCGAGGGCACTGATACATCCACATGTCCCTGTGAAATAAGTCCATCATCAGCACTACAAATAGGACTAGCGGGTGCCGTACTAAATATAGGGACATCTGCATCATGGGCACCTATCGGGGAAAACTCAAGCTTCCTTCCTTGCAATCTCGATGTCAGCCTTCTAAAAGCAGAAACCATATACCTCGCTACCTTGTCAACTGTCTCTAGATTTGACAAGATCTCTACCAATCTTTGCTGATGAAGCCTAAGTCTTTCCATACTTTCCATCAAGGCATTTATTTCCTCTCTTTTTCCCATACTGCTACGCTGACTCCCAGAACTAGGCCTCCTATATTTTTCCATAGCTAGGAAAAGTGAGAGTGTTGAACACTCTTACTATAACATCGAAATAAAAAAGAATTCATACCCCACAAGATGGTAGAAACATGCTCTGATACCATTGTAAAGAGCCCAGCTGGCTCTCAATAACAATCTGGATTTTATAATTAATTTCCTATTGTTTTTTGGTGTGTTTTCCATACATAAATGAAATTACATAAAATTTTCAAATGTCATATGTGAATAATGTCAACAATTTATTTCCAAGTGCACTTCGATTGCACTATAAAATCATAATTAACTTGAATTGTTATTAAATAATTATAACAATGACAACAAATAAACTCAGGGCACCTTGATTGCAAACAACGTGACTACAGTAGGAGAGATTCAACCTTTAGTATTCCTAATGCAGCCCCAACAGTCTCTACAATCCAAAACGTAGCTCCAACAACACTATAATATCCAAACACAACCTTAAGACCAGTCACGCAACCCATATAAGAAGTGACACAGCCTTAGGGACCAGTCACACAGCCCATAATTGATGTGACGCAACCCCTTTGATAAGTTATGCAACCAAAGAATAAATGCGGCTACCTTCCAATACAAAATGCAGTCAAAACAAGAGTTGTACTTGCTATTAAATCGTAGCACTCTAATTATCAATTCAACAACCTTGGTAGATAATTTAGCCTCCAAGGGAATAAATAACTTGTATGAATTTAGAATTCAATCAATGAAAAAACTCTAGCTCTGTAATACTTGTTCAAATCTCCACAACTTGGTATACCTCAGCACCAAGGTCAACATCTACAAATTCAGAATAATTTTTCTAGAATTCAGAAGTAAATTCACCATCAATCAGTGATGGTTCAAATTGCTCAAGGAGAGGAATCAGTCCTCAAACCCTAGCCTTTCTTCTTCACTTCTCAAAATATAATTTTTAATCCAAATGATCAATAGAATGGTTGAGAATGAGATCTCAAGTCCCTTTTTATTCTTTCTTGTGAGAGATCAAACATAATTTTTACCAATGTGGGATAAAAAGATATACTTTTCCTTTTAATAATTCATTTACTCCAGTACTTTAAATATATACCTTGGCTTAGGCTTCGATGAATTAATTAAATAAATGGCCCCTTCGCATGATGACTCAACCCTCAACTTAAGTGAAATTATAAAGTTAAATTATAACTTTAATAATAAGTCATTTAATGATTTAATAATAATTTGGCCACCAAAATAATAATAACTCCCAAAATACTTATCCTTTTAATATGTCATCTGAAACATGAGTCACACCTATTATTTCCCCATGTGATCAAATGTGCTTTCCAAAAATAGAAAGGGTCCTTCTTGAGCAACAACAGGCTTACTATAAATAGTAAACGTGGAAAAACTATAGCAAATGAAGTTTGGATGATGCCAAACTAAAGCATACTAAATCCTGAAGTAGATGCCCATTGAAAGAGACCCTCTTTCCATCCTTATTAGCCTACGAGGGTCACATGATAGGCTAATCCCAAGAGCCTGAAAAATGGGGACATTACATTCTTTTGGTTCCTTCCATTTCACATTTTTCTCTAAGGTTAGTACGAAGACCAACCTTCCAATCAATGGGAGGGACACTCAAACTAGGGAAAGCCTTAGTCATTTCATCATCCTAGTTTGTAAAGACATTATTTCCCAATTTATAATAGTGCACAAAATCAATTATATGTGTCTCTATCTTACTTGCAATGTCTTCCTTATTCAACTATTTTCCTTTGAATATTCTTCTATTATTTTCTTTTCTAATTTCTCACATTATACATGTAGGTAACACCTTCCATATGCTAGAAAGAAATACTTTCTTTTTGCGATTTGGCCACATCACAAGCCACTTAGATACATTTGTTGATAATGGACTTTACCAATGTAACTTTTGCATAAATAATTTATAGTAGAACTTAGCAAACAAATATTGCAAGAGAGGATGGCTTGCATCCTCATCAACCTCTTTGCACAAAACATATCCTACTCCCTAAGGGCCCATTTGGTTGTGGGAATTAGGAAATGTTGGATTTGATCAAATGCTGGAAATGGTCAAATCATGGATTTGATAATCTGTTTTTCATTTCTGGATTATAGTTTGGACCGTTTGGTTGACCCAGAATATGAGCGAGAAGATGTATTTCCTCGGTTTGGTTCCACTTTTTGAAATTGGAATTGGAATTTGAGTATGATTTAAAATTTTTTTTTTTAATGTTTTTGAATTTAATAATTCATTTTTATTAATTTTTTTTTAAATTTAATTTTATATAGAAAATCGAAGAGAAGTTTAAAGGAATTTAATTCACGTTAAATAGAAAGGTAAGGTCATTGGTAGAAAAGTGAAGTTTAAATAAATTTTTGCTTTATTCATGTATGTCAACAAACCTAACTTGAATGCACTTCATGTCATTGCAACCTACATGAATGAAAATAAAAAAATGGAATCGTAGATCATTTTAGGTAGCCAAAGTTGGAGGCAGACAACCAAGTTACAATCACTGATCGCAACCAAAATTTGAAAAAAAAATCGACAAAAAATTTGGAAAATAAATTTGAGAAAAAATTAAAAATTAAATTTTTTATAAAAAAATTGACAAAAAAATTTGAAAAAAAAATCGACAAAAAATTTGAATTTTTTTTCAAAAAAATTCGAATAAATAACAAAATTACAAATCACCCAAACAAATAAAAAATAAATTAAATCCCTCCGCAAACAAATTAAAAATTAAAAAATTAATTAGTAGACATGAAAAATTTAAAAATTAGATTTACCCCCAATTCCAATTCCAATTCCACCTTTTCAAGTGGAAGATGTAAATGCTCATTTTGGGCAAAATGAGCATTTACATCTTCCTATTCTATTTTCATATTGCACTCCCAAACTAAGGATTCGATGAAATCGAAAATCGCAAATGCTAATTCCAGGCTAATTCCCACAACCAAACGGGCCACAATCTAGGAAAAGACACTTACGTTTTGGAGGTGTTGCATACCCCAAAAGAGTTGAACTAGCCAATTTTGCTTTTCCAATGTAACTTCCCTAATCTTATATCCTTTTTTTAATTGATAGTTTCTTAATTTTGAACAACACTATTGAATTATGTCCACTTTAGTAGATTGGTTGATTGCTATATTCATTAATATCTTTGGATGTGTCACTTTTTTTCTCTAGAAGGGCTTTCATCTTCTAAAGTGATTTCCATCTCCATTATTTCTACCCATTCTCCTCCATAATCGCTAACTTTACTTCCTTGTATATTTAGAGTAGCTTCCTTGAAAAAATCCAATTCTTGA
Source organism: Chamaecyparis obtusa (assembly GCA_027943335.1). NCBI lineage: Eukaryota > Viridiplantae > Streptophyta > Pinopsida > Cupressales > Cupressaceae > Chamaecyparis > Chamaecyparis obtusa. The sequence continues at coordinate 1,343,048 of BSBK01000433.1, forward strand.
TTATGAGCTAGAGCCTCAAAACCTTCCCATGTTTTTTCCTAAATTGGAGCACTCCTTTCGTCAATAACCTCCCAAGTAATATGTTTCATTATTATATATCTTCACTTAATGACAAAGTTCCAACATGAGGTGGATCTCTAACTATATCCAAATACTTCCTTCTAATAAATTTGACACACTTTTGTTCTTCCTATGCAAACATGTTCAATACAAGATTCACTCCCATCCCCAAATTCACGATTGATAATTATCTTAAACTTGTTCCTATAGATTCCTTCAACTTACAAATATTTTTGCATGAGACATGCAAAAATTTCTATTGTTCCGCTACTCTACTCTAGAAAATTTTTCTTGTAATTTGAATAAGTATATCCTCCATAGATTTTGAAATTTTCATACATGATATCAAGTAGATTGGTATTGCAAAAAACTACCTTAAGCATCAGGAGTCTACCTACTAAAGTGATCCATTTTCCTTTCCATGTTTCCATTTTGTTCTTGCAACTATTAATAAGAGTCTCCTACTCACATTTTTTGTTAGATCCAACAAAAAATGGCATTCCTAAAAATCTCCCTGGGAAATTTGCCACTCTAAGTCCAAGGATCCATGCAATATCTGTTTGAAGTCCTAGTTGTGTATTGAAAAATAACACCTCTAATTTCTTCTAGTTTATAGTCTCTCTTGATGCTACATAGTAGGTGTAGACACCTAAATTTGATTAACAATTTTAATTAAATTTAGTCATCTTACTCACATTATTGATTAAACAATCATGCACTATTTAATTGATTAATATTAGCCTTCTAGAAAAATTAATTTATTTAATTAGCTATAGTCTGATTAATCTAATGGAAACCCATAACCATTTATTTAATTAAATCCCCTCCCTCTATTAATTTAAATAAATACCTTTATCTTTTTAAATTAATTCATAAATCCCATTTTCCCCCCTCTTGATAAAATAATCCCATTTAATCAATCAAAGCACATGGCTCCTAACTTTAACCCCTAACCTAACCTATCCCAACCACTTGACCCACGAACCAAACTCAACCCAACCCATTCACACATACTAATCCCCTTTTAGTTAATTATTCATCCTTGATTAGCTAATTATCCCTCTACTTGTTCTCTCTCCTCCCATCACATCCTCCTAATTCTCTCACTTGTCCACTAATTCACTCTTAATCCTACTCTAATCATTTGTACAACCTTAACCACGAGGATTAAGAAATCCTAACCCTCTTCAAAGTCAACCCTCATGTCACATCTATCAAATCCCCAACCATAACCATTTAAGGTTGACTTAAATGCTCTTACACACTCCATCTCCCTCTTACATTCTTGTCCCCTCTCACATTCCCCAAAATAGTCACATTCTCCCATCTTCCCTATAATCTCTCCTTGTGGAACTTGTCATAATGAGAGAAATTTCAAGAAAATAAATCCACATGCTCTCTTTCAAATGCATCTTAATCACTCTTAACCTTTGCATGTTGACCATCTGTTTCACCTCTTGGACCTATAAATTGACCCCTTCACTCCTTCATTTTCATGCACCTTTCAAGTATTGTTATCATGCCATTTTGCCTCCAAAATCCACAACATAACATCATAATTTCAAAATCACGCCACAATTTGAAGCTTTGAGAAAATATCTTGAGCATACATCTAAATCCTTGGACAAATCCAAAGATGAAGAGGGCTTTTTGGGTGTTTTCCCTTCGGTTTACATTCTATATTTCAAGATTTCTTTTTGTCTTATCATAAGTATTGTATTTGGCTTGTTTTGTTGAATGTTTAGTTTTAAATTCATATTCTTAACTCTCATTTCATTGCACAAATTTTGGCATGCTCGGTGGGACACACAAAAAGGGTCATTCTCTCATCCATTTCATTATTTTACTTTGCAAAAAAACTAACAAAATATTAAATTTTCATGCTATTTGAGTGTTTTTCAAGGTGATTTTATTGTTTGTAGTTTAGAAGGAAAAAAAAGAGGCTTGGGTGACACATTCCCATTTTCAAAACTCACACAACAATAAAAATGTCCACTAGCAGGATCGCTTGCATAGTCAGTAGGATCGCTTGCATAGTCGGCAGGATCACTGCCTCTGCTGGATTTGCATTGATCACAAACCCACAACCCAAGGTCATTCTATTTGAAACATTCCCCTTCTTTCTCTCATCTCATTCTTATGCAGACTGATGGGAACACATTTCTGCCTATCCTTGTAGTGATCCCGCCCATCCCTTACAAAAAAAATAAAAAAAAAGTTTTTTTAATAAACCTACGGGATTGCGGGTAGGACCTGGGAGATTGTGAGAAGGATCTATGAGATTGCAGGCAGGATTTGCGATAACACTTATTTTTTGGTTTAATTGGTGAAACTTCATATTTTTTTATTTTTCTAACAGACCCGTGGGAATGCGGTAGGATGAGAGGGATTGTGGGAAGGATCTACAAGAATGCTTATTATGAGTGTAATTATTGATAAAAAATCATTTTTAATATTTTTGATAGATCCATGAGATTGACTGTACGAATTGCAGGATTGTTGTTCTACAATTGTAATTTTTTGTGTTTGTGCAGGTTAGCGGGATTGTTGTCTCTGTCTATAGGATTGCTGCACTAACCTAATATTTATTAAGTTAAAAAGAATTCACATCTAGTTTTGGTACTCTAAAATAAACATTGCATGAACTCACAACACCTAACACTTTATTTTGGGCTTTTAAAATGAACTATAGATAAAATTGAACAAGTTATCTATATTTGGACTTTGGTGCACTAAAAATAATCAAAACCTCACATTTCATTTTGGATTAAAAACCTATAAAGGTTAAAAGTGAACAAGAAAATCAAACACTTCATTTTGGGCATTAAAATAAACTCAAACTCAATCTTGAATGCATTAAGGAAATACATAATTTTCTCTTTCCAAGCACTTGCAATTTTTCAAAGTTTTCAAAAAGGAACCTTGCATCCTAATCACAAGTGTCTTTCATTCTAAAATAGAAAACACTTAGTTAAATCAGGTTCAAATTGGAAATAATACTTCTTGATGTGTTTGAAGATGTGTTTCTCAACACTTCTTGCGAGCTACTTTATTTAGAAATCTCATTAATCTAAGTGATGCAAAGTGAATATCTTATATTTGTATCCTCTCCCCTCATCCTTGTAGATCTTGGGTGAAGAGAAATATTAAGTTATTTAATTTGCTTCTAGTGAGGTCTCTCTAGAGGGTGTACTTCCCCTTTAGAGGATGACCTCAAACTAGTAAATACCCTGGTCGGTATATAAATAAGATAATGAGTAAACTTTGGTTTTATATCCAACCAAGCTTGGGTGTGGATGATAGTTTGGATCAATAAAAATTTCCTAAGGAGTTGACGTGGTCCATTAGGATCTTAAGTGATTTACATGTGTACAAACCGATTAGGTGGATGCCACAGAATTACTAAAAGCTCCTAAAATAGAAACCTACCTGATCTACCCTGAAAGTTTGATAATATTTGTCCAAGGAGGATAGTAACCTCCTCAAGGAACTCACCATATCATGCCATCCTTGAGAATTTGGACTCAGCTAATATGACATTGTTCAACCCATTGCGTGATCTACATTGGTCGTATTCTGATTAGCTCTCGGGTGTTTGCCTAAGTCTATGAGCAAAGGTTTTCAAAACTAAGACAATTGCATAGGATAGAATTGCTTGTGCATGGTTTCAATGTTTCAAAAATAGTGAAAATATCTATTGAACGTACACAAACAAAGAGCTCTATAAAAAAATCTTTTTCCATGTCAGTCCAAACTTAGTCCCATTTTTTCTAGTCCAAAAATCATCACAATGTCCAAATTTTGTCATCATAGGTTCATAATCACATCTTTGCAAGCATCCCATATAAGTTTCTTCTAGTATCATTATTATCATCTACCATGAGGTCCTCCTTTTATCTCCATATCTTATACTAGTAGAGTCATATTTTTCATTCCCCATCCCCTTTCCATCTTGTAGAGTCAGTCCTTTCTATCTTGAGCTTAATCCAAATCCCACTTTGAGCTTATTATTCATCCTAATCTAAGCTTTAGTTTTTCTTCCATCTTCATCCTTCATCTCTAGCTAAAATCATTAGCTAACTACCATGTTACAATCCTATTATGATGAGTTTGTCACCCTACCTTTTCTTCTACTTTATCATATTCCAATACGATGAGAGTCTTGTTGATCATGATGAGTACATTTAAAACCTTAGAAATATTTCTCCAAATGTCCTCCAAAATCCAAACACTCCTCCAAACTACTCCATCATTCCTCCATACATACCCACTAGTACTCCTTATCATACCTTTGACAAGGGAAATCCATTATGTTATCCTTCCAAACCTCCCTCCTATAGCACATCCACATATCCCCCTCATGTGATGTTCCTACCTTGATCTTCTGCCATGATCATCTCTTGATATTTATCTTTCCATAATATCCCTACCTCATATATCCCTAATCCAAATGCACCATCTAATTATCTTCCAACCCATTTTACAATCCATAATCCTATTCCTCAAGTTCCTCCAATCTATCACCATAATCCCTCTACTATTTCCAATCTATCATCGACTATGTCATACCTTTCTCCTTCATCCCATCCATCCTATCTCAATCCACCATCTTCCATTTCCACTCACGTTATTGAAAACCCTCTTTTACAATCCACATACATCCCTCAATCCACTTCATATTCCATACCCCAATCCATGGATCCTACCGTAGCAGTTAGTCAATCTAATTCACAAGTCAGCTCCGCGTCTACTTATATATATGAACTATCTAGCTATGCCATCTTCCACACATATTCCTACACCATCATTCATCCTACCAAGTTCACAAGCCATTGCAACACCTTCATATGTGGACAACCTCAAATTTCTACCATCCACACATGCTAATCATCCACCTCAACCTCCAACACGTAAGTATCCAAGGAGTTTCAAAAGGAAGCTAGTAAAAAATCCCTCTCCTAAAGTTGATGTGTTGTTTCATCTCACTCCCTCATGTGAAGCCACTGGTGATTACACCTATCCACCTCCCACATCCATCATTCCTCTTCCATCACCCACACCTAATATCCTTCTTCCATCTACCCCACTTATTGATCCTCTTCCATCTCCTAAAACCATTGATCTCGTCATGTCCATTGAATCCATTCAACTCCCATCCCCATCTTCTCCTCCTAGCATTATACAAACCCTATCTAATGAACTTCATGAGTCCACCCTTCTTCCCTCTATCCCAATTACAAAATCTTCCATCCTTCCATCCACCCCATCTAAAGAATCCATCCACACATCCCCCATAACACCATCCACCCTAATTCAATCATGAAAAGATCTTGTCCAAGAGAATTTTGAAATTATTAACCTAAATCAAGATCCTATCATCCCACTCCCGCATTTCATGATCCATTATTTATACCCACTCTATCTCATGATCCATTATCATCCACTCCATCTCAAGATCCATTAACATGCACCCATCCTAGTCAAGATCTCATCATCCCATCCCCTCCACTTCATGAACCTTTATCACCTCCAATCCAATATATCCCACCACCATCATTCTATCCCCTTGGTTAAATTACATTCATCCATGGTGGTCCACTTGCAGCAAAAGAATTAAGTTCCATATTTGTCTTTGCACTCCACCTAATAATGGACTCACATCATGTTATCTAATTAAGAAGTATTCTAGGTTAGATCAAATTCTCAAGAAATGGAATTATCAAGGTAAAGGATTAGGCCCCCATGAAAAAAGTACAATGGAGCCCATCCATGTCAAAAAACATCCACGATGTCAAGGTCTTGGTTGCACCTCTCAAGACACTTCATCCAAAAATGTTGGTACACCTAAACAAAAATCCAAGCATGCTTCCAAAAAAACCAATATTTCATCTTCCCATAATTCCTCCAAAACATTTAACGTCATCCCCTCTCCTCCATATATTCCTCATTTGTCAATATGCCATGGAAGGAAAATATATGTGATGGTATTTCAACCTCAAAATGTAAGACTGATTTGGATCCATAGACTAATGAAAAGGGTGTAGCTCTGGTAGGTGTTCTAATGCTAGTTATATAAGCCCACAACTCTAGATTCAATTGAATGTGCCAATCTCTCCCCAAGTCATCAATTGTCTTCTTAAGGATTTTGAGGATGTTTTTATTAGAAGCTTTTGCTTGTTCATTCCCTTGTGTATAATAAATTGAAGAAAAATGTTGAATAATATGAAATTTCTCACATTACTCTTTTACATCCTTTCTCTTGATTTATTTCCCATTATCTGTTATGGTAGAAAATGGGATACCATATCTACAAATTATGTAATTCAAGATAAACATTGATATTTGTTTTCCCATGGCAGTTGATAAAGGTACACCTTCAACACATTTGGTGAAATATTATGTTGTTGTAATGATGTAATCGTGACCAATTAAGGAAGGAGGATATATCATTCCAATAAAATCAAAGCCCCATTGTTAAAAGGGCAAAGGGGTAGTCAATGGATATAATTCTTGTGCTGGCACATGTATCAGGTTCCCATGAAATTTAAATTTTTGACAAATCTTCAAAAACTTGCATGAGTCTTTTTCCATTGTTGGCCAATAAACCCCATCCTAATGATTTTTTTAGCTAAGGTAAACCTACTTGAGTGTGATCCACAAATACCCTTATGAACCTCTTGTAAGGATGTTTTAGATTCCTCACCCTCTAAAAATATAAGCATCATCCCATCAAGACCTTTATGATATAAAGTGTTAGATATTAGGACATAATGTGAGGCTTGGCTTATGAAATATGTCTTTTGATTTCGAGATTGGTTCAAAGTTAAGTTGTTGTCTTTTAGGTAAGTGTAGATAAGAACATACCATGGGGAGTAAGGAACAACAAGTAGACATATAATTTGGGATTCGGGATGGTCATAGGCAAGTTTTACCATTTCTTCTACCAATAACTCATATCTTACATTCTGATCAGGTACTTGAGGAAGTGAAGCCAATGTCTCTGTTTCATATGTTGCTTTGTTCTCTACTCTTGGGATTTGATCAAAGGTGATCATCACATAATATTTCTTTTAAGATCATCCACTATTCTCTTATAAGATATCAATTTATCATCCTTGATTTGATATTCATTAATTAATGACTAGTTTTGAATCTCCAGAGATTTGCAATTTTGTGACTCTCCATTCTAGAACCATATTTATCCCAATCACTAGTGCTTCATATTCAACTATGTTGTTGGTACATGAAAAAAAATATTGTAAGACTTTGGCATAGTATGCCCTTGAGGTGTGATGAAGAGAATCCCTGCCCCTGAGCCATGTTGAGTATATGACCCATCAAAATAGCACTTCCATGTTTAAGGTACAAAAGTAAGAACGCTCACATCTATAAATTCTATTTTCATTGGTTCATCACTTGATATAGGTGCCTTTGCTAATTAATCTTCTATAAATTTTCCTTTTATTTCTCTTTGGTCCACATACTCTATATCAAATTCACTTAAAACCATGACCCATTTAGCCATCCTTTCTGTTAGAGCTGATTTACTAAGAATATATTTTAAGGGATCTATCTTAGAAATTAACTTGACTTGATGTGCTAACATGTAATGTCTTAGTTTTTGGTAAGCAAAATCCACCACTAGACATGCTCTTTCTATGAAGGTGTAGTTGAGTTCATACTTAACCAAAGTTATATTGATGTAGTAAATAGCCTTCTCTTTTCCTTTCTCATCTTCTTGGGCTAATAAAGATCCCAATAAATTCTATGTTGTTGAAATATAGAGTAACAAAGGTTTGCCTGATATTGGAGCCATTAATATTGGAGGATTCATCAAATATTTCTTTAGTAAATCAAAGGCTTCATCATACTTGGAATCCCACTTGAAAGAAATGACTTTATGAATACATTGAGTAAAATAGTGACACCTTTCTGCTAATTGGGATATAAACCTTCTAATTTATTAGAGTCTTCCTTGCAATGATCTCAATTGACTTATATTTCTTAGAGGTCCCATTTCCATAATAGCCTTTACTTTTGTTGGATTAACTTCAATTTTATTTTTTGACACACTATATCCAAGTAGTTTTCCTGATTTCGCCCAAAATGCATTTTTTTGGGGTTTAGCCTAACCATGAACTTTTCAAGTCTTGTGAATATTTTATCTAGGATTGGTAGATGTTCTTCTTTAGTACATGATCTAGATAAAATATCATATACATAGTCTTCCATAAAGGTATGTATCATATCATGAAAAATTATAGTTATTGCTCTTTGATAAGTGGCTCCAACATTTTTGAAGACCAAAGGACATCACATTCCAATGAAATGTACCCCAGGAACATCTGAAGTTTTTTTAATCTTGATCCTCAGGTGCAATTTTTATTTGGTTATACTTGGAGAGTACATCCATTAGTGATAACATAGAATGTCATACTGTAAGATCAACAATGAAAACAATGCTTTGAAGAGGGAAATATTCTTTAGGATATGCCTTATCGAGATCTCAAAAATAGGTACATACCCTTATACCTTGTATCACCTTAAAATGGAAGAACTTCCATTTTGATAGGTTTAGCACCCTCTTTTAGTACATTTATCATGATAGACTTGCATTTAGGATGCATTCTACACTTGATTTCTTCATTCTAGGTGAAATTAGGGTTAGGATCCCGAGGATTCTCCTTAATTTCCCTCTTCCATGGCTCTATTTTCTAGGTAGGACTTAGAAATAGGTCCTCTTGGCTCTCATTATAACCATCATAGGATTTTTTGCCTCTCCCTGGCACTTTGCCCTATTCTGACATCATTTTTAGGTCTCCAGGCATCCCCGGGACCTCATATTTCTGATTCTGGAAGGATCTGGACCCCTCGGTCAAGGACAAGGTCATCCCTGACCTAGGTCAGGGTCTAGGTTGTCCCTAACCTAGGTCAGAGATGAGGTCATCTTTGACCTCCTTCAAGATTTGTTTCCCTTTTTCAAAATTTGGTCCTAGAGGGCCCCAAAATCAATGTCGGGCCTTCAGATCCAAGTGTGGGAAGGTTTTAATTTAAAATTCATTTAATTATTTTCCCTCCTTAGTTGGTTATTGTGATTGGACCATAATTTAAGGTGAAATTTGAATTATGGGTCCTCACATTACTCTAGGAGCCTCACCTTGAAACCTCTATATAAAGACTCTCATTTGCATTCATTTTCACCAAGCAATTTCATGATCAAGTATCCATCAAGTGGAGACAACACAATTAAGCAATAAATAAATGGTGGAGTGAAGATGCAATATTTCAAGAGGATGATATAGAAGATCAAGCCATTGTTGATATCAAGCATTTTTGTGAGCACACCATTGTGAACATTTATTTGGAGCAAGAGAAATCATTTCTTCCTTGATCCACCATTATCAATATTAAAGCATTCAAAGATATAATCATGGGGTACCAATTACAGATTATGAGTTTGGTAGGAGTACTTTAGCCTTGGGGTCTTGGTATGCTTTCTTATCTTATTCAAATCTATGCATTGTTTCCTCATACATATTCATGCTAGGGTTTTAATCTAGAGGATTAGATTTTGGCATTACACTTTCAATACACACACACATTCTATTTCAATCGGCTATTTGTGGTGGTTGAGATCACCAAAATGGGGGTTTGACTAAGGAAAAACCCTATATAGCCACCCCAAAACACCATTTTCAAATATCTATAGTCATTGTTTCGAGAATTGAAGTGCAGATCTAAGTACCCTTTTCGGTGAACTTCTAAGATCCGCGAACAAATTCAAAGTCGACCTTCAAAATATCAAGGTAGTCTTTGACCTTTTATTTGGGTCAAAGACTACTTGCTTCCAGAAAGACAAAAGTTTTCTGGTTTTTCATTGTTGCGGCTTTCTGGTCCTGAATCTAGATGCAGAATTTCCTGAGACTGTACACAGGCATCAGAAAATAGGTATTTCCAGATTTGTTCCATTATGAGGTATGTATCTTATTTTATTTGATTTCAAGCATTTTCAGACTTACATTATTCAATTCCAATTCAAAAACAAAATAAACAAATGAGTAGGTGAATGATAGATGCATTGTTAAAGCTCCATTTTCAACCTATTCATTTTGGTGAACCCATTTACGACAAATCTTTTTTTTTGGTGTTAGATTTAAATCTTTCATGCTTATAAGATTAGATTTCTTGCATTTATATTTCAAAAATACAAAAAAAATTGCAAAATCTCTTTAAAATACAAAAACATTTACATTTTCATGCTTTTAGTATTTCTTTGTATTCAACATGTATAATTCTTGTTTTGAGTACTTTGATGAGGGTTTATTGTACAAGAGGATAGATTCCCTAATGAGGTACATGGTAGTGAGGATGAAAATGGTTTGGATAAGATCTCCATGGATCCTATTCCTATTTCATTCTCCTCCACAACCTCTCCAATTGACCTTTACCATAAGGTGCGTGCATGGTTACCTTCATGTCCCACTATTTGTAACATTGATAAACCTAAAATGATATATCCTACACCTTTGATGATGGTAAAAAGATGTCCTTGCATAACAATTAAGGGTAAACCTAGAGATCCTTTGGATTTCTTTGATAACACTGATTCCATTTCACATGCTTATCACACACAGAATAACCCTCAACCTACTGTTCCAATTTCTTTACCACATTCTCAACCTATGCTTCCTCAAGCACCTAGGTTTCCATCTACCTTTAAGGAGTATAACTTAGTTGACCAATTACGTGCTACTCTTGCTAAGATATCTTTATGGGAATTACTTCAAACTTCCTCGAAATATCACAAGGCATTGCAAAAAGCTTTATCTACTCTTCCTGCTTCACCTCCTAATCAAGAAAACATTCATTCTATTTTGGATTGTATGCATACTATGCCTTTTGTACCTCCTATTATGTTTTTCGATAATGATTTACCTTCTCTCGAGGTGCATAATCAATATGATGCTCTTATGGCTATTGTTTCTATTAATCAAAGTATCATTTGAAGAATATTAATTGATAACAAATCTAGGCTTAATGTTTGTAGCATGGATATGCTTAAGGCAATTAAGGTTGATCTCACCACTATTCAACCTGATAATGTTCCTATACGTGGATTTGACAATATTGCGAAGAGAACTTTGGGCATTATTACCTTACATGTTAAAGATGGTCTAGTTATTCTAAATACTCCTATTCATGTTATGCCTGGGCCTCTCAATTATAACCTTCTTTTAGGAAGACCATGGTTACATACTATGCATGCAGTTCCTTCTACTCTTCATCGCAAGGTTAGGTTCATCTATACAAACTTAATGTATACATTACATGCGGATGATGTGCCGAATCCTTGCCTAAATGCAAAGTATGTTAAACTCTCTGAGCCTCTTCAACCTAGTAAAGAGACTGAAAAAAAATGAGAGATACAACAACTTGAGATTAAACAACAAGAAGCTCCATCTTCTTCTTTGGCTGAGGATGATTGGGGGACATTGGATTTTAATCCTACTTTTATTGGAGAATATAAGGTCTCTGATGTGGAATTCATGAAGCAACAAAATGAGTTTGAGAAAAAAGTCTTTATTCCTTCCCCACTTTTTGAGGAACTAAAAAGTAATTTTGTTGCCGCTTTGATTAATGAAACGATTGAAACCATAAAGCCTAATTGTTATGATATTGTGACATATGCCTCTCCTTGGAATCCTTCTGATATGACTAATCGATATGGTCCTGGTTATCATTTTCTTAAGAAATTTGGATTTAATGGGAAAAGACGTGGTAAATATGAACAAGGTATACAAGTACCTTTGGATAATGAAGTTTATGAGCATACATATGGATTAGGATTCAATCCTTATAGACAACCATCAACTTTTCCTCTTAATGTTAATCATATTTGTGATGGATAGTTGAAGTTGGTTAACCCACTTCTCATTGACCTTAATCAAGCACCTACTTTGGATATTTTTCCAGAAGATAAAGCCATAATGGAATTTTTAGGGGTTTATGAAGACTTACCTAAGTTTCATCACAAACGACAGAAGCCTTATTGTTTAAGTATCAATGCTTATTTTGGGGAACATGATAAACATGATAATCTCCCTTTATTGAAGGATCCCTCGATATGAAGTGATTTGTTAATAACTAAAACTATTGATATTAAAATAGATGAGAAAAGTACTGAAAATATGATAAAAATTGGGAAATGTTTGAATCAGTATGAACGTGATCAGTTGGTTTCCCTTTTTCTTGAATTTAAGGACATCTTTGCTTGGACATATTCAGATATGTCGGGTATTGATTCTAATATTGTTACTCATAACATTGTTTTAAAACCAAATATGAAATTTGTGAAACAAAAAATTCGAAAGATGAATCCACCAATTGCTTTATTAGTCAAAGGAGAAATTGAAAAATTACTGGATTTTGGATTTATCCGTTCTATTGATTACTCAGATTGGGTTTCAAACATTGTGCCTATTTCAAAAGGAGAAAATAAGATAAGAATGTGTACTAATTTCAGAGATTTAAATAAGGCATCCTTAAAAAGATGATTTCCCGTTACCTAACATCAATATGATTGTGGATTCAACAACGGGTCATGCCTTGTTATCTTTTATGGATGGTTTTTCGAGATATAATCAAATCTTTATCCCTCATGAAGATTAATTTAAGACTGCATTTATAACACCGCGGGGAACCTTTTGTTGGGTCATGATGCCTTTTGGATTAAAAAATGCAGGAGCAACTTATCAACGAGCCATGACTTTGATTTTTCATGATTACATTCATAAGATTCTTGAAGATTATGTGGATGATATCTTAGCAAAATCTATACAAAGAGAAGACCATGTTACCATTTTACGACAGATATTTGAAAGAATTAGAAGTTACAACATGAGACTGAATCCTAAGAAATGTGTCTTTGGAGTTGATTTCGGTAAATTATTAGGATTTATAATCTCTAAGCGAGGAATAGAAGTAGATACTGAAAATATTGAAGCTATTGTTAATATGCCTCCTAAGAATATTTCTCAATTACAAAGTTTACAAGGAAAAATACAAGCTATTCATCACTTTATTTCTAATCTAGCAGACTGTACTATCCCTTTTACTTCTTTGCTTAGAAAGGATACCACTTTTTCTTGGAATGATGAGTGTAAACAAACTTTTGAGCAATTTAAGGAGTATCTTGAAAATCCTCCTATGTTACAACCTGCTAAATTTGATAAACCATTCCATTTGTATACTTCAGTGACTCTGAAGGCCATGAGTGTGTTGTTAGCTCAAAATGATAATGATGGTAGGGAAAGACCTGTGTATTACATTAGTCAGACTTTACTTGATTACGAAACAAGATACATAGATTTGGAAAGATAATGTCTAGCTGTAGTTTATGCATGTCAGAAACTTAGGCATTATCTTATAAATGCTGAAGTTAATGTGATTGTTAAATTTGATCCTTTGAAAAATCTTTTCTCACAAACTGATCTCTCTAGCTGGTTGGCAAAGTGGGTGATGTTGCTTACAGAATTTGATCTAAATTTCATTTCTCAGAAGTCTATTAAGGGACAAGCATTAACAGATTATTTAGCTGAAGCTCCTTGTCCTCACACAGATACATGTTCTACTTCAATAGAATTCCCTGATGATACTATTCTAGCTATTCAATAGGATGATATTTGGAAATTATATTTTGATGGGTCTAAATGTAAGACAGGTTCTGGTGTGGGTATTATCTTAATTCCTGCTATGAAAAAACCCATCCCTTTATCATACAAACTAACCTTTCCTTGTACTAATAACATTGCAGAGTATGAAGCTCTTATAGCCGACCTACGAGCAACTTCATCCCTTAATATCACACATTAACAGATATATGGAGATTCACAATTAATTGTTGAACAAATTAAAGGAGGATATCAAACTAAGAATGATAAAATGACACAATAAAGAGATTTAGCTCTTGATGTGCTTTCACAATTCTCCTCTTATACGATCCAGACTTTACCTAGGAAGGATAATCGACATGCAGACGCCATGGCAAGAGCAATTTCTTTGGTTTGTCTTGAGAATAAAGCTGAAAACTTTCAATTTACTATACAAACTCTTAAAAGCCCTGCAATTTCTAAAAATATTACCTATGATTGTTTCAATTTGCATTCGGATGAATGGTATTCACATATTTTTCATTTTTTGAAAGATGGTACTTTTCCTAAATTAGCAACAAGGAACACGCGTAATCTTATTAGGAAGCTTGCAACACGTTACATCATTTTAGGAGATACACTTTACAAATACTCTTATGAAGGATTATTATTAAGATGTCTCAATAGAACTGAAATCCCCATAGCTTTGGTAGAAGCTCATTCTGGTTCTTGTGGGGGAAATTTTGGTGGAAAATCCCTAGTTAATAAATTGCTTAGAATGGGATATTATTGGCAAACAATGGAGCAAGATTATTTCATGTTTGTTAAGAAATGTCCTCAATGTCAACAACATAGTAATTTGATTCATGCTCCTTCTCGTGAGCTTCGTAATCAAGTTTCTCCATGGCCTTTTAGTGTTTGGGGTTTTGACCTTATTGGAAAAATCTCACCAGCTTCTTCTCAAGGACATACTTACATTCTGACTGCTACAAATTATTTAACGAAGTGGGTTGAAGTTGTCCCTCTTTGTTCAACAACAATGGATGTTATTTGTGATTTCATCCTTAATAATATCATAACAAGATTTGGTATTCCTTTGACGATAATTTCAGATAATGGTACCTCTTTTAAAAAGAAAGAAGTCATGAAATTCTTGGAGAAATATAGAATTCAACATAGATTTTCAACTCCTTATTATCCTCAATCTAACGGACAAGCTGAAGCATCAAATAAAATCATTGAACAAATTTTGAGAAAAATAGTTAGTAAGCATGCGAAAGATTGGCATAGTCAACTGACCTATGCTTTATGGGCTTATAGGACTAGTGTCTATACTGCTGCAAGTACTTCTCCTTACAACCTTGTCTATGGTACTAATGCTATTATGCCTTTGGAACTAGAAATACCTTCTCTATGTGTTTCATTTCATGGGATAATTGATAAAGATACTTTTCGTGAACAACACTTACAAGAGCTAGAAATGTTGGATGAACAATGAATACATGCATTAGAACATATAAAAGCTTATCATAAATATCTTCAGAAGAAATATAATCATAAGGTAATTGAATGAACATTTGCGGTTGGTGATTTAGTCCTTTATGAGAATCAATGAAATGTGAATGCTTTACTAGGTGAAAAAGGAAAATTTAGCCCTAATTGGCTCAGAGCTTTTGTTGTTATTGAAGACTTTGGTTCAGGTGCTTATAAAATTGCTGATATGGATGGTGTATCTTTTAAGGAACCCATTAATATTATGAATCTCAAATGTTATTATCCTTAATTTCATTTTTCATTCTTTCCTTATGCATTTATGTATTCCTTATAAAGATTTTTTTATAGGTTATATTCATGCACTTTCTTTCTTTCTATTAAGTTTTATATTGATGAAAGCATAGTAATCAAACATAGAACTAATTAGTAGAGAAAGTTTTTCATTCATCAAAATAAGTTTTGCAAGTTTTGATACATATGTGGCCAATGGCCCTATTTATCACTACATCTATCACTACGCTCTGATGGCCGATGGCTTCCAGATCTCTTTGCTCTATGGTAGAAAGATAAAGATTTGTGTGTCTATGTGTGGCTCTTGGATATGCTCATACCCTATGGATGCTCTTGGGCACTCTATAACTCAACTATAAGCTTCTCCTCCCTTTCTCTGCATAGCCTCATCTCTCGTTGGATACATGTAAAAATGTCGGCATGCCTGCCGGGATCTCTACGACCAATGGAAGAAGCTCGCTCATCAGCTGGTAGTCGGTAGGATATAATTGTATCCTTGAGAATATTGGATAAAAAGCTTCTCCACTCCACTACGCTAGTTCTAGAATGAAATTACATTTATCAATCTAGTGTCTTTTTATCTCAAATCAAATCACATATTTAATCAAATTTCATATTTCATACCTGGGTCTCCCTCTTGGATGTCACTAAAGTGTCTAGATGGTGGGGGCATGGAGTGACTACTCTCTCCATGCTCACCATATCTAGGTCTCGGTGGTGGTGTCACTATGTGGGGCCATGGGGGCTATTGCGATCTTAGTGGTGATGTGTGAGTAATCTATACCTCTGCATCAGTATCACTACCTAGAGGCATCTCCTCTTCTCTCTCCTCCTCCATGGGATCTCCCTCAAAGATGTGCTCCTCCTCATCTCTGACATCCTCATCCTCCTCTACTATACCACTATCCTAGTGTGTCCTCTCTAAAAATCCTGGATCACCTATAGGATAATCCTCAGGGAAGATGGGGTAGGTCCCCTGCAGACTCTAGTACTTGATGTAATCCTGACTCATGCCTGAATAGGTCACATCTGATGGTACCTCTATGTCCTCTATCTCATCTGCATCACTATCCTCTATGTTTTCTATTGATGGTCAGTGCATTGTGCTGGGTCTCTGATAGTACCTTGTCAAATGTGCATAGAGAGGTACTGCTCTAGGGACTTCTTGTAATAGGCCAAATTGCCTCATCACCCGATCATAATAGTATGGAATCACTATATGATTCTGATGACCCTCTAGCAGCTTTCACCACTATGAATATCTCATCTAGAATCATGTATCAGGCCACTCTTTCATCTGGCAGCAGGGTCTCCATATTACATCGGTGCTCAGAATGCGGTCTAGACATACCCTCCAATAGAGGATATCTCCAAACTACTAAGCATCTCTCAGAGGATACATAAAGAATCTTGGTGTACTTGCATCTACCATCACTGGAACTCCCTGTGGATGTGTACATGTGAAATGCTCAAACATCCAAATCTACAAGAGTGTACATATTGACAGACTCTCCCTCTGATATCTCACTAGCTGACTTAGCTCATGGTATAGCTGGGCTAACATGCTACGACCCCATGAGAACATGGTCCTCTCCCTCTCCATCCTTTGTATAATATGTGTAAGAGGTGTAAAAAATATGGTACCCTTTGCATTGGGTAACACAACCAAGGATACTATGCAAAGCATCACCCTTCATACTAAAGGTGTAGGGCCTGACAGTATGGATGACAATAGGACCTTATCTGACCGGGTCCGCATCTGTGGAACTTGTCCTATACAATACTCTGCATCTACATAGATCTCCTCACAATCTTACTTTTCTCTAGGTCTGACAGTCTCACCTCGAACTGGAAGCCGCAAGATCCTGTAGACATCCTCTAATGTCATTGTGATCTCTCTGGAGGGAAGATGGAAGGAGCATGTATCCTCATCCCACTGCTCTAGAGCCGATAGTATGGCTCGGTCTAGTCTGATCTGTGGTAGGACTGATACCTAGTATATTTCCACATCTCTTAGTAACTGCATCTCATCATCATCAAGCTTGGATAGTCTCTCTCTGACCATGACTAGCAATTCTCCAAAGGGATGCTCTCGGAGACGGACCAAGTCCTGCAAGCGCAAACAAACATCATATCAGTAATCTACATCATCAAATCTACAAATCTAACTTGACTAGGTCAAAGTCAACCTTATTTAGGTCAAGGATGACCTTACTGGGTCAAAGTCAACTTTACTGGGTCAGGGACGACCTTGTTGGGTCAAGGTCGACCTCATCACAGAACAGGTGAAAACCTTCCAATCAACGTCGACTTTCTTGGGTCAAAGTCAACATAGATGGGTCAGGGTTGACCTATAGGGGATAAAGTCAACCTTGCCTATGCAAAATAGGAATTTGGAAAATACAAAAGCATACAACAACAAACTCACCTCAGGAAGTGACCGTCTAGTAGCCAGACTGTGCCTCAAAAGCTCCATGCGCGTCGCTCGAAGTTCTTCTCTCCTTGGCATCTTGCTTTCTCTTTTTGAATCTGCAAATGGTAAGAATGAGTAAGCATCTCTTCCTTTTCCTTATTTATAGTTCAAATTAGGGTTTTATTAGGGTTTCTTTTAGGGTTTTCTCATGGTAAACTCGGATTTCCCTTATTATGCATTTAGATATACATTCACTCTTTTCATCATAACTTGAGCTTGGTAACTCTATTTTCAGTGCTGTCAGTGGTGTTGGAATAGTGATTTAGATACCTAACTCCTTGAATAAGTTTAGGAAGGTTAGGAATCCTTATAATTGGTTTAGGAAAAAACTTTTCAACAACCTGCATATCCAGTTAATAGAGTTATCCTTATCACCTTGTTTCACCCTTCGGAAGTAGAAAGCCAAAATAGGGGGGGCATAAGGGGCTTTATGAAATTCTCAATTTTCATATAGTAAGCTCTAGGTGATTTATGGATTTTAATTAACCTTGTGTGTTGCAGGTTCTAACAGTTTTCTGCAGGATCTCTACATTGAGGACTTGGCTGTATCCTTTTTATTTACTATGATGTTTTCTTACTTTAGCTTGCATATTCACATAGTGTCATATCTAAGCTAAAGTGGGGGATAAATGTATCATATTAAAATGGAACCACTTCCATCTTGATAGGTTTATCACCCTCTTTTACTACATTTATCATGATATACTTGCATTTAGGATGCATTTTGCACTTGATTTCTTCATTCTAGGTGAAATTAGGGTTAGGATCCCAAGGATTCTCCTTAATTTCCCTCTTCCATGGCTCTATTTTATAGGTATGACTTAGAAATAGGTCCTCATTTCTCTCATTATAATCATCATAGGATTTTGTGCCTCTCCTTGACACTCTACCCTATTTTGACATCATTTCTAGGTCTCTGGGCATCCTCGGGACCTCCTATTTTTGATTCTCGCAGGATCTAGATCCCTGGGTCAAGGATGAGGTCATCCCTAACCTAGGTTAGAGATGAGGTCATCTTTGACCTCCTTCAAGATTTGTTTCCCCTTTTCAAAATTTGGTCCCGGAGGGCCCCGAAATCAATGTCGGGCCTTTAGATTTGAGTGCAGGAAGATTTTAATTTAAAATTCATTTAATTATTTCCCCTCCTTAGCTGGTTATTGTGATTGGACCATAATTCAAGGTGAAATTTGAATTATGGGTCCTCACAGTACTCTAGGAGCCTCACCTTGAAACCTCTATATAAAGACTCTCATTTGCATTCATTTTCACCAAGCAATTTCATGATCAAGTATCCATCAAGTGGAGACAACAAAATTGAGCAAGCAATAAATGGTGGAGTGAAGATGCAATATACTAACTCAGTATTTACTTGGGGTTCCAATTTTCCTTCAGTCATAGAATTGTTTAAACTTTTAGTTGACCTTGGTTAACTCTAGCGAACAAGAAGATAACCTTTAGTCACTGATTCACAGAATACTCTTAAGTCTTAACCCTGGGCCTAGAACTGCCACATGTCATTCTTTTATTCACCCTTGATTGCTCTATAGGCATACACCTCAGCAAGCTCTGACACGGTCCCATTGCAGACAAGATTCTGATCCAACGACGGGCACATGATCTCATGGCCCCTGAATATTCCTTCAGATCATGCGCCAGCTGCCAATATCTTTAAGCTGGAACCCCTTCTGACAAACAGACCCACCTGGAAATCTTCGTCAGCACATGACAACCATTTACATTCGAGCACATCAGCACACCGAGGACCCACCTTGTAGAGCCTGAAGATAAAGCAAGATCAACGACCGTCGCATGATTGCATGCTCTGACACAAAGCCTTGCGAACATACGCCAGTCATCGATCCTCTGCAGATGTTAGAGCCTCTGACTACCGAAAGGGCCCAGTCCCACTGACAAGAAATGACTCATTAGCATGTGGACCAATCAGAATATGCCGCATGCGCACACCTAGTAGTGGACCCACCTATTTGAAGAGTTACATCACCAAGGAGAATCAACAGTTGTCTTATAATCACATACCTCTGATAGAATGCATGACAACACACGCCAGTCATTGATCTCATCAACTGGGACCCCACTTAAATCACTTAACCCTAGAAGTCTTAGCGAATGCACAACCAAAGGAAATTCGCTCAGTCGCTGAATATAATTCTTAACCTCGGTTAAGTTTGAAGAATACGCGAACAAGGCATTCACAGAATCACTAAACCAAAAGTCCAACCTGGGGTTAAGTTAGCAAATGCCCAACTGAAGGCAATCTGCGGAGTCGCTGAATACTTAAGGGCACCGCCATTTTATTTCACGACTAGGAGAAACACTGCAGTTGCCAGTTCGTTGAAAGGAAAAAGGTAACCGCCAAAAGAATAGAAGAACTGGTGACCGAAGGAAGAATTACACACATGGGAATTGGGACTTTTAAGTTGCCGAAAAAGTAACATGAAAATAGAATGAGGGGCCTAGGGTTTGCAGGGTTACTTCTTGGCAATGGTGAAAAAGTAACATGAAAATAGAATGAGGGGCCTAGGGTTTGCAGGGTTACTTCTTGGCAATGGCTACTTTTTTGAATTTTTCAACTACAGACCAGGGAATAAAATAATTTGCAGAGGCCAGAGGACATGGCGTAAGATCATAAAAATTTCAGGGATGCTTGGCAGGATAAAAAAAGACCCGGGGATGGATTTTAGCCAAATTTGCATGCATATGAAAATTAGGGTAACAACTTTCTAGTCCTGAATCTAGCTGCATAATTTCCTGAGACTGTATACAAGCATCAAAAAATAGGTATTTCTAGATCTATTCCATTATGAGGTATGTATCTTATTTTATTTTATTTCAAGCATTTTCAAACTTACATTATTCAATTCCTATTCAAAAACAAAATAAACAAATGAGTAGGTGAATGATAGATGCATTGCTAAAGCTCCATTTTCAACCTATTCATACCCTTGTCAAGTTTAGAAACTGATACAATATTTGAAATCCATTTGGCATATGCAATGGGTCAAATGAAATCGGTGTCCAAGAGTTTCTTAAATTCTTCTTTAACTAACACGGCTATATGTGGATGCATTTTCCTCAACTTTTGTTTCATTAGCTTAACTATTGGAGCTATGTTGAGATGGTGCATTATCAAGTTTGGATCTAACCTTGGTATGTTAGCATATGACCATGAAACATTGATTTTATTTTCTTTGAATAATTCCACAATTTGTTGTCTTTCCTATTTAGATAAAGATGTTGCTAAATTGGTAATCTTGGTTTCTTCTTATGTTCCAATGTTCACTTTATCTATTGGCTCAATCAAAATGGATGATTTTTCTTCATAATTCTTGGGCAAGGTGTCAATTTTCTTATCCTTAGGTGCTTGAGAGAGGTTTTAACCTTCAGATTCATCTTTTATTTTTACTTTTTCTTGATCTAGCACTGCCACATGGTGGTTTTCACCACTAGATATTTTATTTTTTCTTTTATTATTTGGACTAAAAAACTTGGTACCTTCCCATTTTTCTGCCTCTTGATATGGTTCATAGGTTGAAGAAGGTTTGACCACTTTAAGGTACAAGGCAAGAGAATGGTAATTTTGGAATGCATGTAGTTCATTTTTTCTTAGTTAATTCCCAATCAATGAGTTTAGGAAGTATCAAGGGTAAATGATCATTGGGTGGGTTTAGGTCTATTGGGGTTAAATTCCTGACTTCATTATAGTTTGACTCGCACATTTTATCTTTAAGGTCTATGACATGAAATTTCTCAAGATTATCCATAGGGGTTTGATCTTGTTCTTCCTCACTAGAATATTATTGAATGTATTGTGAATCTAACTCTAATGAGATATACTGTGAACTTTTTCCCTCTAGGAATGAAGGTGCATATGGATCTCCTACCCATTCATAACTTGATCTTTGTGCTTATTTGGATGTAGGTGCATAAGAGTAAATTACATCAACTTCCTTACCATGGCATGATTCCTCTAATAATGAATCCCATTCCCAATTGGCAGAGTCTTCATCATTACATGAATTCAACTTGAGAATTTATTCATTAATGTGAGGGAGATTCTTTTCAGTTTATCCTAGTTCAAGATATCCTACTCCAATTTTTTCTTGACTAGATCTCCAAGTGGTTTGTAGAGGTTATATGAGTCCTTCTCTTCTCCTTCCAAGAGGACCCAATCCATGGTAACCCATCTTTTTCATTATTTAAAATCCTTTCCCATATTGATGTGTGAGAACACTGATGTGTTGTACCCTTTCATTTGATCATTCTTCATCTTTTTATAACCACTTTAAGATTTTATTTTCTTCTTCTACCCCAAGTGATGTGCTAGCTCTTACAAAGTTTTCATTATACCTTTAAGGAGATGTTTATTATTTTGAAGTGGAGTGTTTTACATGAGACTTAGGATAAAGTAGTAAATTAACCATTGATAAAGAATATTCTCCCACCCCTCTTTGATGGACCTTCAATTTCTTCTCAAAATCCTTCATTAATGTGTCCATATTTAGATAATGGGATTATTTTTATTTCCCCTTTTCTAATGTTTAAAGAATTATATCTTTTTATTTTTCTATATTTGAAATATTGTATTATGGAAACTAGAGTTTTCACCATTTGAACTAGTAATATGAACATTTTCTCTTTGTTTTTCCTCCCTTTTAGATGTTGAACTTGCACTAGAAACCTCTTTAGAACTTGAACTAGGAACATCTTTGGAACTTGAGTAAGGAACCTATTTGTAACTTGAGTTAGGACCTTCTTTAGTTTTCCTATTTGATGAATCTGATATGGATACCTCTCTATTATGCGGCACAAGGGAATCTATGACTAATTTCACATGGTTACAATATTGAAAAGGATTGAGATCACCACTGATTGTTATCTCTTGACCAAGGTATGGTAATATCAAGCATTGGTGATAGGTATAAGGGACCACTTGCATCTCATGGATCCAAGGCATACCCAAATATATATTACATATCAAAATTCGATTCAACACTTGGCAAACTATCTATTTTTTAATTGGCCCCACTCGAATTGGAAGAATAACCATACCCTTTGAAGATATTTTTTCATCATTAGAAGCTTTGATTGTTATCTTTATTTTTGGATCCACAACATTTTAAGAATATCTCAAAGCTTGGACAAGGCTTAAAGTACATATATTCAAGCTAGCCCCTCCAACTATCAAGACTCTTTTAAATCTATATTTATGGATGAGGACTTCAATATGTAAGGGTAAATTTGGTTGATGGTTTAAGGACATGTCATCTTGCTCATAAAAATATAGGAAAAGTGGTGTGATATGATGACCTACCACAATTTGAGATTTATTTACATCCAAATCATTAGGGACCTTCATATCAACCAAGGCCTTTTCCAAAATTTCCTAACGAGATGGTGATATTTTCAACAACTCCAAGATAGAGATTTGAGCAGGAGTTTTTAGGACTTGATCAACCAAATTGTATTTCTTTGATAAAGATAATTAAAATTTATTCATGGTTGTCTTATTATATGTTCCTTGTAGGGTAATTTTAGATGCTTTCCCCCTAGTCACCACATTGGCGGGCTCTTTCTCTTGTTTATCTTTGACCCCTATGACTTTGATGGTATTGTTAAAAATGGATAAAGAATTTATAGTTTTGTCATAGGTGTGATAAAAACTGACCTTGTTTCCCTTGTTATTGTTTTTGTTTTCATTAGAAGATTCACCTTTATCATGATTCAAGAAAGGGGTTTTAAAAATTTTATGATCTTCATTATTTTTGGGTCCATCCACTTCAATAGTTCCATTATCGATGAGATCTTGTACAACATGATTTAATATCATACAATTATTAGTCTTGTTTCCTTTGTTTTGATAATACTCACAATGATGTGAGTCATTCCATAATGAGGTTTAACATGGGGTTCATAAAATTTTGACTCAGGTAGAGCTATAATCTTGTTTGTAATGAGTGTTTTTAGAGATGTCTCAAGAGGTTCTCCCAAAGGAGTAAATTTCCTTCTAGGTGATGTGAATTGGGACATGTTGAATTAGGGCCTCGTTCTATTGTTACCTTGGTTATTTTTGTTGTTATTTTTATTGTTTAAAGAAGTATTGTAAGGTGGGTTAACATTATTTTCTTAATTGTTGAAATTACTAGAAAGAAAGAATGGCTTGGGTTTTAGGTTATTTTCTTCTACCACTCCATCATTTACTAGGTTTTTGTTGTAGTTTTTAAACCAAAAAATGGTTTTATCATTATTACTATTGGTTGAGGGGTTCTTGTTTTAAGTGTTGTTGTTATTTGAAAATCCTTTGTTGTACTTGTATAGCCTAAGTTCACCCTTTCTTACCAAAGAATCTTCTATTTTGATTCCATTTTCAATCATTTTGTTAAATGATTGAGGACATTGGAGTTGTAATCAAAAGTTCATTTCATTGTTCAAATTATTAATGAAGATGTTCATCTTCTCCTTTTCCAGTACACTTCTAGGGTAATTGGAAAAGATTCTTCTCCAACATTGTAGGAAAGTAAAAAATGATTCCTGATTCATTTGTTTGGTATTACACAAGTCTAACATAGTCACCTCATGTTCAATGTTATAGGAATATTGGGTGAAAAATATTGAGATTAATTATTCAAATGCTTTAATTACAGGTGGAAAATTAGAGAACCACTCTATTGCTTGTTCATATAGACTCCTAGGAAACAAATTAATTAGATATGATTGTTCATGGATTAACTCCATGCACAATGTGAAAAACCCTCTAATGTGGTCTTGAGGGTCAGTTAGGCCCATGTACTTGTCATATTTTGGAAACTTCGCATTGGGTGGAAAAGGTATCATGACCAAACTTTTGTCAAAGGGAAAAGGACAAATATTCTCTATTGTGTATTTATTTGGAACATTTCCCTTTTGATTTTTTTAGCCAATTGTTCTTGAAGAGATTAGATATGTCTATTTAGGACTCCTAGAGGGTTAACATCATCCTCTTCTCCTCTAAGTTGTGATACATCATAATCATGAGGTAGTACTTACATATCATAATCACTTTTTTTTTTGTCTCGATTTGAGTACTTACAAGCCCTTTTTCTTGCTGGCATAACCTTATGATACCTTTCAAAGGAAGTTCCTTTTGAATGAGTTGGTTAGGATCAAAATCTAGGTTAAGTGTTCTAAAAAATTGATGGTTTGGAGTTTCAATGATGTTTTAACCAAGGTGAAGTGTGTCCTAGGTTTAAGTCTAATATATAAATATATATCCCTATGATGAAGACTTAAGATGATGACTTTGATCTCCTTGGTTCTAGAAAAAGGAATGACAATCCTTTAATGATAAAATTCTAAATATTCAAAATCAATGATGAATTTGACTACACTTCACAATGACCTGATGTTAATGAAACTCAATTGCAATGGATCAATTATTTGACAATTTAAAAAATGGGGAATTTTAAATATGTTTTGATTGCAATAGACCCTCGTTTGAAGTGTGTCCAAGATGTCTTAAAATACTCTCTATTGAAAAGTGACATTGTACAAGCGACACAAATTTTTTCATATTTGTCACTCTAAATGGTAAAGGCTACCTTTTGATAAGCATATGAGAGGTTTTACTATTTATAGGTGACATTTTTCTATTTAGAGGAAATCTCCTAGTGAACATATACAATGTTTCACTGGTTAAAGGCAATGTTTATTTGTTCAAAGGTGACATTTCTTTTTTTAAAGGTAACAAAACACGATGAAAAAACATTTAACTAAATAATATTTTTATAGATCCATGAAATTTTAAGATTTTTGTTTGAATTTTTGGTTTCAAATGGATATTTTCTTCTAATTTTGGATCATCAAACATATAAAATACAAAAATACTTGTTTTCAAATTTAAAATCTATATATTGAGTGTATGTTCTTGAGCATTTACACATGTCATTAACATAGAAGACAATTCAAGAAAGCTACCTATGGTCAATTTTGGCTTTCATGTATTAAAAGGTGAGATTAATCGTTAACTAGATAGGTTTTAATTAAGATTCCTTTGGAAAAAAATGAGTTTACCTCCCTTTTATAGGAGCCTCCCATCACCATAAGTGGATTTTTGTGCATCTTAAAAGACTAATCAAGGAGGGATATATCTCAAAAGCTTTCCATCCTTCACCCCATTAAGGATAAAAGTATTTCATTTTATAGTGGTTTGGATGGCCATGGCTTCTTGGCTTTATCCCACTTGGGTTGTCCCTCATACTAGCCTCGTTAAGGAAAGTCTTGGGAGGTAGGCCCACTATGGCTAAATAAAATGCTCTAATTGGAATTAAATATAGGTTAGGATAGATCTATTATTCTGATTACCTAAAAGGTGAGAGCATATCCCTACTATCCTTAGCCTCCAAACATAAAGAACACACGGTTCATTTTTAGACTTTTTCTAACTAAGGGAATTTTGATAGGTTTGGCATTTTGATCACCTTAAGAAAGGTGAGAGAATAGGTGTACTATCTTTTTTCACAAATAAGGTCTCCTAATTAGTCCACGTATTTGAATTTAATTTCCACATATTGAAAGAAGTGCAAATGAACAATTTAGAGTCTTTAATGTGCACCTTTAATGACGATAGAACATTTGTTTTATATTTTTGGCTTTTTTTTACCTTACCTTTGAAATAGTTCCAGCTCCTCAACTCATCCAATGCTTCCATAAACGTTAGTCCAACACATAAATTCAAAGTGAAGGAAATCCAAATGATATCAAAATAAAAAATTCTAAATCGATGAAATCTACAAAGGATAAGCATCTAAGTTGATTGATACTCCATATTCAGCTTGATATATGTTGATGATACTCACATATATTGATTGTAAGCTTTTCCCTTTTCACCAAGTGTTTCCATCTCATTTTCCTATTGTATCTTCTTCATGTATCAATTTGATCTATGTGCGTCCTTTTTTGTACAATGATCAGGAAGTTTAAAAACAACCTTCACCTTTCTGCCTTTTTCCATATGCAAGTCGTTAAAAACTAAAATTATCTCTCTATTTTAAATTTATTTACTTAAATTTAAAAGATACATTACAAAGCTTAAAGGTGACAAAATTTAGCTCTAAAGTGATAGAAGAATATGTAGAAGTGATTCATTAAAAATGACAAAGCTTAGATTAAAGGTGATAGAATTAAGATCAAGGGTGATAGAAGAATATGAAAACATGACAATATTTTGATTAAAAGTGACAAACTTTGATGTACATACGACATTATTTAGGTCATAAGAAATGATCTTCAATTCCTGTTAGAAAAACTTGCAATAGAGAACAAAAATGTATCAAAGCACAACAAATTATTAACGATAAATATTGACTTAACAACAATGTTAGAATAATCAAACGTGTTGCAATTTGCATTAAAAATGATTTTTGTCTATTTAAGAATGATATGATGTTTATCGGGAGTGACTATTTGTGAAGTAGAAGAGATGTTATTTCTTATAGAGGTGATGTTATTTGATGCAGAAGTAATAATATTTGAGGTAAAGGCAACACACTTTGTTGCAAAGGTGACATACTTTATGTCAAAGAAAACCTTCTGCATAATCTGAACCTACAAATACAAAATTATATAACAATAAATGTTCAAAAATTTGTTAGAGTTAGTGAGACTTGGGCCCCATGGTGGGTGTCATTTGTGTGTGTAAATCTGCAAATTACAAAACTTCATATAAAATTATTTTGATCGATCAACTTAAAATCACGATAATCAACTAGATTAAGTAAATTAAATTGAAATAACCATGAGTATTCTATGGATCTCTAGTTCTAGAGAATTGAATTATGCTCTTAGATGCAATTAGATTTTCAAGTGACAACCTATAAAATGATCATTTAAGATGATCAATGATGTTATGATAAGTAATGCAAATTATACTCTAAATGATCAAGAATGCTAAACTATAGTGCAAGTCCTCCATATTGATGATGAAATGAATGAAATACTTAATCTAATATGCTTATGAGAATGATATTGAATGCACAATTAAACATTATAACACTACTCAAATGATATGAAATGCTTAAACTAATGATAACTTTACTCTAAATGATAATCTATCCTTAACTCTAATTATGCATCCTATTTATAGGATTTCCCAAGGTGTAGGGGGTGAATTATATTAACCATGGTCAAGATGTGATTAGGATTAGGGGTTGATGATGTATCCAATTTGAATGGCCAAGATTGATTCTCAAGATAGAAAAGCCTATTTGTGATCCATGTGCTATTTTTCCTATTCTCCCATTGGTTGATTTATTTTTGTCATGTAGTGGTAAGCGAGAAATTTTAAGAGGAATTAATTCAAAAGAATTAACTTAATTAGCCATGTATGATTTATTGAAAGGGTTAGAATTAATTAATTAATGAATTATATAATCAAATGATCAATTCAATTACATAGTTGATTGATTTTTTATTTTAATTAATCCAAATGGCTTGAATTTAATCAATGTTTTCTTTGACCATTTTTAGGTGTATACAATTTTATAGGCCAATTGTCTGATATTATGCTTAGTACCCTAGTTGTTCCTAAATATATAGACCTTGGTAGTCCATTTGTGGATGTTCACATCAATGGTACTCTCATTAAAAATACCCTAATTGATATAAGGGAAGGCATAAATATCACGAGTAAAGAAACCATGAAAAATATTTGACTATTGATATTAGACCAACTCTAACTATTTGGAAATTGGTTGTCCAATGTTAAACTAGGAGTCATTGAGTGTTGGGAGAATGCGCCTCAAAATTGCAGAAAACTAAAACTCAAATTTGAATGCCTTAGATGCTCTGTCATATAGAATCCCTTCTGGGCTTTTATTTGGTCTCACCTCTCTCATTTGTTATTAAAATCCACCAACTTTCCATCCAAGTAGTGTGGAACTGGATGATGAAGAAGTGGTAGATGAAATTTGAGTGAGAAATAATTTCTCTGAGTTTCCAATGCTACTTTAGTATACCTTGCCACTCTGGATTTTAGTGGTATACGATTGTAGATGGAATGGAGTTTTTTTCTTCTTCGTTGCTTGGATTAACTCTAACCATCTCCCATAACAAGAATGCTTTATTTCTTTTCCCTATGTAGTCAACAACTCTTTAATATTTCTATTATCATTTCTACCCGCTCATCTATGATCTATTCCCGCTTCTCAAATTTAGCCTAAATGTAGAGTAAATGGTCTTTTCTTGTTCCTTGTAGGCCTATGATAGATTACCTATTTATCTCTCATTTCATACCCAATCTATATGGTTGAGATTAGTGATGTACACCTTTATTTAGGGAAGACTCTTATTGGACCAACTACTCCTCAAATCACTATGATAGTTGATGATGAGCCAGTAGTAAACATCACTAACCAAGAAAAACTAAATTCAACCTTTGACCATGATAGTCCAACTAAAGACCCTCCATTCCCAAGATGATTGGTCATCCAAAAAGTATCATTTAGAGCTAGCATTCAACTTGATATGGAATCTCAAGGATATATCTATTAAAATGACACTCATCTAGGCTATCAAAGATGTTCTCATCTACATAGCCTATTAGAGTACTATGCCTTAAGAGGCCAGGTAGGAAAAGGCACACTAACTCATTTAACATCAAAATACGATGAAAATTTATGATGAAATATTGAATTGTTTTTGTTTTCTTGGATCTTTTGAGGTAAAATATGTTAAATTATTTTTTTTACAAAGAAATACTTGACGTTCGTCATAATTTCGATGATGTAGGGCTTCGTCAAAAGTCCAATGAAAATTTCATCATAATTTTGATGAAATAGAAAGTTAGAAAATAAAATAAAAATCCATTAGGGTTAGCCGACATTATTTTCTATATATATATATATATATATAATATATATATATATATATATATATATACTTGCAAAGACAATGTTTTCCATACTTGTGACAACGTTTTTCTAGGTTTTTGAAGGTTAAAGGCTGAATTTTTTGTAGTCTTATTTTGTTGGCTATGAAGAAAAATCATGTCAAATAATATTAGTCAAGAACAAAACAAAGAGACAATTTCTAGATTATGGTCCACATTGAAAAGAAAAGGTGATGGCAAATGTTATTGTACTCCCTGCATTAATTATAAGGGCTTTTAAGAAAAGACTTTTAATCACAACAACTGAGAAACATTGTAGGCAGTGTGGTCTCATTGAAGGGGGGCATTATTAATGTCCCCTAGTAAGTTGTTTATTATATGTGTTTATATTGATTATATTTGTAATGTTTATGTTTAGATCATGATCATGGTTTATTTTTGTTGATCATTATTATATAGGTGGGGTGCCCTTGGGAACATGGCATGGACTATCACAGTCTGGAGAGTGTAGTTTTCCACGAAGTGGAGGAACATGGAGGTGTGCATATCAAATATGAAGTTAATGATCCTATTGAAGAAGATGATCACACACCATAAAACATAGTTGAAGATGGTGGTACAAATAAATTGATCCATGACACATTTAGTACCGGCGCAGCTGATCAAGATGACTTTGATGTTGTTCATGATTTACTTGTACTTGAGAAGGCATATGATCCCCTTTATGAAGGCTCCCAAACAACTCTTCTCTCTGTTGTATTTTAGTTGGTGAACTTGAAGGTTATGAATGGCTTATCCAACATAAAAATCTCACGTATGTTAAGGTATGTCATATATATCATCTTTTTTCATCTATTTTTTTTGTTATTCATCACTAGTAAATAAAAGGTGAAATATGTTCATTAGATTAATATATTATTATTTTTTCATTGTACATTGATAGGTCAATTTTTTTTACCACAATCAAATATTCTACCTCATTCATACTAAGAATTTGATGCAAGGGAGGATGAGGAGAGGGGCCAAAGGCACACCCTAACCAGATCCACCTTGCAGAGATCACACATAGAAGAAACAAATACATAATTGAGAGAGAGAATACAAAACACTTCATATATTCACTTCAATTGATTCATACATGTCAGGCTATAAAGCCTTCCTGGTTTAGTCCAGATATTACAATCAAGTACATAAGTCCTCCAACATGTGAGGATTTGAAACCATCTCTAATATTTTCTCTTCTATCTTCTAACTAAACCGACTCCTAAACTACAACCAAAGATTACATTATATACAAGAGGTTGTCAAACAAGTCAACCTTTAGATCCACCATCAACAAAAGGAATGACTAGATCTAGGTCCACATGCTTTCCAATGATAGATACCATCATTAAATCCACTACCAAAATTAATGGCAAGAGTCGGCCTCAATAGAAAACCAAAACAAGCAACTCGGTAAGCAAGGATAACCGAGTACCAAACAAGCATCATCGAGCAACAAGGAAATAGCCGAGCACCAGAGAGATAACCACCCAACTTGGTTAACAAAGGAAACTGAGCAACTACCGAGCCAACTTGGTCAAAGAAGGAACTGAGCAACACAGGAAAACACAAACATGTTTTTGGTGACATAGGATTGCCAAGGACCTGATATGCTCCCACATCAGACACAAGGGGATATTTTAAAATGATTCTCCGAATCATGAAGCAGGTACGATATGAGCTAAATCCAACTCATATTGTGAAATCCATGAACTCTCTTCAATCGATCTATTCTTCCACTTTACTAGATATTCCATATACTATTTTCCTCTTGTACTTCTACCAATTCTTTACTCCAAAATCTGCTCAACTTCTTCTATCTATTTCTTAGGATAATCATTCGACACTGTCATCTCTTCATCTGACTCATGATATTCATACAAATCAGCAATGTTGAATATAGGTGATATATCCATGTCATCAGGTAACTCAATCTCATAAGCATTTCCACTGTCAAATTTCCTCAAAATCTTACAAGGACCAAACTTCTTCATTTTCAGCTTCCCATATGTTCCAACAGGAAATCTACCTTTCTTCAAATGAAGCATCACTTCATCACTGATTGCAAAAATCTTATGTCTTCTTGATCTATCAGCTCTGTCCTTGTATTTCTGATTACTTTTCTCCAGCTTATGTTTCACATCTTCATGCAATGTCTTCATGTACTCGACAAACTTTATTCCTTCAACGCTTCTCTTTCTGTCATCAGCAACGTCCCTCAAATTTGATATACCTCTTGGTCGTATTGCATTTAGAATCTCAAAAGGTGTTTTTCTAGTACTCCTATTCATTGAATTATTGTAAGAAAACTCTGCTTGTGCAAATACAAAATCCCAATTACTCGGTGTGTCTCCAACTAAACATCTCAAAAGATTACCCAAGCTTCTATTCACAACTTTTGTCTGTCCATCAGTCTGTGGGTGAAATGTAGAACTATATTTCAACTCAGTGCCAAACTTTAAGGAAATATAGGGGATTGACTAGGATGGACTATCATGGTCTAGAGGGTGTAGTTTTCCATGAAGTGGAGGAACATGGAGTTGTGAATATCAAAGATGAAGTTAATGATCCTATTGAAGAAGATGATCGCGCACCATAAAACATAGTTGAAGATGGTGGTACAAATAAATTGATCCATGACACATTTAGTATTGGCTCAGCTGATCAAGATGACTTTGATGTTGTCCATGATTTACTTGTACTTGAGAAGGCATATGATCCCCTTTATGAAGGCTCCCAAACAACTCTTCTCTCTATTGTATTTTAGTTGGTGAACTTGAAGGTTATGAATGGTTTATCAAACATAAAAATCTCACGTATGTTAAGGTATGTCATATATGTCATCTTTTTTCATCTATTTTTTTTGTTATTCATCACTAGTAAATAAAAGGTGAAATATGTACCATTAATATTTATTATATTAATATATTATTATTTTTTCATTATAGATTAATAGGTCAATTTTTGTTACCACAAACAAATATTCTACCTCATTCATACTAAGAATTTGACGCAAGGGAGGATGGGGAGAGGGGCCAAAGGCACACCCTAACTAGATCCACCTTGCAGAGATTACACACAAAAGAAACAAACACACAAGTGAGAGAGAGAATACATAACACTTCATATATTTACTTCAATTGATTCATACATGTCAGGTTGTAAGGTCTTCCTTGTTTAGGCTAGATATTACAATCAAGTATATAAGTCCTCCAACATGCGAGGATCTGAAACCATCTCTAATCTTTTCTCTTCTATCTTCTAACTAAACTGACTCCTAAACTACAACCAAAGATTACATTATATACAAGAGGCTATCGAACAAGTCACCCTTCAGATCCACCATCAATGAAAGGAACGACCAGATCTAGGTCCACATGCTTCCCAATGATAGATACCATCATTAAATCCACGACCAAAATTAATGGCAAGAGTCAGCCTCAATAGAAAACCAAAACAAGCAACTCAGTAAGCAAGGATAACTGAGTACCAGACAAGCATCATCGAGTGCCAAGGAAATAGTCGAGTGCCAGAGAGATAACTGAAAAACTCAGTTAACAAAGGAAATTGATCAACTACCGAGCCAACTCGGTCAAAGAAGGAACTGAGCAACAAAGGAAAATAAAAACACATTTTTGGTGACACAGGATTGCCAAGGACCTGAGATGCTCCTACATCAGACACATGGGGTTATTTGAAAATGATTCTCTGAATCATAAAGTAGGTACAATCCAAGTTGAATCCAACTCATATTGTGAAATCCATGAACTCTCTTCAATCGGTCTATCTTCCACTTTACTAGATATTCCATATACTATTTTCTTCTTGTACTTCTACCAATTCTTTGCTCCAAAATCTGCTCAACTTCTTCTATTTATTTCTTAGGATAATCATTCGGCACTGTCATCTCTTCATCTGACTCATGATATTCATACAAATCAATAATATTGAATATAGGTGATATATCCATGTCATCAGGTAACTCAATCTCATAAGCATTTCCATTGTCAAATTTCCTCAAAATCATACAAGGACCAAACTTCTTCATTTTCAGCTTCCCATATGTTCCAATAGGAAATCTACCTTTCTTCAAATGAACCACTACTTCATCACCGACTGCAAAAATCTTATGTCTTCTTGATCTATTAGTTCTGTCCTTGTATTTTTGATTACTTTTCTCCAGCTTATGTTTCACATCTTCATGCAATGTCTTCATGTACTTGACAAACTTTATTCCTTCAACACTTCTCTTTCTCTCATTAGCAACGTCCCTCAAATCTAATATACCTCTTGGTTGTATGCCATTTACAATCTCAAAAGGTGTTTTTCTAGTACTCCTATTCACTGAATTATTGTAAGAAAACTCTACTTGTGCCAATACAGAATCCCATTACTCGGTGTGTCTCCAACTAAACATCTCAAAAGATTACCCAAGCTTCTATTCACAACTTCTGTCTATCCATCGATCTGTGGGTGAAATGTAGACCTATATTTTAACTCGGTGCCAAACTTTAGGGAAATATAGGGGATTAACTGGGATGGACTATCACGGTCTGGAGAGTGTAGTTTTCCATAAAGTGGAGGAACATGGAGGTGTGAATATCAAAGATGAAGTTAATGATCCTATTAAAGAAGATGATCACGCACCATAAAACATGGGTGAAGATGGTGGTACAAATAAATTGATCAATGACACATTTAGTACTGGCCCAGCTAATCAAGATGACTTTGATGTTGTTCATGATTTACTTGTACTTGAGAAGGCATATGATCCCCTTTATGAAGGCTCCCAAACAACTCTTCTCTTTGTTTTATTTTAGTTGGTGAACTTGAAGGTTATGAATGGATTATCCAACATAAAAATCTCACGTATATTAAGGTATGTCATATATGTTACAAGTAGTGGTTGCCATTGCACCAAAAGATTGACCTATTAATGCCTGATACAACCACTAGATTTATAGAAGATACAAGAGGTGGTTAAGCCATGTCATGAATGCTGAGGGGAGTACTGACCATTTTACCAACAATCTCCCCCTCAGCGTTACCCAAGGGGATTCGAACCTATGACCAAGCTCTGATACCACTTGTTACAAGTAGTGGTTGCTGTTGCACGAAAAGATCAATCATTTAATGCCTGATACAACCACTAGACTTATAGAAGACACATGAGGCGGTTAAGCCATGTCACAAATCTCGAGGGGAGCGCTGACCATTTTACCAACAATATATGTCATATTTTTTCATCTATTTTTTTTTGTTATTCATCACTAGTAAATAAAAGGTGAAATATGTACCATTAATATTCATTATATTATTATATTATTATTTTTTCATTGTAGATTGATAGGTCAATTTTTGTTACCACAATCAAATATTCTACCTCATTCATACTGAGAATTTGACGCAAGACACAAGGGAGGATGGGGAGAGGGGCCAAAGGCACACCCTAACCAGATCCAGCTTCCAAAGATCAAACGCAGAAGAAACACACACACAAGTGAGAGAGAGAATACATAACACTTCATATATTTACTTCAATGGATTCATACATGTCGGGCTGTAAGGCCTTCCTGGTTTAGGCCATATATTACAATCAAGTACATAATTCCCCAACATGCGAGGATCTGAAACCATCTCTAATATTTTCTCTTCTATCTTCTAACTAAATTGACTCCTAAACTACAACCAAAGATTACATTATATACATGAGGCTACTAAACAAGTCGGCCTTCAGATCCACCATCAATGAAAGGAATGACCAAATCTAGGTCCATATGCTTCCCAATGATAGATACCATCATTAAATCTGCGACCAAAATTAATGGCAAGAGTCAGCCTCAATAGAAAACCAAAACAAGCAACTTGGTAAGCAAGGATAATCGAGTACTAGAAAAGCATCACCGAGGGCCAAGAAAATAGCTGAGCACTAGAGAGATAACCACCCAAATTGGTTAAAAAAGGAAACTGAACAACTACTGAGCCAACTCGGTCAAAGAAGGAACTGAGAAACACAGGAAAACACAAACATGTTTTTGGTGACATAAGATTGCCAAGGACCTGAGATGCTCCTGCATCATACACATGGGGTTATTTGAAAATGATTCTCCGAATCATGAAGCAGGTACGATCCGAGCTCAATCCAACTCATATTGTGAAATCCATGAAATGTCTTCAATCGGTCTATTCTTCCACTTTAATAGATATTCCATATACTATTTTCCTCTTGTACTTCTACCAATTCTTTGCTCCAAAATATACTCAACTTCTTCTATTTGTTTCTTAGGATAATCATTCGGCACTGTCATCTCTTCATCTGACTCATGATATTCATACAAATCAATAATATTGAATATAGGTGATATATCCATGTCATCAGGTAACTCAATCTCATAAGCATTTCCATTGTCAAATTTCCTCAAAATCTTACAAGGACCAAACTTCTTCATTTTTAGCTTCCCATATGTTCCAACAAGAAATCTACCTTTCTTCAAATGAACCATTACTTCATCTCTGACTGCAAAAATCTTATGTCTTCTTGATCTATCAGCTCTATCCTTGTATTTCTGATTACTTTTCTCCAGCTTATGTTTCACATCTTCATGCAATGTCTTCATGTACTCGACAAACTTTATTCCTTCAATGCTTCTCTTTCTCTCATCAGCAACGTCCCTCAAATTTGATATACCTCTTGGTCGTATTGCATTTACAATCTCAAAAGGTGTTTTTCTAGTACTCCTATTCATTGAATTATTGTAAGAAAACTCTGCTTGTGCGAATACAAAATCCCAATTACTCGGTGTGTCTCCAACTAAACATCTCAAAAGATTACCCAAACTTCTATTCACAACTTTTGTCTGTCCATCGGTCTATGGGTGAAATGTAGAACTATATTTCAACTCGGTGCCAAACTTTAAGGAAATATAGGGGATTGACTAGGATGGACTATCATGGTCTAGAGGGTGTAGTTTTCCATGAAGTGGAGGAACATGGAGTTGTGAATATCAAAGATGAAGTTAATGATCCTATTGAAGAAGAGGATCACGCACCATAAAACATAGTTGAAGATGGTGGTACAAATAAATTGATCCATGACACATTTAGTATTGGCTCAGCTGATCAAGATGACTTTGATGTTGTTCATGATTTACTTGTACTTGAGAAGGCATATGATCCCCTTTATGAAGGCTCCCAAACAACTCTTCTCTCTAGTTTATTTTAGTTGGTGAACTTGCAGGTTATGAATGGTTTATCCAACATAAAAATCTCATGTATGTTAAGGTATGTCATATATGTCATATTTTTTCATCTATTTTTTTGTTATTCATCACAAGTAAATAAAAGGTGAAATATGTACCATTAATATTCATTATATTAATGTATTATTATTTTTTCGTTGTAGATTGATAGGTCAATTTTTGTTACCACAATCAAATATTCTACCTCATTCATACTGAGAATTTGATGCAAGGGAGGATGGGGAGAGGGGCCAAAGGTGCACCCTAACCAGATCCACCTTGTAGAGATCACACACAGAAGAAACAAACACACAAGTGAGAGAGAGAATATAGAACACTTCATATATTTACTTCAATTGATTCATACATGTTGGGCTGTAAGGCCTTCCTGGTTTAGGCCAGATATTACAATCAAGTACATAAGTCCTCCAACATGTGAGGATTTGAAACCATCTCTAATATTTTCTCTTCTATCTTCTAACTAAATTGACTCCTAAACTACAACCAAAGATTACATTATATACAAGATGCTACCGAACATGTCGGCCTTCAGATCCACCATCAACAAAAGGAATGGCCAGATCTAGGTCCACATGCTTCCCAATGATAGATACCATCATTAAATCTGCTACCTAAATTAATGGCAAGAGTCGGCCTTAATAGAAAACCAAAAAGAGCAACTCGGTAAGCAAGGATAATCGAGTACCAGACAAGCATCACCAAGCGCCAAGAAAATAGCCAAGCGCTAGAGAGATAACCGACCAACTAGGTTAACAAAGGAAATTGAGCAACTACCGAGCCAACTCGGTCAAAGAAGGAACTGAGCAACACAGGAAAATACAAACATGTTTTTGGTGACATAGGATTGCCAAGGACCCAAGATGCTCCTGCATCAGATACATGGGGTTATTTGAAAATGATTCTCTGAATCATGAAGCAGGTATGATATGAGCTAAATCCAACTCATATTATAAAATCCATGAACTGTCTTCAATCGGTCTATTCTTCCACTTTACTAGATATTCCATATACTATTTTCCTCTTGTACTTCTACCAATTCTTTGCTCCAAAATCTGCTCAACTTCTTCTATCTATTTCTTAGGATAATCATTCGGCACTATCATCTCTTCATCTGACTCATGATATTCATACAAATTAGAAATGTTGAATATAGGTGATATATCCATGTCATCAGGTAACTCAATCTCATAAGCATTTCCACTGTCAAATTTCCTCAAAATCTTACAAGGACCAAACTTCTTCATTTTCAGCTTCCCATATGTTCCAACAGGAAATCTACCTTTCTTCAAATGAACCATTACTTCATCACCGACTACAAAAATCTTATGTCTTCTTGATCTATCAGCTCTGTCCTTGTATTTCTGATTACTTTTCTCCAGCTTATGTTTCACATCTTCATGTAATGTCTTCATGTACTTGACAAACTTTACTCCTTCAACGCTTCTCTTTCTCTCATCATTGATGTCCCTCAAATCTGATATACCTCTCAGTTGTATACCATTTACAATCTCAAAAGGTCTTTTTCCAATACTCCTATTCACTGAATTATTGTAAGCAAACTCTGCTTGTGCCAATGCAGAATCCCAATTACTCGGTGTGTCTCTAACTAAACATCTCAAAAAATTACCCAAGCTTTTATTCACAGCTTCTGCCTGTCCATCGTTCTGTGGGTGAAATGTAGAACTATATTTCAACTCAGTGCCAAAATTTCTCCAAAGGGTCTTCCAAAAGTATCCAACAAATTTACTGTCTTGGTAAGAGATAATGCTCTTCGGTAATCCATGCAATCTAACAATTTCCTTAAAGAAAAGATCTTCTATATGTACTACATCTTATGTCTTTCTACAAGGTATAAAATGTGTCATTTAAAAAAATCTATCCACAACAACAAATATAGAACCATTACCTCTTATTGTCCTTAGTAAGCCAAGAACAAAATCCATACTGATATCAATCCAAGGTTTCTCAAGAATATAAATCAGTGTATACAATCCATTATTCCTGACTTACTCCTTTTGCAACTTGACAAATTCCACAACTATTCACAAATTTCTGAACATCTTTATACAACTGTGGCCAAAAGTATTTCTGCTTAAGCAAATTCAACATTTTATCAACACCAAAATGTCCAGCCAAACCACTACTATATTTCTCCTTTATCAAATAAGTTCTCATTGATCCCCTCAGTATACACAACTAAATACCTTTAACCAACATACCTCCTTGAATAAAATATTCTTCCCATTTAGTACTTGGTTGATCTTGAATAGGTGCTTTGTATTTTCTCCATGGCTCAGAAAATCAGATTAAATTCATAAGAATCTCTCATGTCATCAAAGCTAAGAACTTCAATTTTCATCTCAGTCATCAAAGATCTCCTTCTACTCAATGCATCAACAACTCGATTAGTGACTCCACTCTTATGCTTTATCACAAATATATAACTCTGCAAATACTCAACCCATTTCATATGTCTCTGATTTGACTTACTCTGACTACTCAAATACTGTAAAGCTTTATGATCGGTATACAATACAAATTCACTCGATATCAAATAATGTCTCCATTTCTTCAGTGCTTGAACAATAGCATAGAATTCTTGATCATACACAAAGTATTTCCTTTTTGCATCATTCAACTTTTCACTAAAGAAAGCAACATGTTTACCTTCTTGACTCAATATAGCTCCTATTGCACTTCCACTTGCATCACATTCCACTTGAAATACCTTATTGAAATCAGGCAATGCCAACAAAGGCAATTCAACAACCTTCTACTCCAGGGTCTCAAAACTTTTATTAGCTCCATGTGTCCACTTGAATTCTCTTTTATCTCCTCTCATAGTCTCAGTCGTAGCATTACAAATTGAATTGAAATTCCTAATGAAATTTTGGTAAAAACTTGCCAAACCATGAAATGATCTTACCTCACTAGCATTCTCAGGTGTAGGCCAATTCAAAATAGCTTCAACATTTTCAAGATCCATTTTCAAACCATCAGTTAAAATCACAAATCCCAAATACACAATCTCCTCTTTCATGAATGAACACTTTTTTAGATTTATCAACAACTTTTCTTCTTTCAACCTCTGCAATACTTGTTTAACATGAAACACATGTTCTTCTCTGGTCTTATTGAATATCAGAATATCATCAAGGTATACAATCACAAATTTACCTAAAAATTTATTCAAAACTTCATTCATCAACCTCATAAAAGTACTCAGTGCTTTAGTTAAACCAAAAGGCATAAACAACCACTCATACAAACCTTCTTTTGTCTTAAAATCAATCTTCTAGTCATCACCTTCTCTGATTCTGATATGATGATACCCACTTTTCAAATAAATTTTGGTAAAATACTTTGGTCTAATCAAACTGTCCATTATGTCATCCATTCTCGATATAGGAAACCTATATTTCACTGTTATCTTGTTGATTGCTCTGGAATCCGTACACATTCACCATTATCCATTCTTCTTAGGTGCCAATAGAACATGTACTACACAAGGACTCAAAATTTCTCTGATCAAACCATTCTACAACAATTCTTGAATCTGTTGGTTCAATTCCTGATTCTCGATAGGTGTCAACCGATGTGGTGCCTTATTTGGTAAACTAGCTCCAGGGATTAGATCCATGAAATGATCAATGCTTCTCTTTGGTGGCAAACCATTAGGTACATTATCAGAAATAATGTCATTGTACTTGGTGAGTAACTTATCAATCTCCTCAGGGATACTATCCTCTATTTTCTTACTTGGTTTGTTAGGAATCACAACAAAACATACATCATTATTCTTCAAATCCTTAACAAAATTTCTTCCTTCCATCAAGAAAACTTTCATAGATGTGCAAACATTACTAAAAGGTTCTTCAATCAAAGGTAACAAGATTTGTCTTCTCCCATAAGCCCAAACAGTATATTTATGAAAACTCCCATCATATATAGCATGTCTATCATATTGCCAAGGTCTACCCAACAAAATATGACAACAATCCATAGGCATGATATCACATAACACCTTATCATAGTACTTTCCAATTTTCAAATTCACATAGCATTGTTCACTTACCAAGAGTGTATGCTCATCTTTAATCCATGAAATCTGATAGGGCTTCGAATGTTCCAACCTTTTCAACCGCAACTTTGTAACCATTTCCTCAAATGCCAAATTATCT
Organism: Chamaecyparis obtusa; assembly: GCA_027943335.1. Lineage (NCBI taxonomy): Eukaryota > Viridiplantae > Streptophyta > Pinopsida > Cupressales > Cupressaceae > Chamaecyparis > Chamaecyparis obtusa. The sequence continues at coordinate 1,384,378 of BSBK01000433.1, forward strand.
GAGCTACCACTGTTAATGATTACCTTCCAAACTTCATCAGAAACTCTACATCTGGTCTTGAACAAACTTTTCCTTACAAGATATTCCTTATTACTTTCACTCCAGAGTGCTCTCCTTACCATCAAGTTCTTTTCCTTCTCAGGTTCATTCAGTGACTCTTCTTGTACCAAAGCATTTCTACTACTACCGACCTTCTTATTTGCATGTGTACACTCAAATGATCTATGTCCTTCTCCACAATTGTAACAAGTTTCTCAGAAACCACCTCTATTATAACCACCTTGGTAGTTACTACCTTTGCCTCTAGATGAACTTTCACCTTTCAACTCGGTCTTTCCTTTATCCATATTTTTCTTTTCAAGTTAAAATCTACTATTTTTACCATAAGATCTACCTCTTCCTCTAGGGAATCTACCACCTCTACCTCTTTGTCTTTGCTCATGTCTATTGTTCAATTTCTCCTCGACCTTCAATGCAAATTGATAAGCTTCTTCAATGTTCTCCAATTTGACCAAATTGATTTTTTCATGGATAGAAACTCTCAATCCATTCAGGTACCTAGAAATTATTTCCACATCATCTTCATCATGTCTAGATATGATATCTAATCTATAAAATTCCTTAGTATATTCTTTTATCGAGCTATCTTTCTGCCTCAAACTTTGCATTTGCCTAACTAGGTTAATCTGATAATCACAAGGTAAGAAATTTCCTTTCAGTTTATTCACCATTTTATTCCATACCTTAATTTTGTCTTTGCCTTTCCTCTTTCTGTCTAACTATAGATGTTCCCACCACAAGGATTCATGAATTTTTAATTGTGTGCTTGCAATTTTCACCTTCTTTTCTTTAGGTACATTTTCATATTCAAAATACTTTTCCATCTTGGTGATCCAATCCACCAATTCATTAGAATCCAATTTTCCACTATACTCAAGAGGATTAAAGTGTGGTGTAGACTTCAGATTTGTCAAATCCTTTAACAATCTTTGCTCACCTTGATCCATCGCCATTTCAGGTTCTACATGACCTTGTTCTTCCTCAATTTCATCATCACTAACATCTTCAAGATGTCTTCCTCTTCTCTGGGTTGTCTCAATAACTTCTAATCTAGTAGCAAGTTGTCTCAACATGTCTACCAATGCTGGATCTACATCTCACCTCCCACAAACCATCTTGAAACCCTCTACAATTGCAGGCCAGATCACAATCTGCTACTCCACAAAAAATCAACTAGGGTTTGACAAGAAGGAACCCTCAAACCTAGATTCATAAACCTAGATCTAGATCTTACCTCAACTCTGATACCACTTGATGCAAGGGAGGATGGGGAGAGGGGCCAAAGGCACACCCTAACCAGATCCACCTTGCAGAGATCACATACAGAAGCAAAAAATACACAAGTGAGAGAGCGAATGCATAACACTTCATATATTTACTTCAATTGATTCATACATGTCGGGTTGTAAGGCCTTCCCGATTTGGGCCAAATATTACAATCAAGTACAAAATTCCTCCAACATGTGAGGATCTGAAACCATCTCTAATATTTTCTCTTCTATATTCTAGCTAAACTGACTCCTAAACTACAACCAAAGATTACATTATATACAAGAGGCTACCGAACAAGTCGGCCTTCAGATTCACCATCAATGGAGGGAATGACCAGATCTACGTCCATATGCTTCCCAATGATAGATACCATCATTAAATCCACAACCAAAATTAATGGCAAGAGTCAGCCTTAACAAAAAGCCAAAACAAACAACTCGGTAAGCAAGGATAACTGAGCACTAGACAAGTATCACCGAGCGCCAGGGAAATAGCCAAGCACCAGAGAGATAACTAACCAACTCGGTTAACAAAGGAAATTGAACAACTACCGAGCCAACTTGATCAAAGAAGGAACCGAGAAACACAAGAAAACACAAACATGTTTTTGGTGACACAGGATTGCCAAGGACCTGAGATGCTCTTGCATCAGAATTATATGCCACTATGAAAGATATTAGAATCAAGTATTAAGCACTAGATGCATGTCCCAATGATCATATTATATATCATAAACAAAATGAATTTGCAAAAAAATGCCTAGAATGTCATATAAATAGATATTGAATAGATCAAATAACAAAAAAGGTGTCTTGCAAGGTTCTTCATTATATTCTCATTATTCCACGCATGCAATGATTATTTAGATGTGAAATCTTAGCACAATTTATGGATTACCATGTACGGAATATAAGTTCATATGAAATTCTTTGAATTCTTACAAATGACTATGCATTTAGGGACATTGAGTAAAAATTGACACACTTTAAAGAAGAACCTCGTAATCTCAGGCTTTCATTGGTAGTGAACAGTGTCAATCCATTTGGAGAGATGAGATCTATTTACTCGGTGTGGCCTATTTTTGTTATCAACAATAACATTCCTCCATGGATGTCAATAAAGAGGGAGATCATAATGTTGGCAATGATTGTTCCAGGTACTTTCTTTATTTAATAGTCATATACATTAAATTATATATATTGTAGTGAAATGGTTATATTAATTATGTAATGTTTATGTTCATTCAACTAGGTAAGTACCAAGTTAAAGATGTGAATGTATATATCAAGCCTTTTATCGATAAGTTACTAAAGTGTTGGAATGATGTCACTATGTATGATGTCTCTAGACCAAGAGGAGAAAGACAATTTCAATTCAATGCAATGCTTGCATGGACAATTCATGATGCCCCAAGGCTAACACATTTTTGGGGGTATGTTATAAAGTTCAACTTGCACACTTTAATAATATTTAATTTAATAAAGTATACATTATGCATTTTTAAAATAATCTATTCAATATATAATTAAAAAAAAACATATTTAATCCAATTATACATGATCTTGCATATCTTCAAACAAAGAGAAAATTTGCATGTCTAGTTTGTGGTCCAAAGATGAGATCTCGTCATTCAAAAAGTTTAGGAAAGTAGGTGTTTGATGAGTATAGGCACTTCCTCCACATAAATCATAATTATGTAAAGAAGAGATGACATCAAAATCACGAAGAATGAAACCTTTCCTATGGAAGTTGGAATATAATAGAATTAATCATCAAGGTAATGTCATTCGATCAAATTGTTTATCTATCATATATGATATGTTTGGAATTTATATTTTTATATTGTATTTTTCTTACTCATGTTGTAACTGACAATGATTATCGTTATTTTTTTGACTTATATGTGTGTACTAGAAAAACTACCTTCATAGGGTTAGTATCATCAATAACTCAAAATAACAACTAAATTACCACAAAGAGCAATCTAATTAAGCAAAGAGTTGACAATTAAGCACTCTATGGATCTCTATTTAGGGATGCTAATGCAAAGCTCTCAACAAGCTTCCATTAGTGATAGTCCTAAAATGAGAATGAATGATAAACAATGCTAAAAGTTTAATTCCAAATTGAAATTAAGCCTAGTTAACTCTAAATTTGCCTTTCTAGCTCTAATTTGCAAGAGGTTTGATGCTATTCTCAGATTTGAGGATGATTAATGAGTGAATTATGTCTTTCTTTTATAGATTTTGGCAAGGGTAGGGGGTGTAGTTGAGTTGGTCATGATTAAGTTTGAGTTAAGTCCATGGTTCCACCTTTGGAGACCATTTGAATATTTTGTCTTCAAAGCTTGGGACAAGAGGACAAAATGAGTGGACAAGATGCATCCTCCAAGTGAGTGATTGAGATTCAATTTAGGCTTGATCCATGTGAGCTTGGTCCTCAATTCCTATTGGTTGATAAATTTTCCTCCCATTTGGTGGTTGAGAGAAAATATGAATTAATTAATTGAATTTATTTAATTTGTTTCGCCATGTGTACCCCTTAAATGGGTTGATTTGATTTAATTTGAACTATACAATTAATTAGATTAATTGTATAATTTATTGATTAATCATGATTTATTAAGTTTAAATTGATTTATTTGGATTTTGATTTTCAATTAAATTTGGATTAAGGTTCAATTGCAATTTATCTTTGATTTTGACTTGATTTGATTTAATTGCACTGATTTGATTAATTTGCATTGGTTTTTGCCTTGATTTCTTACTTAAATGATCTTGTCCAATTTTCGGTGATTACAAATGCCCCTCTTTGAGTCAACATGCGAAGCGTGTCGATTCAAAGAATGTCCTGATTCGTCGATGTAAAGTCCTAATTTTGTCGATGGTCAATTTTGTTGTTCAATATAAGATGCATATTCTGATAAACTTTAATTGAAGTTGATGTCTTGATGGTTGATTTGATGATGAATTGCTTGATATGATATTTGATTTGATATGATTCGACGTTTAATGCCCCTTTCGATTAATAAGCGAAAAATGTTTTGATAAAAGATTACGTTTTGATTTGATGGTCATGCCCCTGATTTGATGATACTAATTCCTCTCCTGATTATCCGAGTATATGCCCCATCAGAAATGAAATGAAATTTGATCATTGTTTGAAAAAGTTGACGGTTTAGGTCATTTACGTTAATTAGGTCAATTTAAAAATGAATTTCAATTTCATTTCCGATAATTAATTTTCGTTCATGTGATGATAAATGCCCCCAATTTGGCAAATTTGGTGAAAAATTTGGGTCCCTGGACATTTTTTGGTCAAAGATGCCCTTTTTAGGTCAAAATGACCAATATATAGGGGTAAAAAGTCAAATTTACTATTCATTTTCACTTTGCTATTTGATTTTTTTCTCTCTAAGTCCTCTGAGCTATTTGCGATGGTTATCCCGATTCAAGAGCACAGATTTGAGTGTGGGCACTGATACCTGCGACCACCGACCTATGGACCTCCGATAAGTACCCAATCAAATTACTTTGTCAATTTATTGCATTTTTAAATTTAAACAATGCTTTTAATCATTTCTCTAGCATTTACACAAGTCTTTTTGTGCTTTTGCGCTTTCAAATAGGGCTTCTACGATTTGAAATAGCATGTATGCACGTTTAATTTAGGGCTTTTTTGCATGCACCATTTTCTCTAGTGCTTTAAATTTAATTGCACTTTGATGTTTTGATTAGCGCGTTCAAAATTTCTTTTAGCACTATTAAACCTTTTAGCACTTTCACCTTAGAACATCGCTTTCACCAATTTTACTAGCGCTTTTAATATTTTGAGTTGTGCTTTTGCCTTTTAGCGCTTTTAACTATTAAAATAGCACTTTTATCCTGTTAGGAAAAATGAAAATGACTTAGTCAATTTTTCAAACCGTTCAGTGTCGTCAATCAGTTGATTGGCTTAGGTAATACACCTAATTTGGTAGAAAGTCATAGGATGTTTGTTTGAATCAATTTAGTTTGAATTTTTTATTGTCAATCTAGATTTAGATGATGGGTGATGATAAATTTTTCATTTTCTCTGAATAGAATGAGGAAAATTGATTGTGGTTTGATATTTTGTAAATGTTTGATTGACTTAGGATGATTTCAAAAGATAACTGATTTCAAAACTGATGTGATTTAACTTTCTTTTTTGTAGGCCGTGCTTAAATCACTGGCCATTTGAGGTTTGTATACCTTACCATTCAGTATGATAGATGATTTGAGCACTCCAGATTGCCGACACATAGGTAGATGTAGTTTTTCCTTCTTGCTCATCCTACCTTGATTTTGAGTGAATCGAGGATTGATTACAGCTATGGCAGAGAGGTGGCACTCTGACCATAACACTTTCCACTTTCCTATGGGAGAGATGACTATCACTCCTGAGGATGTCTATCACATCCTCTGCATCCCTACATGTGGAGATTTGGTGTACTATGATCAAGTTTATGATGGTAGAACTTGTCGGTGGGTGTTCCAGGACCTGACGATTGATGATGACCATATTCAGTGGGCTCAGTTCCCTTCATTTCTGGTTCTTCTAGTTGTTTTGGGTGCTCTGATTGGTGGCTTCCTCGTGCTTGATTACCGAGGGCATGACTTCATAGTTGGTTGGGGTCATATTCTTGAGGACTTGATGGCTTAGCCCCGGTGATTTGATTGGGGTTCCTGTGTTTTGGCACAACTATACCATGAGTTGCATTTGGTTATTTATCAACGTTCAATGAATCTATCTACCAGAGTCATTTTACTGCAGTTATGGACATGGGAGAATATCCCAGTTACTAGGCTGATTACAGTTGTTCATCATGATCCTGGGTGGCCATTTTCCTAGATGTACGAGGGCATGGTGGTGCAGGCTCATCTGGGAAAGTTATATTACTGGTGCCACATGATAGATGATATGGATCAGGTCATCTAGCAACTATAAATTGGATGTGAGGCGTGGCCCAAGGATGCTTTAGAGCTTCCTTTTATGTGATGCCCACGATGGATGATAGGGTGGTCTCTGTGCATTATTGAGAGATTTTGTTTTCGGCAAGTGCTATGACAGTATGGGCGTACATAGGGCATGTCATAGGGTGTAGCTATGTATGCCCATGTTCAGGCTGAGTGATCACTATGGGGGTTGTAGGTCGATTATAGGACAATGTGCCAGGAGATAGAGCAGCTTGGTCACCTACCATGGGAGATGAGGGATCATGTGATTGATGTTGGCATGACTGATGAGTATGCAAATTGGTTCGCTCAGAACCCTTTTCTGAGGTTCAATGATCTAGCAAAGTGGATAACTGGGATTGAGGAGGAGTCAGATGATGACGGTGGGGATGGAGATGGTGGTAGGGGTGGTAGGAGATGGGCTTGTCGGGGATGATCGAGTCGTCGAGTAGCTAGAGAAGGCAAAGTTTTGATACTAGTTATTGTTGCTGCTCCCATTCCTCCTAGGGGTGGTAGTGGTGTTCAGATGAGGGGTGGTCCTGCTGGGGGTTGAGGTGTGGATAGGGTTTTGCATCAGGTTGTTGTGGATCTTGCACCCAGATAGGGTTGTCATAGGGTCTGACGTCAGAGATAGGTGGATGCTCAGGTAGCTACTGATATTGATGCTTAGGCCGCACAAATTTTGTTAGATCAGGCACAGGGTAGACCAAAATAGGCTCCTCTTCCATAGGCTCCTCTTCCATAGGCTCCTCTTCCACAGGCTCCTCCACAGGTTATACCATAGGTTATCCCACAGGCTCCTACTTCTTTTATGATGCCATCTTCTTCCATGCCTCCACCACAGACTCCTCCTACCCAGGCTCCCATTTCTAAGGCTCTGATGACTACATCAGATGTTTGAGCCTTACAGTCAGATGTGTTTGAGATTAGACAGCAGGTTAGGTAGCTTAGCAACATGATGCATGATTTTATGGCTGCTATGAGTTAGCATGGGCTACAGGCTAGTTTGAGCAGACCTCTTGATACTGATCCTGGTCATGATGGTGCTGACAGTGCTGGTGGCTCAACCAGTTGATTGATACTGATCTGACACATATCATTTTATTTATTGATGTACATGATCTCATTTTTTTTTATATCAAGATATTGGACTCTATTGTGTCTTCTAATTAGTTGATGCACTTTATATGTTTATGCGTTGATACTTGTTGATACTTTGATGGACTTTGATTACCTGATGTTTCATGATGATATCATAGACTATGATACTTGATTGATTTATGATGATGATGTTAATATGATTTAGAACAACAGAGAGGGGGGGTGAATTAGTTGTTCTCAGGTCCCGATGTATAAAACAATCTCAAAAACTTATCCTTAAATCAGATCCAATAACCAAAACAAACTCGGTCATCACTAATTCAATAATAGAAACATCTAACAATGCAGTTCATTACCCAACTGTAACTTAACTTGCAAAACATAGTAATGTTCGAACCAAAACATTCACACAAGTATTAACACCAGGATTTATAGTGGAAATCCAATTTGGGAAAAACCACTTTGTAACATGCTACTATTATTTTCACTCTTCTGAAGTGAGCTCGATAAAAAGCCAACCCTGTCAAAGGTTACAATACATACTGTCAGGTGTGACCCGGTTAAAGGATTTCAATCACCCTGTTAAAAGTGAGCCTAGTCATAGGACTTACATACACTCCATTAGAATGAAACCTTGTTCAATGGATTTAACATATGACTATTAGGTCAACCTCTATTAAAAGGATTTTGACTATTACAATGGTTAGAAAGTAGCAGCAGTATTATTTGAAAAATATACAACTCACTTTGCAAATATCATATCCAATTTCATACACTAATGCTGGTTTACTGACTTTGAAACTTTGCCATTTCCATCTCTGATCTGCTTGAAACTTTTCTTCAAGCAATCACCACAATTCTCCTTCAGCCTTTTCTGCTTATTCAGTCAATAAAACTTTCCTCTTCCAGCATTCTTTGTTCACCCATGTACCTACATATCAAAATGCTCAGGTTCCCTTATATTTTTCTCAATTAGGTTAACTCATCTTTTGCCACTCAATCTCCTTCATAGATCTTAGGGTTAGGTCAGATTCATTGAATATACCCACTTCATGTTCTTCGTCTCCTTTTCTAGAATAATCTCAAATATCTAAAAGATTTACAATAAAACATTTTACAGTGCATTTAATGCTTCCAAATAATCAATAAATAAAGTCAACACGTTTTAAATAATCCAAGAATTCAACAATGTCGGCTCCAAAATTAAATTCTCTTCAAATATAAAATTGCTGGTGTTTAGTCAATACTGTGATTGTCCACTCGGTCTTCATGTAGAAAGCTCAGTCATTACTAAAACTGTTTCCTCGACTTACAATGTCTTCCTCAACAATTAACTGTTGTTCGGTCGACACTTTAATTTTTCTCAACATATACCAACTCGGTCGACACTAACATTACTCGGCTTAAACATGATTTTTCCATTCTTTGCTCGGTCAAGCCTACCAGTTTAGTCTTCAGTCTTACTAAGATAAACAATACATTGTCTCATCATTGTGCAACATAGTCAAGTACACTTTGTAGTATCAAGATAACTCAACCTTTCCTTAGGTCCTATTGTTACCAACCTTGCCTATCCCCTTAGCAACACTCAAATAGATATAGTACTTTCCTAAGTAGCAACAATCTTACCAATTAAGATTTGACATCAATGACAATACAACAATTGTTTCAATTGCAGTTTCCAACAGATGATACTATAGAATTTGATTCTTAGTTTGATAGATTTACTTTATGTGATGTCATTATGTGTTGAACCTCATTTTTTAGGTCATTTACTATGATATGCAGATCTATATGATTCTATCTCCTATATGCTTTGTTTTATGGTTTTCAGAATGTAGTTTTATGATATGGATGCACATGTTCTATTTATGCTTAAATGGTTGTCTTATGTATGACATAGAAATAGGTGAATGGATGCAATATAAATTGAATGATGTAATTTATGATATTTGATGCTTTATGGATGCAAATGATACCTAAATGCGTTAGATGATGATGTAATGATTTAATGAATGATGTGATGTAATGACGTATATGGATATATTTATTTGGATAATATGGATATATGTAATGGATATGAATGTAAGGGATTTATGGTATGCAAATGTGATGGACCTATATGATGTAATGAATAATGATTATGGATATTTAATGATCAATGATTTTAAATGTTATATGTTTATATAGATGAATGATGTTAATGAACGTAATACAATGATATACAATGTAGGATGAAAATAAATGTATGGATTTAAACGAATAATGCAATGTGCAATGTTTTTGAATGAACTAAATGATATGCACCTAATGATGAATTTATGTCTATTTGAATGAAATGACTTAATGGATGCAATGAACATTAACTAATGAATGCAATGGTAAATGCCCTTACTAGATTAATATGAATGATTTTTTAAAGAATGCATACTAAATGAGATGGATTTTTAAAATGAATGCAACCTAATGCAATTAACTTGATTGAATTTTGAAGTTTAAAATGAATGCAACCTAATGCAATCAGCTTTATGTAAGATGAGTAATCTAAATGTAATGAACTTAGATTAAAATGAATGCAAACTAATGCAAATAATCTAATTGTACTTTAGGGTGGAAAGTCCTAAATGAATGCAAGATAACATGGATCTAACAAATGCTCATGAACTAATGTAACACACCCTTGTTTTTATTTATTTTGGATTTCCAACACATTAAATCACATATAGTTTTTGATGTTCCTTTAATTTTTGATTTGACTACACCCCCTTTCCATTTTCCTCTTGCAATTTAGTTTTTAGGCTAAGAAATGCAAATACATTAAATGCATTTAATCTAAGATGTTTACAACTAACTGTCACTATTAAAAAATTTGGAGCTTATATTCTTCATTGAGCAATTTTTGGAATCTTGATTTAGTACAACCATCACTAGTTCAACCATGATGATATGAATACCTCTTTCACCTCTGGTACGACTTTCACTAATTGAAGTCAATCATGAGAGTACAAATACCAATTTTGTCAGATTCTATGTTGCAAGTGGATTTTGGTATTATGATATTGAACATCAAAATATCCAAGGTATCCTTTGTGTAAACAAACAAAAATCATAGTTTTATCGTATGTACAAGTCCTCGATGATTCTTTGATGATCACTTCCTTAGAAAAATAATACATGTTTTAAAACTTTGATCTTAAGACAGTCACTCAGAAATCCATAAAATATCATGCTTTCATCATAGCTTGTCTAGTTTAAAAACTTTCATCGATTCGCGAGAAAGACACGATTTCATCAATCAAGTCAACACTTTAGAAAATTTTTTTTGCAATGTTTTTCAAATCCATATATCAAGTGTAGTTCCATCCATTTCATACTTTTAATCCTAATAAAGATAGGGTCGTGTAAGATCTTGGATCAAATTTTGCATTTGGTTCAAATTGGATTAGAGTTAGGATTTGATTGAGCGTTTCACTTGTGTTTTGATGAATTGATTCGATGAATGATTGAAGTTTTCTTTTGATGAATCCTTCCTCCTTTAGAGTGGATTGCCCCCAGTTTGATATGATTACGCTTGTGGGACTTAGGACAATTTGCATATTAGGTGACCAAAATCTTTAGGTACTTGCAAATGCAACTGTGGGATTTATGATGCAATATATACAAATGTTGGCGAATACAATATTTAAAAGGATGATTGCTAGGTATGTGACTGACTTGGACTTTCAATGGCACCTGTTTACCTAGTTTTCACTGATTGAATGGATCTTTCTTTCTTTTTCTATTTTTAAAGCTTTTTCCTTTTTTTGCTACCAAGACGCCTATTTGCTAGGTTTTCACCAAGGCACTTTTTCTCTTTTTTCTCTTTTTTTGTATTTTATCTTTTTTTCAATTTTTTTTCTTTTCATATCATCAAGGTGCCTATTTAATAAGTTTTCACCAAGACAACATCTTTTTGAAGATCATTTCTAAATGTTTTTGGCTTTCTTCATGCTCAATTTTCCACTGTTTTTGATATTTTCTGCATTTTTGACTTGTTTGTTCTTTTATGTTTTTCAATGTTTTTGGTATTTTCAAGATCTCTTTTGACTATATACAATAAATAGGATGCTCTCCATCTGATTTTCTAATACTCTTTTTCTTTATCCCTTTCATCTGCTTCATGTGTAGAACCTTTTTAGATAAATACTATTGATAGGTTCTTGTAATTCTTCTCCATCACAATCAACTAACTTATAGGTGCCTGTCCCAAAAGATGAAGTGACCACAAAAGGTCCTAACCAGTTTGCTTCCCATTTTCCTTTCTTTTCTCTTCCTGCTTGATTCTTCGGATTTTCTCGTAAAACTAAGTCACCTATTTGGAATGTTCTTGACTTGATATGCTTGTTATAGGTCCTTGACGTTCTATTCTGATATACTTTCAAGTGATCAAAGGCTTGTTGATGTTTCTCATCTAGCAGTTCTAGTTCATGCATCCTAGCAACTCTATAGTCTTCTTCACTTATCAAACCATGTAGAGATACTCTTAAAGATGGAAGTTCTACCTCAAAAAGGTAAAACTGCTTCTGTTCCAAAGACTAAGGAAAATGGTGTAGCTCATGTTGGTGTTCTGATGCTTGTCCTATAAGCCCATAAGGTTGGATTTATTTTTATATGCCAATCTCTACGTGAATCATCCACTGTTCTCTTCAATATCTTTAAGATGTTCTTATTTGTTGCTTCAGCTTGTCCATTACCTTGGGGTAATATATTGAACATGAGTGATGTATCATTTGAAAATTTGTGCATAGCTCTTTCAAATCCTTGTTTTTGAAGTGTTTGGCATTGTTGGTTATGATGGCATGAGGGACACCATATCTACATAATATGTGATTTAGAATAAACAAGGATATCTTCTTTCCTATAGCAGTTGACAAGGGTACAACTTCCACCCATTTGGTAAAGTACTATGTTGCAGTGATGATAAATTTGTGACCATTTGAAGATGGTGGATAAATCATCCCTATTAAGTCTAAGCCCCATTGATAAAATGGCCAAGGCGTCGTCATAGGATGAAGCTCTTGTGCAGGTACATGAATCAAGTTCCCATGATATTGACACTTACGACAAGTTTTTGCAAAGTGACAAGCGTCTTTTTCCATTGAAGGCCAATAATATCCTGTCTTAAGAAGTTTCTTAGCTAGGGTTAAACCATTTGAATGTGACCCACAAATCCCCTATGAATTTCTTGAAAGGCTATGTTTGATTCCTCTTTTTCTAGACATCTTAGAAGCATTCCATCTAGAATTTTATGATACAATGTGTCAGATATTAAGGTATAACGAGAGGCTTGTTGGATAAATCTTTTCTTTTGATTCCTGGTTTGGTCCATAGGTAGGATTTGGTCTTTTAAGTAGGTATTAATTTCTCCATACCAAGGTGATTCATGTTTGGTTAGCAAACAAATGGTATGAGGATGGGTGTGGTCAAATGCAGGTTGCTCAACTTCTTCTACCAAGAATTTATATTTGGCACTTTGATCTAGTATTTGGAGAAGTGATGCCAAAGTAGCCATTGCATCTGCTGCTCTATTCTTATCTCTTGGTACTTGCTCAAATGTAATGAGAGTGAAGTACTTCTTGAGATTCTCAACCGTATTTTTGTAAGGTATCAACTTGTCATCTTTAGTATGATATTCATCATTCATTTGATTGATAACTAATTGTGAATCTCCATAGACTTGTAGCTCTGTCACTTTCCATTCTAATGCCAATTTTAGTCCAATGACCAATGCTTCATACTCAGCTATATTATTTGTGCATGGGAATAACAATTTGTATGATTTCAGAATTGTAGACCCTTGAGGAGTAATCAAAAGTATCCTTGCTCTTGATCCATGTTGTGTATAAGAACCATCAAAATATAATTGCCATGTTTTGGCTTCCAAATTTACAATTTCAGAGTCTAGAAATTCACTTGAATTAGATGTTCATCTTGTAATGGTGAATCTGCTAATTGATTAGCTATGACTTGGCCCTTGATAGATTTTCGGTCCACATATTCTATGTCAAATTCACTTAGCACCATGACCCATTTGGCTAGTCCCCCATTCAATGTTGTTTTGCTAAGAAGATATTTTAAGGGATCAATTTTTGCAATGAGTCGAATCTTGTGGGATAACATATAGTGGTGTAATTTTTGGGAAGCAAAAAATATGACCAAACATGCTCTTTCAATGAAGGTATAATTCAACTCATATTTTACCAAAGTTCTACTGATGTAGTATATGGCCTTTTCTTTTCCTGATTCATCTTCTTATACCAAGAGTGCCCCTAATGAATGTTCAGTCACCGAAATGTTTAGAATTAAAGGCTTGCCTCTTATAGGTGGCATCAAATTTGGAGGATTCATTAGATATTTCTTCAACAAAGTGAAGGCTTCTTCACATTTCTCATCCCATTTGAAAACTATGTCCTTATGAAGGAGTTGAGTGAAATTATGACACTTTTCAGTTGATTGAGATATGAACCTTCGAATGGATTGGATCCTACCTTGAAGAGATCTCATTTGACTTATGTTTCTAGGTGCTTCCATTTCCATGATGGCTTTGACTTTGGATGGGTCTACCTCTATTCCTTTTGCTGAAATAATGTACACCCTAGTAGCTTTCCTGATTGAACACCAAATGCACACTTCTTCAGATTTAACCTTACTATAAATCGCTCCAATCTTACAAATGTTTTCTCTAAGATGGGTAGATTTTATTCTCTTGAGTGAGATTTAGCAAGTATATCATCTACACAGTCCTCCATGAACTTATGCATTATGGCATGGAATATGGTCGTCATGGATCTTTGATAGGTTGCTCCGGTGTTCTTTAGACCAAAAGGCATAACATTCCAATAGAATGTCCCCCATGCACATGTGAATGTTGTCTTGTCTTGATCTTCAAGTGCTATCTTTATTTTATTATAACCACTAAACCCATCCATAAGCGAGAACATTGAATGTCATGCTGTGAAATCTACGATGGCGTCTATGCTTGGTAACATAAAGTTATCTTTAGGACATGCAAGATTGAGATCCCTAAAGTCCGTGCAAACTCTGATAGATTTGTATGCTTTTGAAACTGGCACAATGTTTGAAATCTATTGGGCATAATAAATGGCTCTTATAAACCCAACTTTCAACAGTTTTTCTAACTCCACTTTTACAAGTCAAGCTATGTGTGGATGCATCTTTCTTAGTTTTTGCTTTACAGGTCTTACTCCTTCTTTTATGTTCAAATGATGCATGATTAAATTTGGATCCAATCCTGGCATATCATCATACGACCATGCAAAATTGATTTGTTTTTCTTTGAAAATTTTGATGAAGTCCTTTCTTTCTTCACTAGATAGAGATGTTGCTAAGTGTATGATCCTTGGTTCTGATTCTGATCCAATATTCACTTACTCCATTGGTTCAATCATGATAGGAGATCTTTCTTCATAGTGCTCGGGTAAATTATCCAAACTCCCTTCCTTAGGTGCCTCTACTGGGGTTTCACCTTTGGAATCATTCTTTATTTCTTTCTCTTTTTGATCTAATGTTGCCACAATGTAGTTTTCAACATTAGATTCTTTCCATTTTTTATTTTTTTTTCATTTTTAATTGAATTGAGAGTTTGGATACTTTCCTTTATCACTCTTTCCTGATATTCCATGGTAGAAGAAGGTTCAACTGCATTTAGGTATTGGGACACCAAGTTATCATTCAAAAATGTAGGGATTATGGTAGGTTCAATGGAATCCCATTCGATTAATTTTGGATAGATAATGGTCAAAGGATTAATGCTTTGGTTTAGTTCTATGGGGTTTAAGGATAGGACTTCATTTGAAGGTTCAAACATTGTATCGCTTAAATCTATAATATGTGCTTCTTCAAGATGTTCTAGAGAACTAGGGTCAAAATCCTCCTCACTAGAATTCTCTAAGGTTTCTATTCGATAAAAATCTCATGGACTAAACCTAATGTTAGATTCTTCCATAGTAGGTCTCCATGATGGTACATAGGGTTCTCCTACCCATTGGTTTATTTCAATTTCTTGAAATGGGACATTATCTAGGACCACTTAACTTGAACTTGAGGCTTGATTCTAATTTAATTCTGAGGCTTGTTCCTTTCCTTTGCTAGGAGTGTAGGTGTGTATGACATCAACTTCCTTATCTTGACATGGCTCACTTGACAAAGAGTCCCATTCCCAATTGTTGGAATCCTCATCACTTTGAGAACCTAATTGTCAAATTTGGTCATAAACCTTAGGATAGTTCTTTTGAGTGTACCCTTGTTCTAGGTACTCTAATCCAGTATTTTCTTTGTTGTCTCTTCATGTCATTTCAATGGGTTCAATGAGTCCTTCATTTATTGTTCCTAAAGGTCCTTGTCCTTTGTATCCCATTTTCTGCATTATTTGAAATCATTTCCCATATTGATGTGTGGGAATGCTTACATTTTGGATGCGCTTTTCATGTGCACTTGATTCCTCATCCTTATATAGCCAATTTAAGATTTCATTGTCTTCTTCCTCCATGAATGAAGATGTATTTGCCCTCACAAATTGATCATTGTATTTATAAGGTAGATTGGATGGATTTCCATATGATTAGGGAGATAAGGGTAGGTCCATCATGGATAAGGAGTATTCACCTACTCCTTTTTGTTTAATATGAGATTGCTTTCAAAGTTTTTCATCATATGATCCATTTTGTGGTAATGAGCGTCTTTGGTGTAGATTTGAATAGATCTAGGTTGGTCTTCTTTCTGCTTCTCAGGAATACTCTCCTCACTAACCTTCTATTTTCCTTTTGTCGATGTAGCTTGGTTAGTGGGATTTTGAATTTTTTCAACAACAATTTCTTTTTCTTCTTTTTCTTTTCCCTTCAAAGATGGAAGATCCTTTGAACTTTGACCTTGCTCTATTCTTTGAGGAATAGACCCTTCTGCATTATGTGGGACCAAGGAATCATTGATAGGATTCATGTTACTACAATATTGAAAGGGGTTGGAGTCCCCACTTACCATGATTTCTTGTCCTAGATAGGGGAATTTGAGACATTGGCGATAAGTTGAAGGCACATATTGTATTTCATGGATCCACAGTCTCCCTAGCAAAATATTGTAAGTCAAATTTAGGTCTAGGACTTGGCAAATGGTTTCTTTATGCATTGGACCAGCTTTGATAGGAGGTATTATGACACCCTTAGAAGCTCTCTCTTCATCATTGTAGGCTTTTATGGTTATCTTTTTCTTTGGGTCAATAGCCTCCTTAGAAAATCCTAAGGCTTTTACCAAGTTTAGGGTACAAATATTCAAGCGGGCTCCTCCATCAATGAGGACTCTTTTTACTCTATGCTTATGAATTAGAACCTCTATATGCAAAGGCAAGTTTTGTGGATGATTCAATCACATGTCATCTTGCTCTGAAAAAGATAGGCAATGAGGTGCAATAAGATGTCCTACCATGTTTTGAAATTTGTCTGCCTCTAAATTTAGAGGCACATTAGTCTCTACCAAGGCTTTTTCTAGAATCTCCTTGTGAGTTGGTGAGAGCTTGAGAAATTCTAAAATAGAGATTTGATACATAATGATTATTATTAGTGTTGGTATAGGGTTTATTGTCTTTGAACAATTTGATCTCTCCCCTCTTAACCAACAAATCTTCAATTTTGATCCCATTCTCAATAAGTTTTTTGAATGTAGGGGGACATTGAAGTTGGAGCCTATAGTTCATCTTCGCATTTAATTTGTTCATAAATATTTCCATTTTCTCCTTTTCAGGGATACTTTGTGGATATCTTGCAAAAATTGTCCTCCACCTTTGAAGGAACCCTAGGAAAGATTCACCATCCCTTTGTTTCGTATCACATAGTTTGAGCATGGTAATCTCATGTTTGATGTTGTAAGAATAATGGGTTACAAATTTGGAGGCTAATTCCTCAAATATCTGTATCCCTTGTGAAAGTTTGGAGAACCATTCCATGGCTTGACCTCCTAAACTTCTTGGAAAAAGTCTCATTAGGTATGTGGTATCAAGCAAAATTCAATTCTTAGAGCACAAAACTCTCTAAGGTGATCATGTGGGTCTGATTTACCTGTGTATTTAGCGTACTTAGGAAAGACTACATTGATAGGAAAAGGTTCCATAACTAAGCTTTTGTCAAAGGGGAATGGGCACAAGGCCTTGATAGAGAATAGCTTAGGTTCAATGACCTTTTTCATTAGGTCAATCTGTGCTTGGAACATTTTTAATTGTTTAGTCATAACACTCATAGGATTATCCTCTTCTTGGTTTTTCTTGAGTTGATCCACATCATAATCATGTGGAATCTTTACCCCTGCTTGGGCTAGGTTTAGGAAAAAGTTCTCCCTATCCCTATCTATTAGTTTATCCATGACTTCAAGAAATTCATTATCTTGAGCCGCTCGATTAGATCTTTCTTCAAGTGTCTCCTTAGGCCTTTGGTTGACATTATTGATATTGTCATTGTTTCCTCCATGATGATAATCGTGAAATGTGGAGTTTCTATCCATTGATTCAATTCTCTTTTCAAAAAGATTTGGGAGACTATCCCCTTGGTTATGATAGTTGAAAGAGCTTTGATATTCAAATTAGGGGACCTCTTTGGCAATGCAAGTGCTGTCTTCCGGTAAAGATAGTTTAAGTCTATGAGAGCGTGTAGAAACCAACATCCAACAAGGTTTTCTTTCGAATCGTTTTCCCCAATTTGGTAATTGTTTGTTTTTATGAAGAGATTTAAAAATATAAGATAAATTTTCAAATGGATGTCTCTTACTCTTTCTATGTATTTTTCAATCAAAACAACCACACATACACTTGTTCTTTTTAACCCTCTACACAAAAAGTGTTTGAATTTGTAAGGACGTTATCACAGGTTTTTTGCACAAAAAGATACCTCAAGCAATCTACCTAGCTCACAATTTGATTCATAAACATGGCTCTATAAGGTATTCTTTGCGAAGTTAACAAGGTATTTAATCAATATTCCATTCAAAATGGATATTAAACTTTCATCCTCCAAGTATATTAATAGGCTTCCCACCACCAGTATGTCGGAGTTTTGTGCAATCCCGAAGGACTACTTGAGGAAGTTCAAAAATTTAACACCCTTTTGTCACACACCCCATTAAGGATGCATGCATTTTGTTTTATAGTGGGTTGGATGATTTCAACAAAGGAAATTGTATCCCACTTTGGGTTGTCCCTCTCACCGGCCTCGTTAAGGCAAATCTCAGGAGGCGAGCCCACTATAGATCTAGCATGTTCATTTTAAAAGCAATAAAGTGGAATAAAGAGATAGGTTTTGGGAGTTTGATTCACCAAAATGTGAAGAGCATATCCCTATCTATTTGTTAATTCCCAAACACTTTTAACAAGGTTCAATTACCAAACCCACTAACTAATGGGAATCGAGTATTTCTATTCTTTTCCACAAACAAGGGGTTGTTCAAATTTAGTGCTTGATTTACTTAGCCTTTCTTTTAATCAAGGAACTTGATATTTTTGGCATTTTGATTCACTTAGAAAGTGAAGAGCATAGACCTAGTATCAAATCCCTCAAACAATAATAGGCTGCTTTAATTACTAAATTTTGAAATTGACAAGGCCACAATTTAAGCAAAAATTGACCAAGTTTTAGGCTTACCTTGTTTCGAAAATAGCTAAGGCTAGGGGTATTTTTGATGAATTTTCCATTTTATGCTCACCTAGTGGCGATCATTCCTTTCCATTCACTTCTCCTCCAGCAAGTTAGTCAACACAACCAACCAAAATGAAGAAAATAAGAATAACTTTGAATTTAAGCCTTATTTATCAAATTTTGACAAAAATTGATTAAGGCAAGTAAATCCAATTTAATGATATGAACTTTGATTTATATGCTTCTACAAATTTCAAGTATTGTTCATATACCTCATTTTCTTGCTGAGAATTCTCCAAAACCAACTTGATGTGTGCAATATTCTCCTCCTTAATCCGTTTTGTCAAAGCTTTCCCTTCATTGTTAAATTTGGTCTTTGGTTTTTTTATCTTTTTATGACCAGTCATCCTGCAGACACAGAGAAATCATTTTCCGCAAGTCAAATTCTGTTAATTCTCAATTTAATTGAAAGCGCAACAAAATCTATTGAAATCATTTTTTAAAAGCTTAAACGCGCCGCTAATAAAATTAAACGCACTGTAGAAAATTATTAAAAGCGCTGATAAAATAAGCAAAGGCGCAAACAAAAAGTTAAACGCGCTGGAGAACCAATTGAAAGCGACGGAGAGTCAGGGTGAAAGCATTGAAAGAAATAAGATAGAAGGCATAAGAAACTAAAAGCTCTGAAACTCCACGTAAAAGCACAATACTTTGTCGTAGAAGTGCTGTTTCAGACCTCAAACACGCTGGAGAATCAATTAAAAACACTGGAGAAAGTCTCAAAAGTGTTGTTTAACCTACAAAATAGAGAAGAAAACAAGATTTGCAAGAAATTTTTTACTTCTCTGAATTTATAAATTTATGAGGCCTAATGCCCCATGGTGGGCGCCATTTTATGTATTAGAAAAAGTACCTTCATAGGGTTAGTATCATCAATAACTCAAAATAACAACTAAATTACCACAAATAGCAATCTAATTAAGCAAAGAATTGACAATTAAGCACTCTATGGATCTCTATTTAGGGATGCTAATGCAAAGCTCTCTTCCATTAGTGATAGTCTTAAAATGAGAATGAATGATAAACAATGCTAAAAGTTCAATTCCAAATTGAAATTAAGCCAAGTTAACTCTAAATTTGCCTTTCTAGCTCTAATTTGCAAGAGGTTTGATGCTATTCTCAGATTTGTGGATGATTAATGAGTGAATTATGCCTTGCTTTTATAGATTTTGGCAAGGGTAGGGGGTGTAGTTGAATTGATCATGATTAAGTTCGAGTAAAGTCCATGGTTCCACCTTTGGAGACCATTTAAGTATTTTGTCCTCAAAGCTTGGGACAAGAGGACAAAATGAGTGGACAAGATGCATCCTTTAAGTGAGTGATTGAGATTCAATTTAGGCTTGATCCATGTGAGCTTGGTCCTCAATTCCTATTGGTTGATTCATTTTCCTCCCATTTGGTGGTTGAGAGAAAATAGGAATTAATTAATTGAATTTATTTAATTTGTTTAGCCATGTGTACCCCTTAAATGGGTTGATTTGATTTAATTTGAACTATACAATTAATTAGATTAATTGTATAATTTATTGATTAATCATGATTTATTAGGTTTAAATTATTTTATTTGGCTTTTGATTTTCAATTAAATTTGGATTAAGGTTCAATTGCAATTTATCTTTGATTTTGACTTGATTTGATTTAATTGCATTGATTTGATTAATTTGTATTAGTTTTTGCCTTGATTTCTTACTTAAATGATCTTGTCCAATTTTTGGTGATTACAATATGCTTCATGAAGGTTGTCAAAGCATTAATGACTAGGTTTCAAAGGAATTGAAAAGTTGTCCTAGACAATTTTATAGGTTTCCCTACTATGAGAAGCTGCAAATTGTGCATTTGTCTGATACTATGCATATGGGAAATAATATAATGGAGATGTTATGGAAAATATTGGATGGAAGGTCTAGCAAAAAAAAAATTACCAAAATTTATAGTGACATTCAAGAATCTAATCATGCAATAAAAAATGTCATTCAATTAAATAGAGATGGAGACCAAATTAATATAAGCACCCTTCCTTGGTTATTAATGGAGCAACAATCAATTCTATAAAAGAAGTCATACGAAAAATCTGATTTCCCATAGGATTTTCTACGACCATAAACAATATCATAACAAAGAAAGGTGAATTTGGCCAAGGATGAAAACACATGATTGACATACCTTCATTAAGGTAATTCATGTTCTTGTATATTTACTATATATTTTTATACTCCATGTACTTTTCATTGTATTATCTTTACTAGTTAAATAGAAAATAATGAAAATATTATTTTATAATTATTGCAGTACGTTCTACGTCTATTTCTCCCAAACCACTTTGACAACAATGTCAAGAAATTTATATATGATCTTGGAAAATACATGAGGTAAGTAGCGATATTTTTTCAATTTGTTGTATAGATATTATATTTTCCATTTATTTTACTTGTTATGTAATATATTATTTATTATTTTGTTAAATATCATTAATATATTTGCGTCTTGAACTAGTTGTAGACGGTTGTCATCTAAATAAATCCATAAAGAAGATATAAATTATTGAAAGAGAGAAATTCTTTGTCTAATATGTGAAATACAAAAGTGCCTACATTCAAATTTTTTTAATGCACAAGAACACTGCCTCATACACCAAGTTGAGGAAATTAAATTGTGTGGACTTGTATGCACAAGGTCAATGTGGATGGTTGAGAGAGTACACTTTAAATTTTTGAAGGCTTTGGTTCGACAAAAAGAACATGTTGATGGTTCTATGGTGGAAGGATATATGGTATACCAGACTATGGTGTACACTACTAAATATCTTTCTAAGTTGGCAACAACAATCCATGTAGATCACATTTGGGATCCCAACTCCATTAAAAAATTTGAAGGGGAGTACTTGATGAGGAAAGGTAGATTGAGAAAGAGAGAGGTAATTATAAGATGTTTATGGACATTAATTAGAATACATTTTATATTTGGTTTTGATATATATTGTACTTAATTAATTTTATTATCTTCAATATACATTAATTATAAATTAAGGTTGTATATCGTGGTAATTAACTAATTATACATCGTTTGTAAATTTTTCTTTATTTTTTTATACAGTTGCTCAAGAGTGGGATGCAATACATTTGTATGTTGCAAACAATCTTGATTGGATGATGGTATGTATTGAACAATGTCAACAATATGGTCGTGCATTAACATGGGAAGGTGTGGCTTCATTGGTTAAAGAAGCTCATCATAATGAAGATTCCAATGTTATACCAAGGAAAATTGATTTAGCATATGGTTTAAGAGATAAACATGTACACATAAATATATTAATCACCTATATTATTTAATTTTTTTCAATTATATTGATGTATATATATGTTATTTTTTTTCATACATTCGACCATGAATAAATATGTTTATCAACTGGTGATGCAATAATTTTTACATGTTTGGCATATTTTAGGTGAAACACCACAAGGCTATGTGGTGCAATGGTCATAAATTTTGAATCAAAAAGTTGGATGACAAAAAGAAAACTTGTGATTCTAGGATAACTATAGCCTTTTAGGTGACTAATGTTTCATTAAGAAGTGACATACATCCTGAAGTCTCAGAAAATCGATACCATGGGATTTTGGATGATATACTTGAGTGCGGATTTAAGTTCTTCAAATTAGTTATGTTCTTTGTCCAATGGTACAGACTATAATTGAATGAAAATGATCCCGAGAGAAATGTTATTGAATATGATAACAGATTTACAATGGTTAATACAAGGTCATTCGAGTGAGTTAGAAATGAGCCCTATGTTATTCCAAGCCAATGTGAGCAGGTATTTTACTTAGAGGTTCCACATAAAATGGGTTGGTCATTTTTTGTTAGTCATTATCTAAGATGAAGGCTGGTAAAATATAATGTGATAGAAGAAGAAGATACCAAAGAAGTATAAGATGATGTAGATGATGATTAGGATCAACAATTATTTGATGATGTGCCCAATGAAGATGTCAAAGAAGAGAAACTAGATCACGATGATGTAGGAGTTCATGAAGATGATATCTGTGTCGATGATGACATTATCAAAATAGATATTAATGATGATGATGATGATATGACCAATCCTTACAATATGGAATCTGAATCAGATGATACACAAAAAGAGTTGGATGAAGAAGAAGATCAATGACATGATTGAAATGTATGAGGTATGCGATTAGTCTATTATTAATTTGATATTGATTTCTTGATAGAATTTTATTTGACTTATATGATTACATAATTAATTCTTTGTGTTTTTAATTTTAATTTCATTACATAATTAATTCATGATGTACCTTTTAATGTTTTTAATTCATGGTCCACCTCCAACATGTCCTGGTAGTAGCACCATGCCACCTCTAGGAGATGGAGACAGAGAGAGTGTTAGCTAGCCCTCATTTTGTGTAACATTTTTTGAGCCTTTGAGGATTTTTTATTATGATTGGTACATTAGTTTTTGATATATATGAGATGAGGCTTGATTTTTGGCAACAAACTTATATGACATATTTATTGAATATAGAATATGGGATGTTTATTATTTATGTGATGGATGGTGATTTATGATGCACATGTGATGGATTACAACATGTTTATGATGATTCTAATGTGTTGCGTATGTAGGATGTGTGATATACTTATGATTTATTATGATATGATGTCCTAACATGCCTAATGATGCAATATGGATGTGATGTAATGTATGATTATGATGGTTATGTATCATGTCCGTATATGAATGGGTGATGGTTATGATATCCATGTGATGTATGCATGCATGATCTCTATAATGAGTTCCTATTATGATGTATGATGCACCTGATGAGTTATGTTATGTTATACATATTATTCATATGATGCATGGTTACAATGGATTCTTATGATATTTATGATGGATGAAAATTATGACGTCTAATTGGATAAAGACCCTAATAAAAAACTTAATCGTAGAATCTAACCCTAATTATCTTAGGATCCTAATTATAATTGGATAAATAGCCTAAACCCTAAATTATAATTGGATAAATACCCTAACCATAGTAAATTCTAATTTGACAAATACCCTAACCCTAAATTCTAATTGGAAAAAGACCCTAACCTTAATTGTAGGACCCCTTAAGAACTATTAATGTGTCTAAGGACCATTAGGAAATATTAGGACCCATTACATGGAGAGTCCCTTCCAAGAAAAAGTTTGCATAGAAAATATGTTAAGTATGTATTCATCTTCAAGAAAGAGATGTTGCTTTAAGCCAAATTTAGGGATAAGACTCAAAATATTTTATTTTATAAATATTTAATTGTATGCTTGAATGATAATTAACAACCTTGGTGCACTTTTATTAGAGAAGCATAATAGGAGGAGATGGAGGAGGGGGAGGAGCTACAACACATGTACCATCAGGTCCACCACCACTAGGGGTCCCAGGTGTTGGATCATCAGGAGACAGGGGAGGAGGAGATCTCGCAGTTCAGTTTGCATCCTTATAGGCCGTATATGATCGGACCAACAAGATGTTGTAGGACACTCAAGGGTAGAGAGATGCGATGATCACTTAGCTGTTGCAGGCCCTGTAGGATGGCCTAGAGATGATTGACAAGAGGGAGGGCCTGCAGAGAGAGAGGGATGGGCTACGGGCAGAGAGGGATGGTTTGCGGGAAGAGAGGGATGGACTGCAGTCTAAGATGGACATGCTGTAGGGGAGAGGGACCTGACACTGTGGTATTTAGCCAAGGAGAGGTAGGCGACATGGATGGGGAGTGCGGCTGGGGGGTCCTAATGCTGCAGTACCACTAGAGAGGAGGGACCACTATTGACTAGCCAATCGATCAGGAGCTACATGTATAAGTTTTGGAGCAGGGGCTAGGAGAAAAAGTATGATTGGAGGCAACAATTTTGGGGTTGGGCCTTCTCAGAGGATAGGACGGGAGAGCCACTGGCCCTGTCAGGCACAGAGCCACCATCGGTCAACCAGTGGCTCGGTATAGATGGCAGAGGCAGAGGGATCAAGGGTGGGGATGGAGGTGGATGGCAGAGGTCAGGAGGTTACATGACCAGTACAAGGACTCTTACAGGTATAGGGAAAATTTTTGCTCAGTAGGGTGGAGATACCTTAGGCACATGCTCCACCATAGGTTGCACCACCTCTAGATATTGAGATGCAACCTCCCCTAAGAGAAGCAGATATGCAATGATATGCTGCATTATTTTTGATACACATTTATATTATTTTTGGAGGGCATTGTCCCAGACATTGCATATATTCTTTGACAGACCCTTCATGTGATATTCAAACATTTATTTATTCTTTGATGTGGGATGTGGGACATGGGACATTCTTTTATTCTTTATGGGATATATATATATATATATATATATATATATATATATATATATATATGATGCTGAGTTGGGTGGGATTTGATATGTTATGAGACCATTTTTATATGCATAATTTTATGGTATACTAATGTGTGTGATGTAGGATGTGATGTGTTATATGATTATGATATGAGACTGACATGTTGGTGATTGTAGGATATGATGTGCTTATATATGATTTTGATGTGATGTGTGTGAATTATGATGTATGTAGGGTGCAGTTATGATTTATGGTGCTTTGTGGATGCAAGATGGATATGATTTATGATGTTTAAATTTTTATACATGTGATGGATGCATGATTTATTTATGATGTTTATTTATGTATGGATGATGCAATTGTACCATGTCTTAACAATGCAAAATATGACTTAACAATGCAAGATGAACTTAAATAATTAACTATGCAAGATTTAAAAGTGAACTAAAATGATTAACTATGCAAGATTTAAAAATGAACTAAAATGATTAACTATGCAATATTAACTAAAATGATTAACTATGCGAGATGATCTAAAATGATTAACTATGCGAGATTTAAAAATGAACTAAAATGATTAACTATGCAATATTAACTAAAATGATTAACTATGCAAGATGAACTAAAATGATTAACTATGCAAGATGAACTAAAATGATTAACTATGAGAGATTTAAAAATGAACTAAAATGATTAACCTAAATGATTTATGCAAAGATTAATCTAAATGAATTAACAATGCAACTTAAATGATTTATGCAAAATTAATCTAAATGAATTAACAACGCAACTTAAATGATTTATGCAAAATTAATCTAGAATTAACAATGCAACTTAAATGATTTATGCAAAATTAATCTAAATGAATTAACAATGTAAGTTAAATGATTTAATTATGCAAAATGAATCTAAAGTGATTTTAATGAATCTAAAATGATTGTAATTGATGATTTAAGGATGCAATTAAGATGGATGCAACAAGGTTATTTTAAAGATGAATAATTATGCAATCAAGCGTAACTAAATGCACTTTAAAATGTAGGGGAGAATGTAATTAAATGCAATCTAAAGAACCAGTGATAATGCAACTAAATGCAATCTGAAAAGTGAGTGATAATGCAATTAAATGCAATCTAAAATGTAAGTGATAATGAAACTAAAATGCAATTGAAAATGTAAATGAAAATGCAATCTAAAATGTAAATGTGCACAAGATGAAATGCAAGTGAATGAACGTGGGGGGAATGAAGGTGGCATATGTGGCATATCACTGCTTGAATGAATCCTCGCTATGAGAGACAAGATCAAATAGGTGGGAAGGGTGTTTTTGCACAATCAAAATCCATAGGTTAAAGATTAGAATGTAAAGGGTATTTTTCAGGTTTGCATCAGGATGAGGGGTTTGTTGTGGGGAGAGGATGGATAATGAAGATGGGGAGATAGGTAACGAATCGATCAATGGGGATTAGATGATTGTGGATTTTTTTAAGATGATTTCTTAAATTTATGATGGGATTTTTAGCTAGGGATTGATAGGGGGATTTTTCTCGAAGCTTGAGCACGGGGTATTTCGGGATGGAATACCACCATGTATTTTGAGCACTTAGTTTGATGTAGCAACATAAGGGACTTGCCAAGGTTACTAGGAAACCAAGGCCACGTCACTATAATTGCATAGGGTTGACATGAAAAAGAAACATAAGGGTTTCCCCAACATCACACATGGACCTAGGCAGAGCCATGGTGGAAATGATGCTGGAGAACCCACAAACAAATGATATTTCCCAAGTGCACCATGTAACCCAAAAGATCACATATGAGACATGCAAGGGTCATATCTGACTGACTCACAAGCAGAAACAAAAAGATCAAAAGAGACTTGCCCTATACTGCCCTCATTCGCAGCACACCATGATATAAAGGATTGTGACGTCCTTGAGGAAAGGAATAATGTAAAGCCATAAAAAATTAACAAGAACCAAAGAAACAAATAAAAAAACAAAGTGATAAATCTGAAAGATGTCCTTTGCCAAAAGAGATTGATTGACTGAGAGATGGTGTGATTAGGTCAGACATGAGGAAGGATGCATTCTACAAGGACCTAATTGTCGGGATTGGATTCAAATTGTACCTAGATGGAAAAAAGAGGGCTCTCGAATAACCACAATGATTTGGAATTTATTGCTAAGGTACTTGCTGAGAAATGTGACTCGGGAGGGAAGCACAATCCACCATGCTTCTGCAAGATGAATGAAGATATGTACAAGGAGACCTAACAATATCATACAAGCAAGAGTGAAGATACTATATATAATAGATATTTGAAAAAGATCAAGAGTTAGGATAGATCACCAAATGATAATTATATACATAACTTAGGATTAGGATATGCCTTAGTATATACAAGAAGCTCAGGATAATGGATAGTAATTCAATCTTTCTGATGCAATGATGGGATCACCTCTAGAATAGGGTTTTGCATAAGGAGTTTAGGTGGGGAGATAATGGGTGGGTGCATGTTTGGTTGTGGAGCCAGATTTTGATAGATAATGGCACGATCCACTATGTATGGTGTATGTTTCTAGGTTTTCACCAACATACTCATCCAAGGTGCTTAATTACCAAGTTTTCACCATTTGGACGATTGTTTCTCTTTACTTTTTTTATTTTTTATTTTTTATTTTTTGAATGTTTTTGATATTATCAAGGCGCCTATTTACCAGGTTTTCACCAAGATAGATTTTTTGAAGACTTTTTGCAAAATTTAGGTTTTTTTTCAAATACAGAGGGGATGGTTCAAGCATAGAACCGCTTCAGATGGATGATGTTGATGGGATCATGCAAGGGGTCCCCTTTAGGTGTTGAAAACTGATAGGCACATGAGTCAAACAATGTTGTGACAACGTAAGGGCCCAACAGGGTAGGCTTGAACTTGCCCTTCTTTTCTCGATCTTCTTGCACTTTTTGATTCTCCTTTAGGACCATGTCTCCTACTTGGAACTGTCTAGGGTGGACCTTTTTGTTGTAGATTCTCTTAAGTTTATTCTGGTATACAACCAAGTGATCATAGGCGTATTGCCTCTTTTCATCTAACAGGTCCATCTGGGTGAGGTGTGTCACACGAATAAATCTCTTTGTTGGAGCAAAACTTGTTCTGTAGATGAAACAAATATCTTCAGGAACAAACATCTCACTAGAAGCAGGCTAAAAATCAACTAGTTGATCAAAAACAACAAGAACCCTCTCAGAATAATCCTTTAAAGTCCTCTCTAGATAAAATTTTTTAATCAAAACCTCTTCATATATCTTTGAAAGATTAATCATATCTAATACATCACATGATTCCTTTTCTCTAGGTCCTCTGTCTTTGCTCTATTTAGAAAATAAATATGATTCATCAAATCTACAACTTCCTTATTCGAAGTATTCTACATGTTTAAAATTATACAGTCTCTCCTCACCTCTCCTAAAATGGTCACCATATGTGGCTTCTGCGTAAAGGTAGTCAAGGACCATAGTGCTAATGTCTTTTATTTCGGATCAAAACCTAATCTCCCTGAAAAATCTCCATACTCAAGCTCAAACTTAAAAATAGAATCTTGTTGCCTCCTAATCTAATCAACTACAAAAGAAGATTGTAAATCCCATCTTGGGAGAAGAAACATACCAATTTCTTTCATCAAGGATCTTGCATGTTCAATTGTCAATTGGACATTATCTAGATCAAATTATTGCAATGTGGCCAAAATATGCTCATTCTTACTAGTGTCATCATCATCTAAATTCATCTATTTCTTCAACTCATTTTGCTTCAATTTCATAAGAAAACTTTTGAATTCATTAGAATGATAAAAAAATCATCATCAATAAAGTGTTGAGAAATAACCACCCTATCATCAACCATAGTATCTAAGGGAAAATCCCCTTCTTCATTTGATTTCTCCTCCTTTCCTCTCAATTTTTCCTTTATTTCTCTAAAAGACTTATCCCCTTCTTGAATAGCCACCTCTGCAACATCTGATTTAACATGCTCCTTAATTGGTGAGCTAGTCTTTGCCTTCTTCATTGGAGGTTCATGGGTAGAAGATGCACCATTACTATAACCCTCCTTAGATTTTTCACCACCCTCTTCATCAGAAGATTCAATATCAACAAGAATTTGGCTGATCATAAGCAATAATTTTCTTAGGAAACCTTGCCATTATTGCATTGTAATTATTTATCACTTGATCAATTCTCTCTAAATAAGAAAAGTCATAGTAAAAACCAAGAAAAGTACTATCAACTTGCCTAAAATTACCCTCACACCTCATTAGGTCTTTCTATTTTATTCTCCTTTTTTGCACCTCAACTTTCATCAGAAGATTTCTAACAACATCTTCATCAAGTAGCTCATGGTCAGGAACATTCTTCCAAGGAGTCATCTTTGAAAGTGCAATCTTAATAAACTTTTATAGGTCACAAAATCTAGAAGGGACATATACCAACCTGCATTGCGTAAGAAAAGTGTTTAATTATTTAAATTCTTTCTTGCCATCTAAAAAATCTAGCACATTCCATAATCTAGGAAAGAAAGTCCCCTTCTTACGACTTTCTAAATACTCTTTATCAACCAGAAATAATTTCCACGAGAATTTAATTATTGCAACTTTGAGAGGAACACATTTTGGAAGAATATGGGGTGGTTGTGGACAACCGTAGACTCCGAAAACTATGATATCATTAAAGAAGTAAAAGTTATCCCAATTATGTATAACATGCCAATGGGGAACAAAGTGATAGGTTTTCAAAAATCTTCTAACAAAAATATCCAATCTCTCCCTCTCAACACCAGGCAAATCCATGACAAGAGTAACAATCCAATTCTCAAAATACACGAAACAAGAGAAATCATAACTCATATCCCACACTTTGGTCCACAACTAGAAAAACAATGGTTCACCATGATCATCCTCTTTGATCAAAATAAGCTTATCATCCATTGCATCAACATTATGAAATAAAATAACATGAAACAAGATTGAATAGAATTTGAAATTTATCTCTCCTGGATTATTTTGTACCTCTATCAACCCCTCATGCAAATATTTAATTACATACCCTAAAAAATCATAATCAGTATTCACCTATGGGTTCTAAATTGCCATAGCCATCATCAACAAGTGGTCTATTACTGTAGTATCACCATAAAAACCAAGAACTTTACATAAGCCATATATAGTGTAAGCCATATAATTGTGAAAAGTGTTAAGATCATACAGATCATTCAAACTATTAGGAATTGGGATAAGCTTCCTATCAACTCTATGCATATAATTAGGAATTACAACATGCTTCAACATATTCTTGTGAGCCTGATAATTTTTCTTCTCTTAGTCAAAATCAATACATGTGTAAGTAGCCCTCGAAATATGGAATGCATCTACCAAAGTTTGTCTACTTATGGAAACTAGGGCTTTCTTGTCTTCCCTTCTTATAATTCTAGTCACAAGATAATATGCCTTGTCCAACTCTCTTAGAAATCCCACTTCCATGAAAACATAAGGAGCAATTAACCTAGCCAAGTTTAATTCATAGGGGTTTGACATTGGTGGCCATCTCAACCTATTATTGAAAAATTAATTAAATAGGGATGAACTAGACGGTTGCGTCTGTGGGTTTCTGCACATAGTGCATGCATCTTTCTATTCAAACTCATTCTTGACTATTTGTGGATTTAGGTAATAAATCTAGAAACTCCTACCAATAAGTCTTGGGAACCTTCATAGACATTCCTGAACTAGTAGAATCACTTTGACTCATGGCTAAAAGATTTATAGACAAGTGAAAACATAGAAAAACTAAATTCCCTTCTAAACAAAGAAGGATCAAACTAATCACAATATCAACTTTACTATTTTTTGCAAGAATCACCAGCTCTGCAGTCTGCCTTTTTAGCTAGAATTGTGTGTCAAATAAGTTTGAAACCATGTATTTATAGATCAAATATCTATATTACTAAAGCCATCACTCCAGTCATTAATTAACATGCTTCTGTTATTATTTTCAACTAGCTTTGGTGAGTTTCTCTTTTCATTGTGAGTTGTCGACCAAATTTGAATCATGCATATTGAAAAAATTTCCACATAAAAAAAAACAATGTCAAACTCCCAGATGGATCAACTATATTCGAAAAAACCCCTTTCTTCATGTAACTATGTAGATGATCAAAAGTTATGTCACCACGTGTCGACATCTCGCAAGCTTGCATGCCAAACCCTTCACTCTACAAAACCACTGCGATGTTGTGATAATCTATCTTACTAACTGCAACATCCTTTATTGCAGCCTCACAACCACAAAATACAACTACAAGAAACTACCATGACGCTACGATTACTATAACACTAGCCCTTACATCTTCACTCGCAATCTCACGACTACCAAGGAAACCCTTCACTAACCTCTGCACGTTGCGAGCACCAGAAAATATAACCATTTGTTCATCCGTCATGGCATCACAACTACAAATATATCGGGAGCCAAACCGTTGTGAGGGCGTGACAACCACATCATCAATCCTTTATTGTTACCTTCGTGCCATGTGGCATCTTCTCACATACTCGCAACCCCAGATCACTAACCATCAGGAACCTTGCGAGGCTGTAACAACATCAAACTTAAACTGCCAAGTTAACAAAAAAAACTACCACTTGTCACCCTCTCGCGCGCTCACAACCATAACATTTCTTTTCATCTGACCATTGTGATGCCGCGATTAACAAACTTTACTATATGTCATGGTCTTAGTCGTAACCTCACAAGTGCCAAGAGCTTCTCCTTTTGAATGTAGCGATGATGTGACAACAACTTTTCTCGATCACTCACAACCTCACTATCATAGACACTAGACCAAATAAGCCTTGCAACGCTGCACCTAACATGAAATTTAGTCACTCGCATGCTTGCAACCGCTAAATACAAAGACATACTTCATGTTGTGAGGGCACAACATACATAAAATAAGACCGACACTTTGACTCAACTTGCAAATGTGGACCAATAACAAAAAGGCACATAGGATATTGACTCAAAGTGACCAAACCTTTCAGGGAAACCCCTAACCATTGGCAAACATCGACCATCATGAGAAAAACATTGCAGGAAAATGGGAAAATTTTCAAAACGATACCAACTCCTACCAAAAACACGACGGAGGACAAGGGAAAGACAAAAGACTTAACCAATTTTTTAGGTTCCACCATGATCATTGACCCATTTAGCGCTCTGGACCTTTGTAGCCTATCAGGACATCTTCCTTCTAAATTTGCAACTTTGAAAAAGATAATTGATCTACCTATTTGCATTGCTTCCCTTTTCCTATTCTATGCATACATGTCATTCTTTGTAAAGATATGACTTATTCAAATAACATAACAACTACGTACCATAACTATAAACATGGAGTTTGAGTAGAACTCAAACATTCCATCATGGATGATGCAGTGTTATAGGAATGAGATTGTCACCCATCAGATGACCACTCTTAGTTCATAAAGTCTCCATCTCTTTGTGCTCATAGAAGTAGGAAGGCAAAGTTGTTTGGGTGAGAACAATCTCATCGATCATTGCCTTGACTGCTTCTTCACGATTAGAGTGGAGATGATTGGGCTCAACTATATTTCATAGCTCTTTTAAAAGCTGTAGGTTAGTTGAAAATAGAGAAAGTACATAGACATACCATATTAATCCCAAAACATCATATAACTGGAAATAACCATCATAACACACAAATTTATAGATTATATCACATACAATTGCATTATCTATATCAAGTAACATTATAGGTTTATCATCATATGTTTAAGTATGAAAGGTCTTAATAAAGTATGTTAAAATAGGATAAAATAACCTAAAACACTTAAAAAGACATGGATTTTCAGGCTCATCAAATGTTATATTTATTTACCTTCAGTTAATTAGTCGACGATCAATTCTATTAGTTATATTGCAACACACATATTTCATTAATAAATAGATTGTTGTTAGTTGATTGGTTCGATAACATATAGCCACTACTGTGTGGCTATACCCACAACCATTATTGTGTGATTTGGATTGGTGGTAATTTTCTTGCTATTTTTTTCTTTCTACTTTCAACTAATCGTTATTTTTATAAAGTTGTTAGAAGGTAGGAATGCTCCATTGCACATATAGTGTCAGTGCCATTCAAACATATACGTCTCTGGTCGACAATTAAATGAGCCTCCTTTAGAATAAAAGGTTAGTTAAATGAGGATTAGTTGCCTCATTAGGAGCGTCAACCAATTACTTATAATAGAGACTAGTCAAACCTTATGTTTCTCATGTTTACAACTTATGTATTCACATTTTATATGTATATGATTTTCATAAGTTTCTGTATAATTATCATAATGTTTATGATGCAATCATGCTTGCACCTACATGTCTATCATATGTTCACATGCTTACATGTTTACAATCCTTATCAAGCCTATATCTTACCTCTTACTCATTCATATGTGATAATTATATAGTAATTTGGCTATCACTATGCACAATTATTTGTCTATGGAAGCATGTTTACTATCTTTGATCTTGGTTTATGATTGTTGAATTGATTTTTATTGGTCTAATAAAAGAGAACATGATCCTTATGATTCAATACATTTCACAAAAGTATTTATAAATATTGCCAATTCATTAATACAATTCATACATAAAAAAATAAAGGCCAACAAATTCTAAAAATCAAATTATTTATATGTTTATATATTCATTTCCCCACTCACATTAAATCTACATTTACATATCTAAACCACAACAAAACATAATAAACTTGAAATAATGATCTAATTAAACTTTAATATTTAAATAATTTTCCTCTAAATAAATACCAAAATTAATTCACATATTAGCATTTAACTTGAATATCATATGAGCTCATTATTTATTTAAGCCGAGATATTTAGGTAACGGGTATATTTTCCCATTTATAAAATTAGAATTAAAAAAAATCGTGATCATAAAATGTCATCCATTTATTTTGCAGGTGAGAATTCAGGTGCTTCACTCGTGTTGCTAAAAAAGAATGGTAGTGTGCAGGTGATAATGGCATGAAGAAATGCTAACGCCTCCCACCAATTCCAATGGCTCTTCCTCTTTCAATTTCTTCCCTTTCCCTTTTCTGTCCGCTTCACATTTCTGCAACTCCAACTGCCAAATTAACCACTGCAGATTTCCCTCTCATTGCTCTGTCAATAAGAAAAACTCTTTTATCCTACGCGCGCGGGAAATTTGTAAAGCACAGAAAAAATTGTAGCAAACATCTTTTTTATGCTTGTGATCACAATTTTGTAGCCAAGACCGGCGCTAATTTTACCGATAGGACACCCCAATTTACTGAGGAGCAATCTGGTTCTCCGCATGAATACGAAGGTGAAAGTGATGTTTCTGCCAATTCTTCAATCTCCGAGACCCTTTCTCTTGGTATCAAAGAGCCAATTTATGAAGTAAGTTTTTTTTTTATCAAATATTTGCTGTGCGTCTGTTTTATTATGAAAAAGAGAGTTGTCTTAAAGGATATCTAAAGAATCTTACCGTATTTACTCTACTTCCACTTTCGTATTATTTTGAGGAAGATAGTGTTCAGTTTAAAAGTTGCATATAAAAAAATAAAATCAGAACAAAAAACACAGAATACACAAACAGAAGACAAGGATTTATAGTGGTTCGTCCAAATGGACTACATCCACTTTGCAAGCAAGGGATTCTCCTTCTTATTCAATAATTTCTCTGTTTTACAATTCACAGCTCTTAAGCTATATGAACATTGTAATTCTCACAGTTCAAAGAAGAACCAAACATATACATAACCATCGCAGCTTAATTGGAATATGAAACGGTGAAGAAAATGCCAAAGGCCATCTGTTACAAAGGAATAATAATGATTGGGCTTCAGCATGTTGACATAACTGTTACAATTTCCCACTTGAAGTCCACTCAATACCGCAAGAAGAGCTGCACAGAGATATCCCCACTTGGATCTTATGGCTATGGCGTCACAATGCCGAGAGAAGCTCTATAGAACTTGAACTTCTCCCGAGATACAACCTTTGTTAACACATCTGCCGGATTGACTTTGGTGTCAATTTTCTCTGCCTGTAACTTGCCTTCCTCAAGAGAATGATGAATGAAATGATATCTAATCTCTATGTGCTTTGTTCAACTATGGAAAGCTGAATGTTTAGCCAAATGAATGGCACCCTTACTATCACAAAACAAAGTGAAAAACAGATTGCTTACACCCCAACTCTCCTAATAATCGCTGTAGCCATATCATCTCCTTGGCTCCCTCAGTGAGAGCAACGTATTCAGCCTTGGTAGAGGAAAGAGCAACAACCTGTTGGTTACGAGAGGCCCAGCTGATTGCTGACCCGGAAAAAGTGAACACATAACTAGTAGTAGATCTCCTCTTATCTAAGTCTCCAGCCATATCAAAATCAACATAACCACAAAGTTGAATATCCTTACCAATAAAACGTAAGACATGATCAGAGGTACCTTTCAAGTACCGTAGAATCCACTGAACCGCTTGCCAATGAGTTTTTACTAGATTACTCATAAATTTTCTCACAACTCCCACTGCATGAGCAATATCCGGACGAGTACAAACCATTGCATACATAAGAATGCCAACTGCAAATGAGTACGGAATATTATCCATTTCAATTTCCTCTTCTGGATTTGATGGACACATATCGGAAGACAAACGGAAGTGATCAACTAACGGAGTAGAAACAAACTTGGCATTTGACATTTTAAACTTTTCCAAAACTTTTAAAATATATTTTTCTTGAGATAATCTGATTTCCCATTTTTGTCTATTTCTGATTATATCCATCCCAAGAATCCTCTTCGCTGCCCCTAAATCTTTCATGGCAAAACAAAGAGCCAAATGTATCTTCAATTCATTGACAACCTGCACACTATTACCGACAACCAACATATCATCAACATAAAGTAAAAGAATTACAAACTCACCAGTAACTAGCTGCTTGTAGTAAACACATGGATTTGATTCACAACGAACAAACTGTTGCTGAATCATGAAGCTATCAAATTTCAAATACCATTGTCTCGGGGCTTGCTTGAGCCCATATAAACTCCGCTTCAATCTGCAACACAAGTGTTCTTGACCTTTTTAAACAAAGCCCTCAAGCTGCTCCATATATAATTCCTCCTCAATATCAGCATGAAGAAACGCTGTTTTAGCATCAAGTTGCTCAAGCTCGAGATCCCAAAAAAGTTGCCATACCCAGAACTAAACGAATTGTTTGCATTTTCACAACTGGTGAAAAAATTTCATTAAAATCAGTGCCCTTTTGTTGAGCAAAACCTTTCACTACCAATTTGGCCCTGTATCTTTTTTGTCCACCATCTTCTTCTTTCAACCAGTAAATCCACTTATTTTTCAAAGCTTTCTGATTGTGAGGAAGAGGGACCAAGTCCCAAGTATTATTTGCTCTCAAGGACTCCAATTCGTCCTGCATAGCATCCATCCAATGCATTGAATTTATCTCATTGCACGCTTGTGTAAAGGTTTGAGGCTCTACCTGATTAGAACATAAAGAAAATAAAAGTTCATAATTGTTATATTTACGCTGACGGTTTTTGTCCTTGGTTGACCTCCGTAATTGATGACCCTATATAATTTCTTGACTTGGATTGTCACCAAGTCCAGGTTCACGACCCACGTTCTGCTCTTGTCCAACTTGCTTTTCATTTCCAACGTTCTGTGGTTGCACATTTCCCATATTCGAGTCTAGATTTCCTTTGCATTGACTCTGCCTGTCAAGGTCATGAGGCAAGCTTGGGCCACAGTACATTCGCTGTGGTTGAACAGAATGAACAAAGTGGTGTTGCGGGTGAATGGGAGGACGCTGCGTGTGTATAGAATGGGGCTGCGATTGTTGATTGGAAGGAGCTGCTTGTTACAATGGTTATTGAGAAAATGGAGGCGGCTGGTTAAACAGAGCATCGTGCCATGCTCTGGCTTCAGTGTCCAGCCTTTAACCAGGCCACAGGTTGAGATCACGTAGGGATTTAGCCTTTGACTAGGCCACATGCTCATATGCTTCATTTGCAATGACTTCAGGTAGTGTGTGAGCATGCGTAGAGGAATGAGGGAGCGGGTCAAACAGAGATGAATATCCTTCAAAGACGTCTCTGGCCTGTGGTTGAGTAGGATTAAATTGAGAAGTGGAGGTAGCATGTGATTGAATGGTAGAGGATCGATGGTCATAAGGGACTGTTGGAGAATAGTAGAATGGGGCAATAAAACGTTGGGAGAAAAACTAACAGATTTTTCTTGTTGAATATGTCCCCGAGGAATCGTATTTAAACCACTGTCAAACAAAACAAATTCAACATAATCATTAGAGGTGGTGTTTAGTTTGTGCAAACCTGAGAAAGACTTTTCATTGAATACAACATTCCGACTGCGAATCACTTTCTTGGTGATTGAATCTCAAAGACGAAAGCCAAACTGATCCTCACCATATCCTAGAAAAATACACTTCTTCGATTTGAAATCGAGTTTAGTTCGCTGTTCTTTCGGAACATGGACAAAAACATCACAGCCAAAAACTCGCAAATGATTTAAAGAAATTCTTTTACCAATCCACCGCTCTTCCGGAATATCAAAATCCAGACGAGATGGAGTTCAATTAATCAGATAAACAACAATGTTACATGCCTCGACCCAAAATTCTTTCCCCAAACCGACATTGGAAAGCATACACTACACCCTCTCTAAAATTGTCCGATTTAACCTCTCAACTGCACCGTTTTCTTGAGGGGTGAACGAAACTACTTTAATTCTGCGAGTGCCATTGTCTGCACAAAAATTATCGAACTCCAACAATTAGAACTCACCTCCATTATCAGTTTTAAGACACTTGATTTTATGTCCACTTTGGTTTTCAACAAGAGCTTTAAACATTTTAAACTTTGAAAAAACTTCAGATTTCTTATTCAGCATGTAAATCCAGACTTTATGTGTGCAATCATCAAGAAAAGTGACAAAGTAATTTGCACTGCCAAATGAAGTTATCCCGGTAGGACCAAACACGTATGAGTGCACAAGCTCTAAAGGAGAGGATCGCTTTTCATGACTTGTGCGCAAGAAGCTGATCCTGTTTTGTTTACCATAAAGGCAGTGCTCACACAAATCCAAGTCAATTGATTTGAGACCTGAAAGCTGACCTCGGTGAAGCATGACTTCAAGACCCTTCTTACTTATATGCCCAAGCCGCTAATGCCAAAGTTTAACACCACTATGCATAGAAGCCATAGCTGCTCCCACTTCACCATTACACTCCAAAATGTATAAACTCCCTAATTTCATGTTTTTAGCCAAAACCAACAGACCTTTGGTTACTTTCCAAGAATCTAAGGAGAAATTAACATTACAGCCTTGTACATAAAGTTGACTCATAGAAATCAGATTTCTTCTTAGAGTAGGAACATGTCGTACATCTTTTAAAAGCCATTTACTACCTTTCTTCAGTAATTATAAAACATCACCTTTCCCGACAATTTTACATTCTTTGTTATCTCCAAGAAAAACTTTACCAAACATACATTCTTGATAATTCGTGAAAGCACTCTAACATGGAGTAGCATGGAATGAGGCTCCAGAATCAAGGACCCATGAACTTGTATTTGTGTCACCAGCTGCCAGAACTAAAACATCCTCATCTTTAACAACTGTAGTATTTACTCCATCATTAATCACTTTATTTTGGGCCTTTTTGTAATTCCAACATTGCTTTTTTGTGTGTCCTGGTTTACCACAAAACCAGCAAGTACCGTTTTTGCCTCTAAATTTTGAATGATGTGCAGATTTGGACCTTCCATTGTTGTTATGTTTGCCTCTTTCGTGACTCCGACCTCTATTGCTTGTGCACACAGCAGTTAGTGCATCACCGCAGGAAGATTCTTGATTCTTCCTTCGCATGTCTTCTCTGAGAAGCGTGACTGCTACCTCATCAAATTTCAATTTACTTTTGGTAGCGACTGAAGTGCTGACTGCCATTACTACCCCTTCCCAGCTGTTTGGTAAAGAACACAACAATAAAATAGCTTTTATTTCATCATCTAGAGTTATGTTGACTGAAATCAATTGAGTAACTAAGGTATTGAACTCATTTAGGTGATTTGACATAACTCCTCCCTCTTTCATTTTCAGATTATTTAACTTTTTCATTATGAATACCTTGTTTGATGCTGACGCTATCTCATACAATGAAGATAATTTATCCCACAACTCTTTCGTTGTCTTCTTTGCCGAAACATTGAAGAGCACATTACTTGAGAGTGATAGAAAAATCGTTGCTCGAGCCTTCTGATCGAGTTTCTCCCACTCTTCCTCTAATAAAGATCCTTTGCCCTTGGTTTTGCCTTGCAATGCGGGTGAGAGATCCTGCTTAATCAGCAGTGACTCCATCTGCACTTTCCATAACCTGAAATTCTGACCTGCAAACTTTTCGATTTCCCATTTGTCCACATCATCCATGGCTCTGAGAAATCTTCACCAATTTCCAGAAAAATCGAATCAGGCTCTCCCAGCTCTGATACCAATTTTTGAGTTTAAAAGTTGTAGATAAAAAACAAAATAAGAACAAAAAACACAGAATACACAAACAGAATACAAGGATTTATAGTGGTTCGTCCAAATGGACTACATCTGCTTTGCAAGCAGGGGATTCTCCTTCTTATTCAATAATTTCTCTGTTTTACAATTCACAGCTCTTAAGCTATATGAGCATTCTAATTCTCACAGTTCAAAGAAGAACCAAACATATTACATAACCATTGCAGCTTAATTGGAAGATGAAATGGTGAAGAAAATGCCAAAGGCCATCGGTTACAAAGGAATAATAATGATTGGGCTTCAGCATGTTGACAGAACCGTTACGGATAGGATAAAGCTTTATTGAGTAAATAAAATTTATTTATAAAAAATCAATACCATGTTTAAAGTTGTAATATTGTCTTCAATTTTAGTTTTTTTTGAATCATCTAGATAACTATAACTTTTGTAGTTTTAGAAAGTATAAAGCAACAAACCTTGAATATGTCATTGATTTTCTTTTTTAAATTTTTTTAAATGTTTGAATTTACAAATTTTAAAATAGTAATGTAAGGAAATAAAATAATCTCTAATTCACCAAAAAAACAATTAAGGTAATTATATTTTTAATTAGACTAGATAAAGAAGTTGAGTCTAGATGCGTATCTAAATTTGATAAATAAAAAAATGGATCACAGATAATTGGATTGAAATCAATGTATGCTTTGCTGTCAAAGAGAGGGAGACTCACTCTAACCAAAGATAAATACCTAGAATTTGAGATTGATTCTTGGATTCTGGACTGTGAAGGCTTTGACAAATGTGCTTTGTGAAAATTGAAATTTGTGCAAACTTAGATTTATGCCACGAGTGGGATCATGATCCTCTAGAGGGCAAGTATGATCCCCAAATCTTTAAAACTTAAATACTTGTTGAAAAGGGTTTGCTTCTTTTTTATACTTGAAAATAGAAGACTTGGTGTTGACTGTTGAGGAATACCATTAGGTCTTGTTATGGCAATAAGGACTCTTTGAGATTTTCTCAATGGCAAAAGGGTTTGCTTCTTTTTTATACTTGCAAATAGAAGACCTGGTGTTGACTGTTGAGGAATACCATTAGGTCTTGTTATGGCAATAAGGACTCTTTGAGATTTTCTCAATGGCAATCAAGATCCGTTGTTTGACTCAACATTTTTTGTGATAGAACTGAAAGATGCAACAAGCAACATACGCAGTAGATGCATAAGTAGTTGACTAAGTGTAGTAGAATTAAAATGAATTCCTAAGGCCTACCTAAATTGGTGGTGTGATTATGAAAGGTTGAATATAGGTAATCATGAGGTGGACTGGTATTAAGATCTCCATACAGTTACTTGATTATGGTCCCAGTGGTGAAAGGGCATCAACAAAACCACTGAGAGAATATAGTTAACCTGGATGATTACTTCTGTATTATATGTTCTTATTATTTATTTTTTTCTTACATTTGTCTTTTTGCATATTTTTGAATAGGATGAACACTGTTTCTGTAGCTTGCCTCAAGTTTTTAAGAAAGATTTTAAGATTTTATTCATTCCGTAATTCATTAAAGATCGTTGGCATGGTGTTGATTGCAGTTGTTTTATGTCTTCTTTAATGAAATACATCTAGAATTTATTACATGATATTCAATTTATAGCTGATACTAAAATGAAAAATCATATATTCTGTGCTGCTCTTTGTATACCACCTTTAATCTCAGTTTCTCCCTAATAGTGTTTATCCTGAAGATACCTTGCACTGAAACATATTTTGTAATGACATGTTGACAGGTCATTGAAGTTAAGCCTAGTGGGGTAGCCTCCAAAAAAAATGTTAGCAGACGACAGTTGCTGAAGTCAAGTGGTATGTAGTTATATTTCTAAACGATTGTTATTGTTAATTTGCTAGAGAAATGCTGTTTTATCATATTGTAATATATATCTCAATTCATTCCTTGGTCTAATTAGGTATCTTGAATTGTTCAATCAAAACATGTACATGGAATGAATACTTATTGATAGTGGAAATTAGTAGGGAAATTCTTTTGCTAAAAAATTAAAAGATGAAAGGTCTAGTCTGAGCCCTGCTTTGTGATGGGTTGTCAACCCTCTTTAGGAGCCTCTTCTAGGAGAGTTTTTATAAATTAGAGTATCATGTGCTTTTCCCTCACCATGTGAAGTTGCCTTTCTCATAGTCAGCAAGTGATGTATCTCTTATAACTATTTGTATAATCCCAAAACAAGGAATAGTGATGATGAATGAAGAGGATTGTCTTCCAGAAGGTTTTATATCCTTCTTAAACATCGATTTAATGATTAATAGGAATTTTTTATTTTTAATTGAGTAGCAAGATGGTGACACCCTACACAAGTCATCATCATACATTTCATCGATCACCTCTTTCTCTAGCTGTTGTGAATTTTCTTTTAAAAGACAACAAATACAAGATCACTTGATTTCAAGATAACTCTTGTACATACACCACACAATATTGGTGATAGAAACCATAGATGCAAAACCCTCCAATTACTCATAGGCTATGCTCCACAGAGTTTTCGGGACGGGGACGTTTTAGGGGACGGGGACGTGTTTCCAGTATGGGTACGGTTCAAAGCCAAAATTTAGGGGACAATACCTCAGGGGACGACAATTAAAAAAATAGGGGAATTTTTATATATAGAGACAAAATTCAAATATGCATATCATAACATTGATAAACCATTCTCCATAGACATTTTAGAAGCTCAATACACGGAGAACTATTAGATGACAAATACTAAGTACTTTCATTGTAACAATATGGCGTACATATAGCAAAAATGCCCAAAATTCAATCTTTCCTCACTATTGCTGCTTCTCTATGTTTTTTTCTTCCTCTTAGCAACTATGATAATACTAGGAATGAGAAGAAGAGTTAGACTTTAGTGTTTTAATGGTCAAAATAGGGTTTACCTGCGATCAAACAAAAATTTAATTTAATTTTTTTGGCCTCAAATGCCATCCAAGTTCCGGCTGGAAAAAGGGGGACGGGAATTAGTCCCAGGGATGGACAGAGGACGGTAACGCCGTCCCCGGTTGTCCGTCCCGAGGACTGATTCCCGTCCCCCTATTCCAATTGATTTTTTTTTTAAATTTCGGGGATGGTCCCAGATTTTGCCCAATTGGGAACGGCTTGGGGGACGGCAAAAAACCGTCCCTGCATCCCCGTTCCATCCCTGGTACGGGAACGAGCCAAAAAACATAGGGGACGTGTCCTTGTGGAGCACAACTCATAGGACTTACTTGCAAGTCAATAACCTTGCCCAGTAACTCAGAGTAATTCTTGGTCTTGATTACCTACCAAAACTTACCTTGATTCCTTACAAAAGAATTTGTGAAGAAACTGAAGGATTCCTTGTTGAAAGCCCAAGCCCCCCTTGAAGTAAAAGATGGAGAGTTAGCTGGAGTCATAGTTGGGAAGAAAGGAAGACTTTCATTGAGGAGATATCGTGACACTTATGGCTCATTGACGAAGTATGTCAAGTCTTGATTGACCAAATAGGCAATCCATCTATCCAGTCAATGCTAGATGAAGTGAAGGAAGAAAGAAACATCGGAAACAAATTAACTGAAACATTTGAGAATAACATATGCCGTATCCAACAGCTATTCATTTCAGAGGAACCAAGAATTGGAGGAAACGAGCCAAAAACTCCTAGACGAAGGGAGTGCAGGAACAAGTTTGAAGATAACTAGAGAGAAAGGGACATTGAAGGAGGACGTGTAGATGAATCGTACGTGGTCAAGAATGCAAGGTACACACTGGAACGTAGAGTTCAAAATATTCCAACGAGGACCAATGCACGATGAACACATCAAGCGAGGAAAATGGGGACTTCTCTATCAATTATAAATGTTGAAAGACAAAAACTCCCGAAGTTCATTTGGAATGGGTTTGAGAATCTTGTTGGGCACTATAAGATGTGAGGCGATATGGCTAGTGAGCAGTCAAGAGGACAAGGACTATTGGATGAGAGCATATGGATCAACGGTATGAGGTATAGTTGTAGATTGGTTCACGAAACTTGAGCAGAGTCGACAACCTCATGGCATGCATAGAAGAAA
This sequence comes from Chamaecyparis obtusa, assembly GCA_027943335.1. Lineage (NCBI taxonomy): Eukaryota > Viridiplantae > Streptophyta > Pinopsida > Cupressales > Cupressaceae > Chamaecyparis > Chamaecyparis obtusa. The sequence continues at coordinate 1,428,667 of BSBK01000433.1, forward strand.
GCATTTTTGGTAGAGTTCAAATATTTGTGGGATGATAATGGGATTGTCATAAAGATTTACAACACCAAGCAAGGGAAACATGAGAACCTACAAGCTTACAATTGTAGGCTGAAAGAATTGTTGGTAAAGTTGGAGAACCAATTGACGGATTGACTAGAGAAACCATGGCTCATTGAGTGATTGATCCCTTTGTTGTGTAAAAAAATGAAAGTGGTGTCTCCATCCTCGTATGCCATTGCCTACAATTAGACAATGAACATTGAGAGTGAGGACAAGACATCTTCTCGAGGGAAGCAAAAGACAGATGATGACGAGAGCACTGAAGGCAAAAACGATAGACAATCAAAGATAGTTAAAGCCCTATGGCGAGACATGATGAGAATGATGAAAGAGTCGAAAGACGAGAAAGAGATTTCAAAAGAAATTAAAGAATTATGGTGCACTGAGTGCAAGGTTGAAGGTCACACCAAAGTAAATTGCTTGAAAAAATTGTTTTGTGACATCTGCCAAGTGATGGGACATTCCATCAAGGAATGCCCCTATAATACGAAGACAAGAAGCACACAAGTACTCTTTACTTAGGGGGAATACTCAACCCCTCTAACCACACCCTTAAAACCACAAAATAATAACATTAATGCATCAAATAGGGAAATAACAATCAGTTCAACAACAGTGGATGGAGAAGCAAAATCCAGTATAATGCCAAGGGAAGACCGATGATCCAATGCCGAGTGATGATTTAATGCCGAAAATATAATGAATAGGGTCACTATGCTAAGGAATATTAAAGAAATCAAAATAAAGGAGGTTGTGCAAGTGACGTGGACTAGGTGACCATGAAGACATTGATTGCCCAAAGCAAAATGGTATTAAAATGCTAGATGTGAAGGAACAAGACAAGGAAGTTATGGAAATCACCAGAGCATAAACAAAGTAGGTAGTATACCCCAAACCCTCCTACAAATAATGAACAACTCCGAGAGGCCAAAGTAGAAGTAGAAAATGCAATGGCCAAAGAAAGAAGAACCACCATTGAAACTACAAGTATGTCATTGCAGTTGGAGTCAAAGAAAAACATAGTACAATAGGTGCTATAGAAAACCATACCAATCAAGGTGACAAGCCTTCTTCACCACAACTGAGAGTTGCAATCATCAACATGGTTGGTGATGACCAACGTTGGTTATAGGAAGGCCCAAGTAATGACATGACAATAGAGCAACCACCGAAGGGCAAACAAATCATTGAATTGATGGTGTTGACCGTGAGTTGTAATGTCCCCATTTTTGTGAGCATTAGAGTTCGAGGGATTAGCCTATTAATTGACCCTCGTAGGCTAATGAGGTTGGTTAGAGAGCTCTTTGAGGGATGCAACTTCTTCAATGATCAAAGTTTTGCAGATTTGGCTTTCGTTCGAGGTCTCTAGGACTCCGTATGCAGTAGTTTCTATTTATAGCACGTCTTTCTAGTTATAGTAAGTTTTGAGAGGCTCAGAGAGGGACCCCTGCTATTTTTAGAAATTGGGTATGGTCATATGCGGCTTGATCATGTCATCTCCCAGTTTAGACGATGTGCAAAGATGATGAGTAATAATGGAGATATTAATTTTTATTTGGCTAAAATAAATATTAATAGTTTTGAGATTATATTATTAAGTTATAATATAATTTTATATTATAACTTAAGTCACTTAAGTGAAGGGTCAAGTTATCATAGATGGGGCCAAGTGAACAATTAATTTTAAAAGAATTATTTGTGCACTAGCTATGGAGATTTAAGTGAAAAATTAAAAGTGGGAATATATCTTTTATCCCACATTGGCTAGGAAAGTGTTTGAGCTCTCACAAGAAAAGAATAAAAGAGACTAAGAGCTCATTCTCATAGAGATATAGTATGTTGATTGATGATTTTGATTGAAGATTTCTGGAGCATTGGAGTTGTAGAAAACTAGAGGTTTCTGCAGGTTTCAGGGCTTGTTGGCATTGAAGAGTGTGGCAACTTCATTGTATCAGCATACAAAGGGTGTGCAATATCCCCTGATTGTGCTAGAGGGTTTGGCTTCATCTTGTTACCAATTTTTCTACTTAAGCTCAATTTGGTAGAGCTATCATGTTTTCAAGGAAGGGTGCATTTTTATTTCATGTGCTTTTCAAACCAAATGCAATAACTTTAAAAAGTTCGATACATGATTGAATTATTACATTTAATGAGGAAAAGATCAAAAAAGAAAAAGTGACACTTTGCGAATCTTTTTTGAGAATGTAATATTTTATTCATCAAAGCTATGTATTTATGCTCCACACAAGCCGTGAAACTAGCTAGAGGTAGTTCATTGCATTTTGTTTTCAAATAATGCATGAATACATGTGCAAAATAAGAAGAGATAGGATGTATGAATAGGGGCCAGTCATTGCTTGAAATGATTGGCGTGTGTTGGGTTGTCCTCTGATATTTTGTTTTGCTGAGTCTCCTTGATCCTCGCTGCCGTGTTGCCTTGTGTCCTGCAAAAATGTGAAAAGATAATGGGATAGAACTAGAATATAGTTCTAAGCAATGACTGGTTTAAATTCATAGATATCCTACCCCCCATATAGTCATCCATTATTTCAAAACAAAATGCAATTTTATTCTAACATGTGTATTTTATGTATAATATCTATGACTCTGATTAGCAAGTGGACGTAAATGTGGCTCCTACAAGGGTTTGAGCCCAGCTTGCTAATAAGAGACATAGATATAAAGAGCTATCAGATGATCACATACATTTAATAGTGCTGCTATAAATAATACCAAGTACAGGGGCAGCAATGAATCATTAAGGGGAACATAGAAAAAGAGCTTAAGTCTTGCTTAAGAAGGCTATTTTCAATTCATGTTACAAGTGTAGTTTTGCTGTTCATAAATGAAGGCATGACAGTCAGTAAGTTGTGAAAAAGAGCAGCAATAAAATAAACACATTAATCATAAAAGACATTCTTGAAAGGACAGCCAAAATAAAATAGACTTCATGTCCATAAATCAGTCATAAAGAACATTGACAGGATTGTCTAAGAGCACTAGAGGCTTCATTTTGATTATGTTTTCAATCAAGCTCAAATAGCACAAAGTTTCTTGTCAAGAACAAGAAGTTATGATCAGATTTATGTATGCATCAAAGCAGCCCAGGTAGTGATCAAAATCTGATATCAGTTAAGAGCATTGAAGCAGCCTTCATAGAGGGATTTCAAAGTATGTTCGTATGTTCATGAAATCAATTTAGTTTTTTAACTTTGCATGGTTTTGTCTTTTTAATTTTTTAAGTAAAAAATAAATATTTTGTTTTGCACTTAATTATTTTTATTAATTTATTATTTTAATAAATATTATTATATTAATGATCTTATTAAGTGATTTAGCTATTTGTTATTTATTAAAATAACGACATATAAATTACATAATAAAAAGTATTATTAATAAAAAAATATTAAATATTTTATAATTCATTTATTTATGAATTATAAATCATTTAATAAATATTATTATGCAAAAATAAGATATTTATTTTACTTTTAAAAGTAAAAAAGGCAGATATTTTGTAAAATTATGACTAAGTGCTCAAGTCATGGAGATAAGGATGAAATTTCTAAGTGGAGTTATTACTTTTCAGATATTTTTGAAAGCTTTTGAGAGATAAGACTGCATTTATGGAGGATATTTATGTTGATAAACATCAGGCATGACTTTTGGGCCACTTTTATGCCTTTTTGAAGTCCTTTGAGGGGCTCAAAAATGGCCTTGTAGACTAAATCCGACCCAGTAGTTATTGCTCTCCTAAATACAGCTGGGTAAAAATGTATAAGTATGAGTTGAGACTTATTTGTAATGGGTTCTGGTTTTATGCAGTTTTGAGAGCCTTGTGACTATTTTCAGTCCTTTTTCTCATTCTGTCTTAGCTTGTAACTCATTTTTGCAGATACAGAATACATTGGAGATCATTTTTATGCAATATTTTGCCTTCTTATTTATTGCTGATGTTTTGTTGCAGATTTCAGTTTGTGTTAAAGAGATTGTTATAGTTTTTGTGTTGTGAAAGTTTATCTTTCCTTCCTAAACACAATTTCTCAAACCATTCTGTGAAATACTTATGCATGAACATGAAGTAAATAGGTTGTTTGAGTTTATGACTGCATTTAGATGTCTTTTCAGGAAACATTCTTTTGTATGCTGCAAGTTTCAGTTGGGTGCATCACCCCTTTAGAGTTAGATTTCAATTTTCTTATTATCCTTCTATCCCTTTTCCTGAGAAAGTTAATTTTTGGAACTTTCAGGTGAGGTATCATATAGGAACTGGCCTAGAATTTGGAGATTCATTCCAGTTATAGGTTACCCACAACCTTGGAGTGTTTCCATGTTTCTCAAAGTGACTGAGTTTTTGGAGCTTAGTCAAGGTGCAACTTTTAGAGATAACAGTTTTTGGCACGCCCGGTGGGACTCAAGAGCTAATTTTCAGATTTTTTCGAACTTCATGTATTGTTGTTGTTGGTGTGTACAACAACAACTTTGGCCTTCAAGAGACAAAATTACAACACACATGGCGACTCTGAGCAAACATGTACTGGTTTCAAGCAGATAAAGTGCTAGTATGTGGAAAAACAAGTTGGTTTTTTCTGGTTTTCAGTGATTCAATTTTTTTTTCCAACTTATTTGAATGTTTCAACATGAAGAAAATTTCATAGAAGCATGGCTTACCATCATCCTTTCCATGAAAGTACTCCCCATACATCTTCCTATCAACCATATCAAAACAGCTATACTACTGGTTTCATTCAAAATGACCTTGTAACACCAAATAACTAACAAGCTCCATACGCTTACCACCCTCCCACCCCTGCTCAAGCTTCTTGGTATCATGCCTATGTACATCAGCAACCCTGAGATAGCCATTTTGTTGATTTTCAAAATTAGTTCAGCATGTTGCACACATGAACCTAGATGACATTCTGTCAAACTTCCAAGAGCAAGTGAGGAATATAGAAAGAGAACATGAGTATAATATGCAACAAGACAAGCTTTCCTATCAAGCTTATACTCATCAGGAAGAGGTGGAGGCTCAAAGGAATGAGCAGGAGCTGCTTGCTAAACAAGTTGTAGTCAAAGAGGAACGAAAAAAGTACTTGTTGTCACAGGGTCAAAGGTAGCAAACTGAATCAGCCCTTTGTGCCCCAAGTCAACTTGTAAACAAAGATGTTCCTACGATTTTGTTTCCAAGTTCCAGGTTAGGTGATTTTGTTCATATTCCAAATAATTCTTCAGGATTTGAAATTCCAAGTTTTAGGGGTCATAGTCTTTCCAATAAAATAGAACAACCCATACATGATTCCATGATTGAGAAAAGTTAGCCAAATCAATTCCTTAATCCTCAGATTAAATCTGAACTTAATCATCAAAGTATTGAGCAGCCATGGCAGCCTTCTTGGACCAAACATCTTGAATTTACAATGCCAAACCTTTTAAAGGTTATTCCATGTGAGCCAGTCCATGATCAAAGGGCTGCAAATGAGGTTTCTACTGTTAGTTCAAAGATGGATGATAAAGTGACAAACACTCAAGAGCAGAACCAGTTGGGACAGAAGGTACAAATGAATTTATCTAATGAGCTTCCTACGTATTTTGAGTAGAATGATGAACAATTTCCAATGGTTGCAGAAGAAGAGGAAGCTGATTCAGGAGAAGATGCAATGTTTTGGGTTGATGAACTACTCTGTTTTGTTGAGCTTCTGGCTTTTGTGAATTAGTTGAATGAAGATGAGAAAGAAAATGGTGTTAAAGAGGACATTTCATTTGAGTTGTTGAATGGACTTCCTGGTTTTGTTGAGATAGATAAAAAGGATATGGTTGTGATCACCTCAACAACAAGTTTTCCACAACTGGAGGGTATAAATCATGATGTTGATTTGCTGGTTTATGAGCTTTCAGTAGAATAGGAAGCTTTCCAAGATGAGGAAGGTGACAATAACCTTGCGGAAGATTGTTTTGATTACATCATAGAAGATTTTTGTGTAAAGCTTGATGATATTGAAATAGTTGTTCCTACGAGCCTTCCGTGAGCGGATAGCTTTGATGAGTTATTAGTTGTCTTAACAGAAGAAAATGGTCCTCTGACCATGGAAGAAGAGTTAACATGGCTATCAATTATGCATGAAAGCCATGATGAATCAGAAAATAAAGAAGCCAATGAAGAAAGATCCAAGTTTGTGCTTTCAAGAGGCTGCCCAATTCGGTGCTTGGCTCATATGGAGACAAGTGAGAAGGCCTCATTTATGTCAGCACCTGAATATGAGGATGTTGATGAAAAAGATCAAATCCAACATGACGATCCATTACAAATTGCCAATCTTTTCAATCAGCGTGGTGAAGTAAGTGAAATCATTTTCATCTTTCAGGACATGTTGCATAAGTTGATTAAATATGTTTCTTTTTTCCATCTTCATATATTTTCCTATGGGCGTTTGCATCATTGCAATTTGAAGAGAAAAGAAATTTACTTCAGCCAACCAGTGAATGGTTTTGTTTAGCATTTTTTGCTGCTGGTTAGGCTAGGGTAGGTTAATTTTTCAGTTTTCCCTAAGTGTTGTCAAGCACGGTTAAGTTAAGTCTCAGTTTCAGCTTTCCCAGTTTCAATAAATTTCCAAGAGTTTTCTGATCTGTCACAGACTCACAAGTGAGTTACAACTAAGTTTAAAGCTGATTTGAGTCTATTTTTGAGTATTCCAAGAGACTCTGTGTGCAATGGATTGTTTTAGGCTACTGGTCTTCATGTCTAGAAGGCAGACATATAGCAGAAATCGCCAAAAATGTTACCAAAATTTTCACTTAAGCTCAATTTGGTAGAGCTATCATGTTTTCAAGGAAGGGTGCATTTTTATTTCATGTGCTTTTCAAACCAAATGCAATAACTTTAAAAAGTTCGATACATGATTGAATTATTACATTTAATGAAGAAAAGATCAAAACAGAAAAAAAGTGACACTTTGCAAAATTTTTTCTGAGAATGTAATATTTTATTTATCAAAGTTATGTATTTATGCTCCACACAAGCCGTGAAACTAGCTAGAGGTAGTTCATTGCATTTTGTTTTCAAATAATGCATGAATACATGTGCAAAAATAAAAGAGATAGGATGCATGAACAGGGGTCAATCATTGCCTGAAATGATTGGCATGTGTTGGGTTGTCCCCTGATATTTTGTTTTGCTGAGTCTCTTTGATCCTTGCTGCCCTATTGCCTTGTGTCTTGCAAAAATGTGAAAAGATAATAGGTTAGAACTAGAATATAGTTCTAAGCAATGACTGGTCTAAATTCATAGATATCCTACCCCCCATATAGTCATCCATTATTTCAAAACAAAATGCAATTTTATTCTAACATGTGTGTTCTATGTGTAATATCTATGACTTTGATTAGCAAGTGGACGTAAATATGGCTCCCACAAGGGTTTGAGCCCATCTTGCTAATAAGAGACATAGATATAAAGAGCTATCAGATGATCACATACATTTAATAGTGCTGCTATAAATAATACCAAGTACAGGGGCAGCAAGGAATCATTAAGGGGAACATAGAAAAAGAGCTAAAGTCTTGCTTAAGAAGGCTATTTTCAATTCATGTTCCAAGTGTAGTTTTGCTGTCCATAAATGAAGGCATGACAGTCAGTAAATTGTGAAAAAGAGCAGCAATAAAATAAGCACATTAATCATAAAAGACATTCTTGAGAGGACAGCCAAAATAAAATAGACTTCATGTCCATAAATCAGCCATAAAGAACATTGACATGATTGTCTAAGAGAACTAGAGGCTTCATTTTGATTATGTTTTCAATCAAGCTCAAATAGCACAAAGTTTCTTGAAGAACAAGAAGTTATAATCAGATTTATGCATGCATCAAAGCAGCCCAGGTAGTGATCAAAATCTGATATCAGTTAAGAGCATTGAAGCAGCCTTCATAGAGGGATTTCAAAGTATGTTCGTATGTTCATGATATTTTGTTGCAAAGTTTCCAGAGCAAGAAAAGGAAAAAATGTTTGCATTATTTTCATAAGTTTTAAAGCACAAAGAACCCTCAGGTTGGTCTTTATTAATTGTGTGGAAGAGAATAACAGAAAGCAAGTTTGAAGAGGAAGCCATGGCTGTGCAAAAGTGTGGAATTCAGAAATTCATAATGTCTTCAAGCCATATTTATTCTTCATATGCTTCTCTACAGCATAAAAAATACACATATGGAAACATGGAAAAAAGACATACATTTCCAGATTGTTGAGCAAAGAAGCAAAGAAATCTACATTTATTTTGTAAAGTTTCAGACTTACAAAACAAAACAAAATGTTTAGATGCTAGCATACGAAAATGAAACATAAAATATAGAACAGCTATGGAGAGTATGAAAAGCTTCAAATTTACAAACAAATGCCAAAGATGCTTACTGTATTCAAAAGTCTGCAACAAATGGTTCGAAAATCTTCATAAAAACCTCATGTTTTTGTCAAGAAATCCCACGTGAAGCCTTCAAATTGTATTGAGAAATGCCAGGATAAGTGTTGCTAACTTAACTGAGTACCTCTCATTTTACAAGCGACAACTTGGAGAGTTGGATGAGGACTTGAATGTTTGGAAAACCATGCTAGATATGGATTTAGAGATCTTATGTGAGTATGAGGTTATTTCCTCAGTAGAAATGTACCATGTTTTTTCAAACTTGATGATTAATAAACAATAGGTCATCCAGGGGCTGGTAACAGAGTTGGAGGCAATAGTGGACTTGTGCAGTCAACAAGAGTATATGGTCAAGGAGGGTTTTCAAGAGCTATCATGCAGCATGGTTACTGAAAGTGGTGAACTCATGGAGGAAGAAGCTGTGATGACAGGGTTTGCGGAGATGATCTGCCTACAGTTTGAGGCGAGTGATTTTGATTCCAACACCATTGACAGGTTGACTGATTACAAGGTTTTGTTGAGCAATCTTCAAAAGAGCGTAAGTGAATGCAACAAGCTTATCTCCAAAGGTGTAGACACAGTTCGTAAAACAACTGTCATTGCACGGAACACAGAAGCTCCAGATCAAGATGTTGTGCACAAGTCTCTTTGTTATGAAATCTGGATCGTCCTATAGAGAATATATGTGAGTGCTGTAGTGAAATAGATTACCATTGTGTTTTATCTTTTCACCAGCCATGGATATATATTTATATCTTTTGAATAGTCACGTCTTGAAGAGTCATGACCATATAATAATATAATATGACAATTATGGTAATAACCATAATTGTCTACTATAACCATAATTAACACTAATATATACCATATTATATAATATATAAATATAAATCACAATTCTTCATTAACAATAATATATATATATATATATATATATATATATATATATATAATACGAATGAAGCTATATCTTAACACTCCCTCTTAGCGAGTGAGTATTAAATACCAAAAGTCTATCATGACATCCGCCACTTCGGGACACACAAGTTAATGTAGTCTCGTCATAAAAATAGACTTGAATATCATGATCTCCGCACAGTCGGGACACACAATTAAGTAGTCTATCATGATATGGTTTCGTTATTACACATTTAGTAATAACAAGAGTCAAGATCTCCGCACAGTCGGGACACACAATTAAGTAGTCTATCTTGACACTTTGGTTAACCATTTACAAGATCGTCACCTTGAAATGTTAACCCACACACAAATGATCATTTTCACACAATATTGCAATATAATTTTTTATATTTATTCATGAAAAAAACTCTGGCTCATCCAGAGAGTGGAAACCAAGACTTCCACCTTAGAATTGTCTATCAGTCATGACAATTTAAAACCAACAACTCAATGTTGTCTAGCCATGATAAAGTTATTACACAACAAGTAATAACATAGTATTCAAGATACCTTCTTTTCACCTAATAAGGTTTTATTCCTCAACATACCAAGGTTATTTGAAGGTACACAATCTTCTTTCTAGCAAGATGCTTGGTAAGAGTATCGGTTGTTTGTTCTTTAGTGAGGATGTACCTTCACTGAATTACAATTGTTTGCGCAATCTCATAGTCTTGGTGAATTCAAAGTATACACCATCTTGACATGTTATACTCCCTCTGAATTTGTATGACCAAGATCCTGGGGTGCCAACTTAATTTGATTTTCTAGCTTCTTTTCCTGACATATAACCTTCTCACATGGTAATAACCATAATTGTCTACTATAATTTCTTGATTACTAGAGAACCAACAAAACATGGTCTACTCCCTCTGAATCAAGATCCTTGAATGTCACTAATGTAGATCTTTTAACTTCTCCATCTGTCATGAAGGCATACCCTATTTATATACTCAATTCGATGTCACTGCAGGATGTCATTTCATACTTTCCTTTTTGAGAGAACCAATACGAATAATCTAAATAGTCATAAGGTTACATTGGCTAGCATAAGATGCATTTGATCTTTTCCAAGGCTACAATATTAACACTCCCTCTTGGACTTGAGAGAAGATAATAAAGACCTCTAGTATTCTATCCACATGCATCTCATCGGTGATTCTATCCACAAGTTCCCACTATTATAATCTCAGATTTGTTTTACCTTCAATTGTGAACTCCCTCTTAATCAATATGATTGAGATTGTCACAAGTTAACTGAATTGTACATGCTCCCTCTGAAGCTCAAGCTCATCAGCTTCTTGACCTCATGAAAATGTCAGACTTTCTCTGAATCTGAATTTCATATGCTTTCATCCTGAAAAATGTGTCAAAGATAGACTACGAATAATTCATAAGGCTAAACTATCTCAAGCATAAAAATGATAGAAGCATATAACATTTATTATTTAATCAATTACAAACTGCAAATTTAAATAAAACATGAATTACTTATCTTTTATAAAATTTCAAGTGTTTCCTTTCGTAAGGTGAGCCCATTAATACGATACTCGTACCCATCGTACTTGATATCAATGTATCTCGCAAGAATTGAGGATGTGTCAACTTCTCTTCATACTTAAGTTAATACATCCTGCCAAATTCTTTCATATCCTTGTAATGTTTTGTATATATCTCCTCACAAATGCATACACTTTCCTTCACCTATTTATATATATATATGTACTTATAAGCTCGGTGAACAGATTGTATTCCCTTTGATCTGTTCTTCTTAGTTCTACTCATTCACTTTTCTTTGCAATTCCAAACCTTCTATAAATATATACTTCCTAGTATTCAGTGTTGTTCCTCCTATAGAATAACACTAACGCTATCTGGCAAGTCTCCCTCGATCCATAAATCTTACTTGTGGACAAATAAGTTTATGGATTTGCAATGGATCATTGTTTTTTTACATAATGAATGCAGTATAACCTGAGGTTAAGATGTGACTTGTCATTTTTGTCTGAATTTAAATTTAATATCTATGTGTACTCCCCTAATGTATATAAATCTTGTCTGAAGGTCAAGTTCTGAAATCCATATCCATATATATATATTGGATCACTGATGTAAACATTGACCTTAAATATAGTATAGGAATCTTGTATTATGCAATTCCAAAGAATGCTGCTATCTATTCCGTGTATATGCCAATGGTCTTATTTTGATGTGATACCCAGGTTTGCAGGTTATATGCCTTACCCAACTTGGTAATGACAAAGTTATCATGTTGGTCCTATTCAGATTTTCTAGACTGAATTCTCTTTTTAATATCTTAAGAGTCAAAAGTTATCGTATGCCTTTGCTGAGTTTTAAAATCAAATCTGTGTGTATCCGCTATACAATCTTTTAGTTTTAGATATCTTATTGTTTATATGATACGTCCTGGGTGTTTTCTCTATTCGTATGAGATTAGTTCCACTATGGAATAGTGGATTACTCCCACTTATATGAAACCATTCATGCCCTGTTTCGATTTGCACCACGTGCTGGCTGTATCCTCTCTTATGTTGACTGGCCTGTATTGTGTCTAACTCCTGAACGGTCATATCCGAAATTAGATATACATAACCCGACATCATGTAGATTCTCGTAATCATTCCATATCGGATGGTTACAAGCATTAATGTCTTTTTCTTTTCAAAAATATTATTCATTGCTGATGTAATCTCCCACTGCTCCAAAAGACGGTGACTGCCTATGCTTATTTTATTCGCAACTGTATATAGCCATTCACTGCTCTCTGTCTCAAGACTTGTTGCGTCAAATGATGAGTCCTTCCTCAGTGATTAGGATAGTTGAGTCCTCCCCTGGTATCATCAATGTAGCATTTCAACTTTTATGAGCCATAAACATAGTGAGGGATGAATAAGATGTGATGAGGTGCCTTTTTTGTAACAGCCCTAGGCCCAAGGGTGGATACCTTATAGGGTTTGCATGCCTAGCGGAATCATTATGCCATTCTCCTTCATCATTCTATCTTACTCCCTTCACCATGGCTAAGGTCCCTTAACTATCATATAAACCCTACCATATGGATTGGGGGAAAGACTACAATAAGGTGTCCTAACTCAACCCTAGGCCCAAGAGCGAAACCTCTTGGCCTCATATTTTATGAGGCGGTGTACCTAGTGAGGTCCCACCGTTCTCCCATATTATCCTTTCCTCCCATCCCATGATTATTGTCATTGGATTGATAAACATACTTTTACATCATACAAGTATAGATCACAAATATATTAGCATAGATCTAATTATAGTATGTGAATCATATGGTCTTGTATATCATGAATATTCATATATAATACAAACTCATATGTTCCGGTATGTTTATATATCTTCCAGATGTGTGTGGGCACGTGCACCTGTGCTCCATTTGATTAGTGTGCAGACAGATTAATATTTATACATTTCATCCAGTTTGATATCAGATCAAGTAAAATAATTTGCACACAAGATATAATTGATGTGCAGCCCATATATAACTTGTGTTCATATATATAAACAGCAATATGAAAATCCTGTGCTTAGAAATCGATGAATTAGTCTTAGATTGATATCAGATCAAGTGAAATAATTTGCATACCAGATATAATTGATGTGCAGCCCATATATAACTTGTGTTCATATATATAAACAGTAATATGAAAATCATGTGCTCAGAAATCAATGAATTAATCTTACCTTCCTTTCTGAGCTGTGATACCTTTTAGCGATCTTCCTCAGACTTCTTCCTTGCCGTTTCTTGCTGTGGTCTGCTGCTGACTTCCTTTGATGCCTTGTATCTCCTCCTATTCATCCATTCCCTTATTTCTCTGTTTTAAGTCTCTTATAGGTTAGGCTCTGATACCATGTTATGAAATCTGGATCGTCCTATAGAGAATATATGTGAGTGCTGTAGTGAAATAGATTACCATTGTGTTTTATCTTTTCACCAGCCATGGATATATATTTATATCTTTTGAATAGTCACGTCTTGAAGAGTCATGACCATATAATAATATAATATGACAATTATGGTAATAACCATAATTGTCTACTATAACCATAATTAACACTAATATATACCATATTATATAATATATAAATATAAATCACAATTCTTCATTAACAATAATATATATATATATATATATATAATACGTATGAAGCTATATCTTAACACTCTTAACAAATTTGAGACTTTCATAAACTCCTTTTGAAGATAGCTTTCAAGTGTCATGGTCACTTGATGTTTTTATATGCTTTAATAGAATAGATGTAGTTTTTATGGCAGATTGCATGTAGAGCATGAGCACTTTGTAAATACAGGGAAACATGTACCTCTATAGCATCTTCATGCAATCAGGTTGCAAGTGCTTTACGCGTTGCAACATTGAATAAGTCAAGATGGTTAAGGGTTTCTCCTTTCCTCTCCACCTTTCTTTCTCCTCTTTTCCTATATAAAGGAGGAAGATCATTGTAAATAATCATCTTTTGTTTTTGGGCAAGAAGACTATGCTATGATCTCTTTTGTCTTGAAAACTTGGTGTTTCATGGTGCAAATTTTCTGAATTGAATAGAAGAAACAAGAGTTCTAAAACTTTGTGTTGTGGATCTTGGGATTAGTTGGTGTTTTCTTATGTTGCATCAATTGATCTTTCTTTATTTCAGTTTATAGCTCTCTTGTGTAAATCATTCAAGCTTTCAATTTAGTTTCTTGAAGACTTTGAGCTTCAAGAGAAGAGATTTCTATAGTTGAATAGTGGTTGTAAATTACAAAGAGCTAAAGACTTTGAGCCCTAGTTTAAAGTATTTTATTCGAAAATGATTAGTAAGACTTTGTGCCTTGTTAATTGTTTTATCTAATCACAAATTTGAGCTAATCGTAAGAGACTTTGGGTTTTTGTTGTTGTTCGACCAAAATATTATAGTTAACTACTATATTAGGAGTTGTCCTTACGTCAATCATTGAGCCACTAGTATTATCGTAGCAATAGGTGCTTTTTGAAGAATTTAAAGTTGTAATTGTTTGAGGATCATTCCTGAAAAAAGAGGAATTGATTAAAAGAATCTCCCATTTTTGTAATTCCAGTTAAGTTCTTGTTGAAGCCACCTATGGTAAGAAGGGAGCCTCCCCTATTGTTTAGAGGAGAGAGAAATCTCATGAGATGTCTAAATTCGCAATTTCGTAAGTTGTAGTTTTAGTGACTTACAAATTTTTTAGCCAACATAGAGCTGGTGATCTTGCCAGCCTGTTGGGTTGTGGATGCACATCTACTCAAGGAGGAGGTTCTGTTCTGTTGACAGTATGGGTGACCCACAACATCTCGCCGCTTAAGCCATGACACTGTTGAGGGAGCTAACCAAGAGGCAGACACAACTCAACGAAACCATGATCAGAGGGCAAGAATGACAACGGTTTATGGAGGAGACGTTGTAGAGGTTGGCGAAAGAGAAGACGAACGGAGAACAAACTGGACACATTGATAATTTAGTTATTGGGAGGGCTGGTCTCATCATTCACGCTCTCGACCGTTGATGCCGACATTTCCATTGTGAAGCGAAGCACCTTCGAGAGAGCGAGAGCCCGTCTTCCAAGAAATGCAGGAGCAACTAATGCAAGATTAGAGGAACGCGAATCTCGAAGGAGACATATCCTTCAAAGATCATGCTGATCTATGAATGAGATACTTGGGTGGCAGTGGTTGTGGCTATTATGACAATGACCTTAAATGGAAGATAGGCAAGGTGAACTTGTCATCCTTTGATGGATCGAGATAACCATCCGTGCGGACATGGGTACAAAAGGCAGACACATTTCCAGCTTAACCCGATGTCGGAGGATGAGTCAATCAAATTTGCGGTGCTTCACCTTAAAGGGATCGCTCATGAATGGTGGCATCATGAAATGGTTACTGTCGGCCACAATCAAATAACCTCCTATGTTGAATTCACGGAGAGACTGATAGACCAATTCAATGGGAAAGATCCAGAACTCAATTTTAAGGAGTTGGCGCATCTGAAGCAATCGGGATCAATCGACAGTTATATTACAGAATTCCAGAAATTATCTGTGTTGGTAACAGATATCTTGCAGAGTCAATTGATTGTGTTGTTTGTGGATGGGGTGATGGAACCTTTGAAGGATTGGGTGAAGGGATTTAACCCCATCACGCTCACTGAGGCAATTAAGAAGGCATGTGACATGGCAGCATCATCTTCCTCTTCCTCTTGGAATTATTCGTACCCCAAGTGATGCAGTGGCATCCTGGCTTATTGCTCGGTGCCTGAAGATTCTGGCAGTCTCGGTAACTGTCTGGTGGAGTTCGGTTACTTGGCTGGTGATCTCGGTAGAAGACTGGAGTTTCTTGGTCTTGGTGGTGATTCTCAGTTGGAAGTTTTGCTGGATCTCGGTGGATGATAGTCACTTGGTGACTTGGTGTTTTGTTGCTCGGTGCTCGGTTACCGACAGGGTCTAGGTATTCATGCCTGTTGCTTTGTCGCTGAACTGGCTCGGTCGTTGAAGGAGACTTGACATTGCTGGTGCTTGGTAATGCTTGTGGAGCTTGATTGGTATGGTTGCTCGGTATATTTCTTGATGCTCGGTAGTTTGGCTTACCGACGGATGTTCTTGGAGAATCGGCTTGGCCGACTGGTGCATTTAATCTGGGTCGCGTTCCTCGAGTTATGGATTGACCATTGGATGTGTGGGGACCTAGATCTGGCATGTTTCATTCTTCTATGTGGATCTAGAGGCCGACTTGGTGAATTAATTATTTGTGAAGTTATTTGTGAGCCGACTGATGTTTGGCATTTAATATTTGTATCTTTTGGGAACCGACTGGCTTTTGGGATTTAATTGTTTGTAAAGCCGACTTGTGGTTGGCAATTAGTATTTAAGGAGATGTTTGGGTAGTTGTTTAGGTAGTAGCAGTAGCAGATGGTAGTGGATCTGTGAAAGCATGAGTTATGGAGAAGCAGAGATCTAGAGTTAGATTAGATCTAGCAGAGTTAGTAGCTTGCGAGCTTAGGTAGTAGAAGATTGCTTGGTGACCTGTGGGTACAAGTTCAAATTCTTCTTGGAGTGCCTACCAGTGTCCTGTTGTGTTGCAGACTTGGGTTAGCTGGAGTTGGTGAAGTTGTGGAAAGATCTTGCATGATCTTGCAGATCAGATTGTTATCTGATAGTTTGTTATAGCTGAGCTAGTGGTTGAGGCTTGGAGACAAGGAGATTGCTTGGAAGGTTGCAAGTACAAGTTCAGATCTACCTTAGGATTTCCATCGGTTGTTGATTGCTTCAGGACTGGACTAGCTGAAGGTGTATTGGATCCTGTGTGATCTTGCAAAACTGTTTCTTGCATTGTAATTGGCCGTAACCGAGAAGGCCTTATAGCTCGACACATTGCATGTAATCAGTTAGTTGATGAATAAAGATATCTATTTTCTGTCAGATCTGGTGTTGTGTTGTGTTATTCCACTGTGTTGGTGTTTGGCTGCAAGTTTGGACAGTCCTTAATTGGATCCTCCGACCTTGACTGCATCACCAAGCCACCCCTCACTCTGAAGGAGAAAGACAACAAGCCCCCTCCAAAGAAGCCATTGTTGGATGAAGCCACCAGACAGGGGCTCAAGAGAAGGAAGCTATGTTTTAACTGTAAGGAGTAGTGGGAACCAGGGCACCGATGCTTGGGCAAAGAAAAAATCCATTACAATGAGGTTATGTTCGACGATGAGGAGCATGAGGAACCTGAGCCTGAAGGTGATAGTCAGCAAACTACTGAGGAGGCTAACATAAACCGTGCGGAGAGGATTTCCATGCTTGTACAATGAGGAGGTGCCATCACAGCCCTTGCTAGTACTCTAAGGTGCAGGATATTTTGAGTACGGGGTACCCTCTAGGGATGCAGATCGTGGTCATGCTTGACAGTGGGGCCACACTCAACTTCATCAACTCATAACTTGTGAAACGAAGGGGTTTGTGCACAGAGGCACACCAAGGGTTTCAAGTCAAGGTGGCGGGAGAAAATCTCTTGTCATGTACCCATCTGGTTTCGCAATTGAGTATTACTATGGGGAGCCACACGATGACAAATGACTTCTTTGTAGTAGATATGGATGACATGGAGGTCATATTGGGCACCCAGTGGATGGAGACTCTTGGTGAGTACACATAGAGCTTCAAAAAGATGGAGTTCTCCTTCGAAGTGGATGGCAAAAAGGTTGTGCTTAGGGGAATGTCGAATGGCAGTCCGAGGGAAATCTCAACACGAAGGATGGAGACAATTTTTAGACATGATGATGTAGTCTGGAATGCACACTGTTTGGTCTTGACCGAACCCTTGAGGAGGCAACAAGCATACTACCATGATGACAAGCTTCAGGTGGTGTTGGGCACATACAGTTTGGTTTTTGCTGACATTCCACCTGGCATACCTCCCCATTGTGGCTTTGAGCACACCATCGAGTTGGAGGATGGAGCCAAGCCTGTGAACACCAAACCCTACCGCCATCCTAAGAAGTTTAAGGATGAGATAGAGAGGATGATACAAGAACTCCTTGACAAAGGATGGATCTGGCCCAACTCTAGTCCCTTCGCGTCATCAGTAGTATTGGTTAAGAAGGATGGATCCCTCTGGATGTGCGTGTACTACCGTGCATTGAACAAAAATTCAAAAATAGTTACCCCATTCCTAGGATCGACGAGTTGATGGACGAATTACACAACGCAGTCTATTTTTGCAAAATAGATCTCCACTCTGGCTACCATTAGTTCCGCATGAGGGAACAAGATGTGGAGAAGACAACCTTCCGTTTCCATTATAGACACTATGAGTTCTTGGTCATGTGGTTTGGGTTGACCAATGTTCTGGCCACTTTCTAGTCGTGCATAAATTACATTTTCAACAAGCAGCTACGCAATTTCCTGTTGGCGTTCTTTGATGACATACTCATCTACAACAAAACGTGGGAGGAACATCTAAGGCATTTGGACGAAGTTTTGAGAATCATGGAGTCGCAATCATTGTTTGCCAAAAGGTCCAAATGTGAGTTTGGAATGATGGAGACATTGTATTTGGGACACATCATCAGTGCCCGTGGGGTTCAAGTACATCGGGAGAAAGTCCAAGCCATTCTGGATGTCATGAGCCAATTAACGTATATGGTGTAAAAATACAAATTTTAATGTATGACGTATTTGTGACAAAATACATATTATCTTCTATACATAATTAAATTCTCAATGCCAAATAATATGCTAATCATATATAGTAAATAAATTATATAAATAATAAATAATGGTAATTATATAATTAACGCTCATAGTAAATTAATCAAAATTAGTAAATATTGATTATATATATACACTAATTATATTATTAATAATGATCATAATATCAAACAAATGCTGATATATAATATTAATTATATATAAAACAATCATCCTAATTCAACATCCGATAGTAACAAATTCATAAAACTAATAATATATCATTATTAATGATGTTAACAAATTATCATTTAAAACCAACTAAATAAGGGAAGTCCAAAATCAACGACTTGTCCTTAGCAACCAGCAATGGAAATGGGTCGCGTTGATAAGCTTACCCGTTCACTGAGCATATAGAAGGCATTTCCATTGGAAGAATGAAGGGGGGAGAATAAGGGAGTGGAAGACTAATTAAATATATTTGATATAGGCTCATATGGAAGGATAAGCAATGGAGAATAGGATTTCCAATTGGCAAAATTAGGAAATAAGAAAATTATATTAGGAGGTGACGGTACCCATTTCAGAGATGGAAAAGGCAATATGTCTATATATATTTGGTATTTAATGATATTGAATGACAAATAGAAATACAATCTTATTTATATGATCATAAAAAACAAAGAACAGGGAAAATAGCAAGAAATATATACGATCCTTGAAGAAGCACGGGTCACGGCTGAGGCAATATATATTCAGATTCATTCATCGAAGAATAAGAAAAAAGAATACAGCATCAACTATCGATAAGAAAAATAGAACATATATAAATGAGGTTACGTTAACTATTACAAGAGACGACAAAAACAATATACTGATGTGTTTGGTATTTGACAGATTACTAATAATAAGGGATATAGTCAGCACTGAGAATTAAGATAGCTGAAAGAGATCAGAATGGAAGTATATATAAATAAATATATTTTGGATGCATATCAAGGAAGTTCATTATTTTACATTTGGAATATGATAGATTACGAGAGGTCATAATATACTAGTATTGATCATACATAAGAGATAAATTTAACATTGCTAACAAGCACAGTGTGACTGCAAATGACACTGTACTATAGGACAGCGGTGGAGAATTGGTTAGGCGATATGGAAAGCCTACAGAAGTGGTTGTACGCATTGAATAAGCTTGACGAGCGAACGATGATGGCTTAGTGGGCCACTAAGGCAGCCCATCGATGTCGTAAACTCTAGCATGTTAAGCACACCAGATAGATGAGGTTTAATCCAAGGTAGTTGGTAGTGAAATATAATGGGCGCAATGATGTAAAACCAAGCAAGTTCAAAGTGCGATAACTGGGCCCCTACTAAATTCGGGAAGTGGGAGAGAGTGGAGCAATAAAGATATGGACTTTGGATGGTCAGGAAGTTCCGTAGGCTGTGAATGGGTCAAATTTGAAGTTGTACCATGAGAGAAGACGGAGGGACAACCTAGTTTGGATGGATGACGACCAAGGTATGTGATTAAAAAAAAAGAGAAAGAGAGAATTCATCATACGGTGAGCCACCGTATGACAAGATACCACTATACGGTGGACCACCTTACAGTTAAGGGAAAAGAGACCGTTGGTCATAGATCATCGTATGGTGTTGAAAAAGAGAAAGTCGCACGATGGAGGACAAAACATTATACGGACATCGCACAATATTAAGACGATAAGCACCAACAGGGCATGTTAAGGAGTGATAGAAAAGAATGTACGGTGAGTGGTAGCACACAAACAAGAGACCATACCAGAGCAAGTCTGTACGGTGGGAGAAAAGAAAGGCACAAATAAAGAATATCATATAGGCAAGTGAAAACAAAATTGAAGACCGCTTTTTATAAACTTGCACAAAGCCAAGAAGATTTAGGGAGTGGAACTAGAAAAAAAAAATGTAGCATGGTGCCTAGAAGGTGAGACACAACAAAGAAAAGTGCATATACGCATTTATTGTATGATGGTAAGACGAAGAAAAACACCATTGAACATAACCACCGTACGACATCAGGGAGAAAGTGAAGGGAGAGAGGAAAAGAAAAAATGGTAATGACACAGAGGGATAAACAACGTATGGGTGGAGTGTAAACCGTATGGTAACAGGAAATTGTCAGGTGATTGTATGGTCATACAACCGTGCACCATAACACCATACAAAGGGAAGTTGGTAGAAGCGCGAGACCATATGATAAAGAAAGAGAACATTTGAATCAACATAGGATGGACAGAGTTGATCACCATTGTTGCCAAGGTTGTACGAAGAACTGAAATACTGTGAAGGAGTTTGAGAGGAATACTTGTGAGTCGCCTGATTGAAGACATTGGTCATTGAAGACTGCCGGATTGGGAAAAGAACGTATGGACAGGATTGAAAAGTCATACATTGAGATTGCATTTGAGATTATATTAAGTACTTTTGCAAGATGAAAAAATGATTGATGAGTTGATGGACTCACGAAAAGGCAATTGGAGAAATAAGTTACGATAGTTGGCACAATTGCATCACTTTTAGCAATGGACAATGCAACAAAAACATTGCCTTCGAGAGTGAGGGTTGCACGCAGAATGGATTCTGGAAAGAATGCCAAGGGAAAGAAAACACGACCAAAAATTCAGATGCAAAGGGATGAGGTAATAGTAGATACAATTACCTTTGAAGGTTTGAGTGGCATTGAGTGTAGCATGTGGTGGCAGGAGAACTCACATGACCACCTTGTAAAAGATTCCCTTAGGAGTGCACAAGTACAGTGCGCCATCCAAATGCAAGTCTTTTCTATTAAATATTTTGACGTATTATTGAGAGCCGTGATCTAGAGTTATGCCAGACATAGACGACAATCAATTTTCGAGTACTAAGGATGCAAGATTACAGTCTCATTTTCAGCCCCTGCGTTCATGTAATGTCCCCATTTTTTTTAGCAGGTCATTGAAATGACGGTGCCAGGTCATTATTGCGATCCTCGTGGTCTGGCAAGGGGTTTAGAGGGTCATTGGTGTGAACTTACTATTTATAGTAAGTCAATGGATAGTTCCGGTGAGCTCAGATGAGTTAGAGGAGTTGAATGATGCTCTCGGTTTTCATTTTTGGCTTCCGGTTTGGGCTCCAAGAATCTTGGAGAGAGCGTCTATTTTTAGTAAGTCACCCCGTTAGGTTCGTTCACCATCTTTTATCATCAGGATCACTCCAGTGCAAACAAATTTTGATTCTGATGCTTCTTCAGTGGTTTTCGCAAGACGGGTGAATTATTATTATTAATTGATTAAATTTGCTAAGGTTGCCATTATTGTTGGTATTATATGTTGGGCACCTTAGTGTTATAGCTCGTCGGAACCAGGATGAAAAGTTTTAAATCTTGGGCACAAGAAACAGGGACCTCGCGTGTCATAATTTTATGATATTGGTGAAAAGGTCATTTTTGGAGCCAAATGAGTTAATAAATTATATTACTCAATATGTGCCTAGGTATAAAAGTGCTTCAAGTGAAAAGTGTGTGGGAGAAGACACTTTTTTAATTATAAAAGCAATAGGCAAGGCATTCATTGATCATCTATCGAATATTGATTATTGAATTTGTTCTTGGGAATTGTTCCTACTTTTCTGAGCCCTAGCTGAAGGGTCAAATTAGTTTCTAGTAGATTGATTCTGCTCAAGCTAATAATCAATTGATTGCTATTGTATAATCAATTGTCTTCAATCGATTGCTGCTGTATAATCGATTGTATTCTTCCTTCATACTGTTTTGCTTGTGGCTGAAGGAAATAGATAATGCTGAAAGTTTGTATGCACATTGAGGGTGCGGTTTCTTGCCTGTGATTGGAGGAGAGATCAATTCTGAAATTGAGAAGGGTTTGGTTCGAATGCTTGGGAATTGTAAATTCTTATTGCTCGGTGCTGAATTTGATATAGGCTGGGCGGCGGATGTTTGAAGTGCCGCATATAAATTGCAGACTGTGTCTTGTGGGGGCGACATCATTATTATGTCAGCCGTGCTAGGATTATAGTGGCGTTAGCCACTGCTGGAAACAACCGCATCCACCAAGGAGCCGCATTTGGCCATATTGGGCTGCGTGACATATATCATCAGCTACGGGTGCATTTGGATGTACTTTGGGAGTTGTGTAGCTGTCTTCAAGGGCTGCGAATACCATACAGTGGCAGCATTCGAACTGGGAGAGGAACGTGACAGCCATTAAGTGACTGCATTCATTTATTATTTGGCCGCTACAAGCAAACGCATGTTACAGGTTCTTTGTTGTTATTTAATTACTTCTTTTCAAAATGAACAGTTGTATTTAAGAGCATTTCTAGAATAAATCAGAAGTGTTGGGATATGAATGATCTTGTATGGAATTTTAAATTTTCAATTTGAAATTGAATAAATAAATAAAGAAATCTTGCGGAGTTTTCCTATTTGTTACAAATTGGTTAATTGTTGAGCAAAGTTTCAATCACTAGATAGCAGAGCCGAATCAGGGTTATTACAATGATTGCCTGCAAACTATTTGACCAAATGCCAAATTTATGATTTGCACAAGAAATTGATGAGAATTAGAGGGTTTGAAGATGAGGCCAAGTTAGGTTCATCACAGTTCACTCATGTATTTGGCATCCTTGGACCAAAGAGAAAAAAGATTGATAAGGTGACAAAGATGTCCGTTGAATTGAAAGATACTCTTCTTCGGATGAAATGCTGAGATGATTTGACATATGTAGAATGGGATACTCCGACATAGGCGAGCAAAGGGTGGGGTATGAAAAAATCATTTCTTGCACTGGGTGAGTGGAGGTGTTAGACGTTTTGAAGAGCCGACTCATAGGAGTCAGCCAAGCCTCCGATATAGCAATGGCATAGATTGCTTTGATGAATGGGATGCGGAATGGTACATTATATGATTGGGCCTTTGTAGTAGCAGATAGGTTAGAGGAGTTTATGACCCTACAACATAGGACTTTTTATATGCCCCATTACGCCATTGGACTCTTTCTGGAAGCTATACGAACACAGGTGCCTTCCCATCTACAAGAGTTGCAGCTATAGGACTGTGTGGAGCCCTCCCATCCACCTATCCTTCATTGGAGACACTTAGACACTTTGGCAGCTAGCGATAATGTTCAATCTTGTCAGAAGTACAAGTGCCACGTAGTTGTTCAGAGATAGAGTTGGAAATAGATGGTGAGGAGGGTGAGACTAGTGGACAGGAGGAGTCAGGGGATACTTCGAGGGCTAGGAGAGGGAGTTTTCGAATTGTGAGTTGAGGGAGTTTCCTAACCAAGGGAGATGCATTGTATAGGGAGGTGGGAGTAGAGGGCCCCTATAGGAGTTGCACTATCAAGTAGTGTGGGGCCAACAGACGTACCCGCATTGGGTACCCCTACACCCTCGGTTGGACATGCATAGACAGTTGTTTTGGCTCCAACTTTTCTATTTTGGGGCAGTCAGTTGATTCAACTAATCTCGTCTAGTGTGACGGTGACAACCTTACTTGTACCGGGATTTGGGCAGTTGCGGGACCCAGTTACTTTGACACCTCCTAGTACCAGGACTGCGGTCATGGAGAAGCCAGTAGTAGTTGAGACCATTCTGCCAGAGGTTGGAGAGTGCACAGTGGTGGCAGTTGAGCTCGAGGTGGTCGAGGTAGTGATGGTGGAGCTAGTGGTTGAGGCTATGGAGCAACCGATAGGAGAGGAGCTATCAAGGGATGGAGGAGTTGAGACATCGAGGAGTGTGGATGTTGATTTGGAGGTTCTAAGGGAGACCATGCACGCTTGGCTCACTCTCTATGAGATGACCCCTATGGCGCCCCTTAGGCCTGCACGCCTCTCGCCACAACAGCAGGTATCACTGGAGATTGTTGATTTAGAGCAGGGTAGTTCCCATCTCTAGGAGTTGGAGCTAGCCCTTTAGCTTGACATGGGTATGTAGAGAGAGGAGCTCAAGGGGAGGGCCCCAGACTATGTTCAACACGGATCTGAGATGCACCGTGGCTCAGGTGATTTGGAGCAGATTTTGGCAGAGATGGAGGCTAGTGCATAGAGAATAGTTGGTTCAGTACGGGAGCAACGAGCTTGCGGGGTGATGGATGAGGCTCTTGAGCGGTTGCTTGCATTTTCTATAGGAGGTTTCACAGAAGAGTTTGCACACTGTTTTGTCTCTCGGGGATGGCCTGGTGCAGAGACCCTTTCCATGATAGAGGATTGGAGGAAGCCAATGGGGGAGAGTAGGACCCAATCATTTCTTAGAGGCGTGGAGCAGGCGTTCAGGGAGGGTTATTATGAGCTACGGAGTGTTCAACATTTAGTAGAGGCCAAGCGGGTGACAACCAGTGTAGCTCGGAAGGAGCTAGCCACTCAGATTAGGATGTTGGAGGACATGATAGCACAACATCAGGCTCAGATGGAGGCCTTGGAGGCTTAGTACAGGGAGCAGTTGGATCAAGAAAGGGCTCAGTACAAGGAGCAGTTGGATCAAGAAAGGGCTGAGCACGCAGAAGTGGAGGCTTGCCTGGTGGCAGCATTGGAGGAGACTGATAAGAAGCATAAGGTATTGGAAGCTGCATTTATGGTGAAGGTAGCCTGTGAGCGAGATCTAGTAGCTGAGAAGAACTTGCAACGTCGAACTCAGCAAGTGCATCAGCTGAGAGAGTAATTGAGAGGAAAGAAGTATCTTGCAATTGATCTTTGCAAGTTAATTGTCCCAATTTTATAAGTTATAACAAAAAGGGGACATTACATCCACCCCCACATCTTCTTAACATCTAGAGACATCTTCTCATCTAACTTTTTTGTAATTTTTGTTTGGGTGTTGTTTAGTCCTCGATTTTGTCAGTTGTCATTTGGAGAGAGAATTTCTTTTTGGAGGGGGCTGATGGAGTTCGACAAAAAATGAGTTATTTTGTGATTAAGTAATTAGGCTTTGATGGTTGTTAGTTGTTAGCTACCAATGGTTGATTTCTTATTGTACTCTTAGGGACCACACATGAAGTTGCCGTATCTATTGCACATCCGATAAATGAATGAATAAAAAGATATCTTTTTGGAACATTGGTGCAAGTAATTGTTATGGTTATATTCTTTTATTTTGTTATTTTCATTTACTCTTTGTGAGTAATTCAAGTAAAATACACAAGTAAATAAAAAGTACTAACATATCCAAGCATCTATAAGGGGTCAAAATGAGAGATGTTATATACAAGCATTCCTATCATTTATTGTTTGAAGTTGGAGTTAAGAAGAGTAGCCAAACCATTTGTTCCATCTACTACCACCTTAGTTAGGTAGGACACCTGGGCTGAATCATTAAATT
Organism: Chamaecyparis obtusa; assembly: GCA_027943335.1. Taxonomy (NCBI): domain Eukaryota; kingdom Viridiplantae; phylum Streptophyta; class Pinopsida; order Cupressales; family Cupressaceae; genus Chamaecyparis; species Chamaecyparis obtusa. The sequence continues at coordinate 1,454,685 of BSBK01000433.1, forward strand.
CCAATCTTCATTCTTTTGATGAATTGAAAGTAAGAGATCTATTCAATTTTGTGTAATTGTATAGAAGAAGTTGGAGTTAGAGTTTAGCAAATAATGGAAGCTACAAACAATTATGCAAATCTTGGACAGATTTGGAATAATATCAGCATGATAAAATGACAATGCACATGCAAGACTATTGCCATATTTATGTAATGTCCCCATTTTTCAGTCTCTTGAGATTAACTTAGTTTGGTGACCCTCGCAAGTTAATCAGGTGATCAGAGGAGGTCAGTTGGTAGAGCCAGTAGTTGGATTCCATTCTGGAGGTTCTGGTTGTTAGGTTTGATCTTTGTTTGGGTCAGTTTGGATGACTTACTATTTATAGTAAGTGTTATTCTGGGTATAGCTTGGTATGGCAGGGCGCCTGCACAATGTCATCAAGTATTGCAGGAGCGTTAATTGGGGATCTCCAGTTTGAGAGACTATTTATAGGAATTCTATTTTTGGCAGATGGCTATTTCTGGCAGGGCAGTTTGTTGCAGTCAGATAGTTTCAGTGGCTTCATATTTTAATTGTCATTATTAAATTAAGTTATTTTAATTTAATAACTTTACGACTTTATAACTTTAATGTTATAAAGTGATGTTGTGATGAAGAAGCTACTTTAATGAAAAATGTAAAGTTGAAGCTTTTTCAAAAAGCTATATATTCAACTCGAAAAAGCACTTTACATACCTTATGTCATTTGATTAAAATTGAAAAAGTGAAGAAGTTTTTTGGTCCAAGGAAGAAATCGAATTTCTTCAAGCAAGTTAGGGTTTGCAGAGGGTTTGGTCTTCAGCTTTTGGAGAGAAATCATCCAAATTTCATGTGCAATGAATGGAGAATGATCAGAATTTTATATGCTGCTGGTTTGTAATTATTAGCATTTTATTGGAGCTGCCATACAGAAATTATTTGCTGTTGAACATTGCATAAGTTTATGCTGGAGCCGTACGGAATTCTGCAAAAATCGTACGAACAGTCAATGCTGTGTTTGCCAATTGTGTGGCGGCTGGAAGTTAATGGGAAATCGCTGATGTGTGTTGTGGTTGGTAAGCTTGGCATGTGGATTTTCTGGAGCTGCCAATAGCAGTTGTGAATGACTGTGTAGGTGCTGGCGCCAACTTCCATTTGGCTGCATACTCAATTCTTCACAGCCGTATTAATCCAAAGGTGCCCAGATTTTTATTACAAATGTTTGTATTTCGAAAATTAATTTGAAAGTTGTTCAAATTCTGATAATTTGTAAGCCTATTCAGTGATGAATAAATGACTGTTGTTATTTTATCAAGAGGTGAAAAACTGAAAAGTATCATTGAAATTCATATTTAATGCTCATTAATTTCTATATATTCTGAAAGAAATTTAGAAGTGCAATTCAATTTGATGAAAGAGCTAGTTTGTAAATGAGAGCCAGCTGGGCTCTCTACAATTTATTTTAATCAAGGGCCAAAAAACAACTCTCATATTTCTTAAATGTTTTATTTATTTATTTATTTTTATAATATTAATGAAGGTTTCTATAGGGGCTCTATCTTAGAAATCAAACAAGATAGACTACCAACAAAGTGGCACAAGGCCAAATGTATCAGACATGGAATGTGATAGCATAAACTTAAAGAGCACAAAAACAAAAACTGACGGAGCTAAAAATAATTGTCAATAGAGAAAGTACAGGAAAAGCAAGAGTGCATCACTCACTATCATTCAATTGGAGACGTCAGAACCCAACTACCCACACCACTTGAGGAAGAGCCACCATCATTGTGGAAAGAAGCTGCCCAAGTCCCTTTAGAATGAACCATTGCATCTTCAATAGGCATTCCCAACTATAGGATATTGACACTATAAATTCCTTGGGCCCATGAGTATACCAAATAAAATTGCCATGCAAAGAGGGACGGGTTTACACAGTAGTGACCTCCAAGCTAACCATCATGAGTTGCCAAAAGATCTTTAACCATCATTTGCTAGTGTTCATAGAAGGCTTGAATATTCTCCAACTTGTGGGAAACTTAGAGGATCTCTCTTAAGGTTATAAATTCTTTTTTTGTACACCATTTGCATAATATCATGTTGAGTTGAAGAAGACGTGGCAATCAAATGTGTACAAATAGAAGAGGATACTTCTGTAAGAAAGAAGCTTGACATCTACTTTCTCATTGCATTATCCGCTATCTTTCCAGTTAATATTTTCAGAAAATCCTCTTGTATGATGGCTTTTTGTTGACATATCTCATGAGAACTAAGGCCATCTTCCCTCCTGCAACACTTAATCAAACTCATGGCCACACAATTAGAGCAATTGAAAAGTGCTTGTAAGTGCCTATCTGAAAGAAAACCCTTATAGAAATGATCTTTGATCCTAGACCTTGTATGAACCATGATTAACCATAAAAACTGCTGAATAAAAACCAATAGGAACAAGCTACATGTTAAGTGACATGCTAGAACTAAAAGCTCAACATTGCAGCACAATTAGTATAGAGTTTTAACAAGCCAAACACATAATTTCTCCATATGAAGAGTATCACATGTAGCTTGAGACAAGCCCATCATATGGAGGTCATGCCAAAGGTTTTCTAGCTCCTGAACACTATGGGGTAATAAATGATGGTAACCAATAAATGCCCAAATGAAATGATTTAAGGGTCACCCTTTGGGAGTGACATGTTATAATTGGAATGCACAACACTTGACAAACAAATAACAGGCTTCTTTGTAAGGGAATTTTTTTTTACGATGGAAGATCTGTTCCACAAGAGCCTCTAGATTTGCTCATGAATCAGCAACATCTGCAATTAGCAAAGAAAAAGGAGATTGATCCACCAATGGATTATCCAAGAATTTTACCACCTTATAGCATTCCCCATAACAGTGGATGAACTGAAAATCATCAAAAAACTTGCAAGAAACTACAGCTTCTTGCAAAATCATGGCCATATTCCATTAGGCTAATTCTTAGAAACTGCAGCAATGATGACTATTGAACTTCCTTCCACAATGAGGCTCTTGCATCTGACATACTAGGCAAGACCAAGAGCTTTCAAAAGTGCTTTGCATTGAACTTCATTGTTGGTATTGGTACTCAAGAAAACAGAGCCACCTTTCACAAATTGACCCCCATCATCATGAATGACCACCCCGACACCATCACCTTAGAATTGCCCATAGAGGCACCATCAAAGTTTGTCTTGAAAAAACTTGACGGAGGGGGCATCTCCACTAAGCCTTTTAATCAGGGAATAACATTCCTTTAAATTATAATTGATTACTTTTTTTTTGTAACTTATAATCTACAGTTCACAAATTTTCCAAGTAAAGATGATTTCATGAAATATTTAGCATTTGACATTGACATTATTTTAAGGTTGGCATATAATTTTTTTGATTTTATTTGCAAGATTTTCTATAGCTTATGGGGGTCCTTTAAAATTTAACTCAAAACTGAATTTATTTTGGATAATAATTTTTGTAACACAAGCTTGGATTAATGCTAAAAGTTTACATTTTCACTTTTCTCACTCTTTTAAGTTGTTGCATTTCATTTGTATATTAGAAGGTGGCATTAATTCGAAATGCATCTAATATTGCACCTATTTACTTTAACATTACAGACCAAAATAAATGCAATTAGATACACTTTTATTTAGAGCCTTTAATAGCACTCTACAATAATGCCTTTTTCAATGGCAGGTTTAAGGTTGCGAGATATTCGGAGTGTAGATCCATCATTATGGGTGACCAACTCCACACCTTCAATATTGGTAAGGGAGTTGGTAATCAAATGGCTCTATAGATTCCTTTACTCCCTTTTTGTTTTATACCCAATGAGTACTTGCTAAAGTAATCTAAAGAAACTGTACACATAAAATTAAAATGGTTTCTGCAATTCACTCTACAATGCCATCTAGCACTTCAAATATTTGTCTTTATATGACACTGGCTCATATTTTTCCATCTTTTCTAGTTCACATTGTTTACAGGCCTGTCAATCATGGTAGTATTTCTATTTGATTTCGAGAGAGTTGTCTTCTCTTTTAACATGTTAAAACATAAGCATATAGTAGGGATATAACATACTCTTGATAGGTCATTGATACTTTCTAGGATCCAGTGCTAAAGGATTATGAACTAAAATACCTTCAGGATTTCTGGAAATTGCAGTCTTCTCATGGTAAAATAGCGAATTAAACTTTGACAGGGCCTTCACCAGTAATCTTGGGGCTGCCTGAGGTGGGGTCTAATAAGAGACACTAATGTGGAGGTATTAAACTTCTATGCTTTAGATTTGTGTACAAACTCCAATAGTATAGGGAACATGGAAAATTTAATACATGACAATGGGCTGCTATTGATCTCAACCTCGATGATGCTAATGATATGGAAATGGATGCGGGCTTATATTGTCATTGATGTTATGATCATTGGATCTCATAACATTTGTATGCTTTCTAGACTACAAGAAGTGATAATTTGTCTTTCTGAAAGTGTTATTAAAACCCCCGTTACTCTCTATTACAAGACTTTAAACAAGGCAGCTGATTATCTTGATAAAAAAGGGCCAGGCCTTGGTAGTAATGCATTGGAGTAGAGTCAATCGGTCAAAGGAAACCACTCTAAATGATGAGCAATATAAATTATGTTCAAAACACATCAGTATAACATTTAAATTTTACATTGACAAAACAAAGTCAGAGATGAGACACATAATGTTAAAAATGGCATTAATCTCATTACAATTTTTTCTAATTTACTATATCTTTGAATTACATGAACAGTGGAATGCCTGGAGAATTAGTGAGATTGATCAATAGATGACATAAGATGAACATATAGGATTGGGCAAAACAAAGGTGCTAGTTGGAGTCAACTGTGCAGGCTTTCCAATGTAACCATAGATGACTCAAAATTAAAGTAATCCTATGTACATACATTAGATAGAAAGTAATCATAGACATGAAATAAAGTTCCATATATTTATCAATGTATTAAATATTTATATCCCCACGACAGAAATCTTATTTCTTCCATACATCTATCCTCCCTTTAAGGCTGATCAACATCCGTCTTGATGATAAGATGTGGTGGCTGACTTAGAGGATCAGATTGGAACAGCAATTGGGGAAACACAAGAAACTGTGGGAGTGTGGATAAATGAAAGTGATGGCTTTTTAGTGGTGGATTGTGTTTTTGCTCTGGAAAATTCTAGTTTAGAGGGAGCCTACCATAGGTATGATACATGAAATATGGCCCAAATTGTTCAACTGTAAAACTGACTAAATATACACAATAAAAAGCATTTATATTGAACGTAGAAACACTAATGAAAATGGGGATATAAGGACTTGTAGCATTTTCTGTTCCGTTTCCCAATTTTTTCCAAAAGTGGTTTTGCTATTCTTATATATATGCTTTTTGTCTCATTTTTACATAGAGGGACAAAAAAATACAGAGCAAAGGCAAACTGAACATTTTTGAAGTAGATTTCTTTCAGAAGTTAAACGTAACTTTTGGAATTGAATGTTGATGGTATTAAAATAATATTTAATATTGATATAATGGTCACCTTGGTATTTATAAACTTCCTTTTATGCCTTTTGTCTTTACTTATAGGGAGTTTACCTTTTTTCTTTTGTGTTTTTATATTAAATCATTTATGTTATGGAAAGATCATCGTGTATTCTCTATTTAAGGAGCCCTTGTCTCCTTTGTTAATTGAATATCAATCGATTATCATTTCATTGTATTAGAGCTTTTTGCAATGGATCTGTTTTTTTTCCATGATGACAAGATGTTTTTCTGTGTGAAGATATTTGGATGGGTTTTTTAATTTTTGACGGTCCTCTACTCTATTTCTCTACACAATGGCTTAGTGTTTTTCCCTCAAGATGATTATTTTGCACGATTTTCTAAAAATTGTTGTTTTGCTGAAGGTTCTTCTGCCACACGAAGTGTAAAGAGCGCTGCTGGCTCTATGCTGAAGAATTTATTTTTTGTTTTTTTTTGGAAAGTTTGCATTTTTTTCTTTGGTTTCCAACATATATGAATGCAACTAAAATATAAACTTTAAATGCACAATTTTCAATGCTAAAATATTATTTGCAATTCCCTTCAATTTTTGCAAATAGATATATATATATATATATATATATATATATAATGTTGATTGATAAAATCTAATGTCACTATCCAATGTGTACCTTATCATATATGTAAATCGCTGCTGCCTGGGAATTACAAAATGCAGCCTTCCTATAGCAATCGCAGCCTCTGTTGAAGTTGACGCCAACACTGTAAGTCAATGCAGCCTTCTATATAATGTTTGCAACCCACTTAGAGTCTAACGCTGCTCAGTATTGGAGACAACAGCCTCCACAAACCACTCGCACACCCTCATAAAAAAGTCACGGCCCCTTAATATGTATACGCAACCTTCATGAATGTAGCTGCACTGAATAAGCACAATTCACCTTTCTTATAAACCAGACGCAGCCCTTAGTATGTAAAATGCAACAAATAGTGAACAATTTTGATATACAACAGCACCAAAATTGAAACCAGCATAATTAAAATTAATTCTCAGATATTTAGAGCACAATTCACCACATCTTTCAGTGATTCAGAGTGCAGACAGAGAGGAATCAGTCCTCACAAAACCCTTGTTGAAACCCTTCAGCAAATTCTCCTTGAAATTAAAACAATAGCCAAGAATGAATTGCTTTTGCACAAAGCATTGCTTTTATAATAAAATATATCTTCTTCAAGACATCAAAGGCAAATAGATTCTCTCACACACTTTTCATTTGAATGCCCTTTTCTTTATACTTAGACACATATTTGAATAATATAATTTATTAACTCCCTTTGGCTCCAAAAACAACCTTTTCATCAATATCATGATATTCTGACACACAAGGTCATTGTTTCTTGTGCCCAAGATTTAAAACTTTTCCACCCAGTTCCAACGAGCTATGACACTAAGGTGGCCAATATACAATACCAGCAAAAATAGCAACCTAAGTGTAAGTAATTAAATAATAATCATAATTCACCCATCTTGCGAAAATGACTGAAGAAGCATCAAAATCGAAATCTGAAAACACATACGTGATCCCAATGAAGAAAGATGATGAATGAACCCGACGGGGTGACTTACTAAAAATAGACGCTCCCTCCAAGATTCTTGTAGCCCAAACTAGAAGCCAAAAATAAAAACTGAGAGCATCATTCAACTCCTCTAACTCATCTGAGCTCATCAAAACCATCCATCGACTTACTATAAATAGTAAGTCCCACCAAACGGAGCCATAACCCTCAACAGGGTCCTCTAATCACTAGTATTAACCTACAAGGACCTAGTAATACGCTAAATCCATCCACTATCATGGTCATGCTAAAAATGGGACATTACACGAAGTCTGTTGTTCAACAGATTCTTTTTGCATGATTTGTTTGGCAAAAATTGTGGGACTTTTCCATTTTCTTGTTGTTCTCAATTCTCAATTTTGACATCACAAAATTGTGGCAACCCTACGCAATTTTCTTGTCAATTCGTAGGAGTATCCTCTATGATTTGAATGTTTTGAATAAAGCGTTATAAAGATAATTCGTCATCCTTGAAAAACTCTTTATAACACACATTTCACATGTTCTTTAAGTCCTTTTCTTTTTTTTTCTTTTCCTTGTTAGCATTTTTTTATCTTGATTTTCCCTTGAGTCGATAGCCCTTTTAAATACGCTCGTTTCGAGCTAACTTAGACATCAAACGGAGTTGTATAACTCAAGTTATGATGTAAAAGGTGGGGTTTTTCAGGTTGACTGCATATTCTTTAAAAATCCTTTAAAGGTGGGGTTTTCAAAGTCAATTGCACGAGTTCGAATTATATTTGATATAGTAAATGGATTTCAAAGTTCATTTTCAAATTTCAACTCGTTTCAAGTTGATTTGACTATAGTTTTTAATGTTTTCGTGAAATTAGCTTTAAAATAATCTAATTTCATGTTACTTTATTAAAAACACTATAGTTATATATTAAATTAATTCAAAATTAAAAGATTTAAGTATAAAAGGTGTGGTTTTTATTCTTCATTGCATATCATCAATGTGCAAAACACTTTTTAAAACTCACCTCTAAGTCTTTTTCATATTAAATACGTTGTTTTTAATAGTGACTGCATGTATATTCTATGTATTTTGAACATATGTAGTTGAACCTCTAAAGAGCGTATTTAATCCTTATGAGTGTTGTTTTTATGTGCGATTGCATATTTAAAACAACGTATGTAAACTCTCCAGGTGGCTTTTTCTTTATGAAAGTCATGTTTTAGAAGATATGTATATGCATTTCAAAAGTGCGTATTCACTTCTTTATTCAATATCTTTCCCTATGGTGTTAATTTTTAAGAGCATTGCATATTTTAAAATATATGTGAGAGCTTTTAAAAATAACGTTTTTAATGACCTATTCTAGACATCCATTTTTAATGAGATTGCATATGTAAACTCATTCCAAAAAGAACGTTTTTAATAGTCTATTCAAAGTGTCAAATTTCTAGGGGTTTGCATATACATCTTCATATGTAAACATGTTTTAAAAGTGCATTTTACCTTCTTTGCTCACTATCTTCCCTCAAGATGTCGAATTTAGAGGCTCTTGCATATACATTTTCATATGCAAATGCATTTTCAAACAACGTTTTTAATACCTAAGCTAAGGGCGTCGATTTTTAAAGTGATTGCATATGTTAAAACGATATGTAAAGGCATTCTTAAATGGCATTTTTTATTTTCCAGCCAAGGCGTCGATTTTGAAATGGATTGCATATGCAAAGCCTCTCATAAAAAAACGTTTTTAATAACCTCCTTATGGCGTCGATTTTGCTGGAGAATACATATGTGCCCTTGCATCTACAAAGTGCATTTTCAGCATTAAAGATCTTGGACGTCGACTTTCTTATGCATTGCATATGCTATTTGTAATACACAGCATATGTAATGTGATCAAAACAGTCCGCTTGGGGTTATTCTTCCTTCAAAAACGTCTCATTGAAGAAGGGTTTGAGCATCTTCAAACATTTTCTTAGCCTATGAACTGATTTTAGTATGTTATTTGTTCTTTTTATGGATTTATGCCCTAGACGCCGTTTTTCTTCCTCATTGCATTTACAAGAGAAATAGTCAAATGGTTGCTATTTCTTGGCATTTTATTTCTCATTCTTCCCCACTTGGCTGTATATGCTTATTGATTGTCCAAAATGAAGGGAAAAGAGACTAGGAATGTGATCTATATATACTCTATCAATCCAATCTTTCCTAAATCCGAAAATCTATTGGATTTATTTCAGATTTGGCTCAAGATTTTGAGAGATTTCATTTTGAGGATTGAGGTAATTTCTTCCTTAGTCTTTTTCTTGTTTTTCTTCCCAAGTTATTTAATTTACACGTAAAGCTTTCATTTTTTATTTACATGTGATTAAATTTATGTTTCTTCTACTTATCTTCTATTCTCAAGATGCATATGCAAGAGCTTCATCTTTTTCGCATATGTAGTCGGGATTGAAAACCCCGTTCTATGGCGAAGAAGGAAACAAACCAAATGAAAGTTTATACATGTGCTATTTTCCAAGTCCACTTGCATAAGTTGTTGTCCCTACCATTGCCATATGACGTAAAACTCATAATGGTGGTCAATTCTGTTAAAGTATTGTTCGTTCGTGTTTAATAAACGACGAGACAATCATGATATGCATATATATATATACTATATAATATAATTGAAAAGTAAGTATATATTAATATGCATATGTGAACTTATATATATATATATATATAATATTATACAAAGTATGAATAAACTATTGGTTAAGATATGTTAACTAATAGTTATGTAATGAAGTGACATGACCATAAGTATATACGGTCATGTCTATTCATTACATGACTATTCAATATATACATATACCCTATTGTTATTGTAGAATCAATCAATAATGAAGGCAATTGTATTCTACAATATCACACTAGTATATATTATCTCTATTGGACGATTCAGATTTCTTAACATGGTATCAGAGCCAAGTTCCTTCAGTAAAGCTTAACCGCTTGAAGAAAAGACTTGGGCAAGAAAAATGATAGTTGCAGACAGAGTATTCTCTTCCACTCAAAAGATCGCCGATAAATTTAGCGTACCCAGAGTTGCTTTTTTGGATGACAAGTGTCTGTGGTTCCTCTGCGTCAGGGACTTTGGAATTGTGGAATAATGGAAATTTGCATCCGAGCGTGGACAAACACAGACGTGGCATTACTCTACAAGCCTCAACAACAGCAAAGGAGACCTCACCGCGGTGGAGTTTATGATGTGGGAATGTAGAGAGCGCGCACCAAATGTTGACAAGATTTGAAAATAGATGTTGTGTCCTACCGCTCTTGCACAGAACGTGTATGAGAAGAGGACAAACCAGTATGATGTAACATACTGAAACGATTGAATGCTTGTTGAGAGAATTATCGGGTTTCATAGTTGCGTCCATAAATGTATCGCGAAAGCTCTTGTTTTTGCTCGTCTTGTGGTAATACCTCAAATAAATTGACAAGGTCAAACATGAGACTCTGGATGCTTGGTTGTTAACATCCGAGCATACACAGTCCAAGATCTCACCCACATTTGGATCATAAATCCAATGGAAGGAAACTTGTAAGGGTTGTCAGGTCAACATAATAAACGAGAGGCATGAGAGAGTACGGATTTGTGCAGGTGGCGAATGTGAAACAAAGATGGTAAATGAATTTATGCAGCTCATCTCAACTGAGCCCAATATCGTTCTCTAGAACATAATATTGTGTTGCCTTGTTGCTCCCCATCTTGTTATGATGACTACACAGATAGAAGTTAACTTCCGATGGATGAACAATTAAATCAGAGTCTACAACGACTGTCTCAGATGGAACGTGTTGTTTGATGAATTGAAGTTTATCAACGGGATAGAGAGAGAGTGAGAATAAAAATAATACTGGTGTTAAATTTGGAGTGAAAAGATAAATTTATACCTGCAATATGGTGGTCATGTCAAAGATTCAAACAGCGAAGTGTCTTAACTGCAATCTCTTATCATTGGTGACTTATTATACACAGTGGTCATAATCATATCAGACAAAGCAGTGAGCAAAACAGTGATCGTATATACAAGCAATCTGATCTTGACTTGGTAGTAATCTGGTTTTTCTTGACAACGATCTGGTCCTTCTTGACAGCGATTAATACCTGGCAGCAATATCCCTTGATCTGCAATCATAGATACATCTTGGATATCTAGTCATTCGCTGGGAACAGAACTCTAGATTAGTAATCTGATTCTACAATGCCCATCAAGTGTACTTCACTGGTGATCTGCTATTTGACCTCAGTATATTACAGATTTTTGATTTGCTACTCGACAAAGTAGAAGACCGAGACCATCATAGAGGATGCGGGTAGAATAGTCACATACTACCTAGATTTTGACAGTCCCGATAGGAGTACAATCCGATGAAATGTTAAACAATTCAAATTGAACAAAAGGTGGTGAAAATAATGACACAGCCCGGGTATGTTTAAAGACGAAGGATCAATGTGAGATTTGACAATGTCGCATATTGAAATCATACCGTGAAGGTTGTTGCAGACCATGTATACCCGAGGGAGGACAATTACAGTCTTCACCGAGTGAATACGAAGTCGAGAGAGATTGAATTGAAAAGGTGGTGGATAAAGGTTCCATCGTGTACTTAGTTCTGATCTCCCAAACCAATCCCTACTAGCGATCTCGTGCTGCTTCATTGAAGGAAAACCGAATTCAAGGGTGGTAGAAAGAAGACAGACCCGCGAAGGATTCATCTGCATAACGTTTTCTCCGAGGGAAAAATCACCAAGATGTATATGTTTGCGTAATATTCTTTTGAAGGTGCAAAAGCATTGAAAGGTGACAATGAATAAGTCTCGATCTGTATCAAATTCAAGAACATTATAGTTGTAGAATAAAACTGGTGAAGACACAAATAGTATTCGAACTGTGATACACTCGAGTACTAATAGTTGATACCAAAAAAAAAAAAAATCTGTCTTGGAGATTCTGTTTACCTGTATAAGAGGATAGAGTATCAACCCGAGGGCATGGTGGTCGAGGATGAATTATCTCCAGAGATAAGAGGGATAGAGTTGATAAGACAATGAAGGATTGTGATTCGAAGGGGAAATATGTTAATGCCCTAAGGCACAAGTATTGCTCGAAGATAGTGTTTCCGAACCGAGGATATCAAGATATCAATAATGTATGAAGCCAACATCTAATCGCTAGCCATCACAAAAAGATGTGATTAGGAAAGGAGGAAATTAATGTAAGGATCAGAATGAAACCAATATGCTATGAAGAAGGATGATGGGTACGAGTTAATGGGCTCACCTTACGAAAGGAAACACTTGAAATTTTACAAAAGATAAGTAATTCATGTTTTATTTGAATTTGCAGTTTGTAATTCATTAAATAATAAATGTTGTATGCTTCTATCATTTTTTATGCTTGAGATAGTTTAGCCTTATGAACTATTCGTAGTCTATCTTTGACATATTTGTCAGGATGAAAACATGTGAATTCCAGATTCAAAGGGAGACTAACATCTTCAGGAAGGTCAAGAATTTGATGAGCTTGAGCTTCAAAGGGAACATATGATTCAGTCAACTTACTCGATCATATTGATTGAGAGGGAGATCACTGTTGAAGGTGAAACAATTTTGAGGTTATAAAAGTGGAAACACGTGGATAGAATCACAGATGAGATGCACATGGATAGAATCTCTGATTGAAGTAATTCATACATCTCGAGACTACAGTTCATACATCTCAAGACTACAGTTCATTAAGATGAACATCATACTAGAGGTCCTTATTATCTTCCCTCAAGTCCAAGAGGGAGTGTTAATGTTATGGCCTTGAAAAAGATCAAAATGCATCCTATGCTAATCCGTAGCCTTATGGAAACCCAGTATGAGATATTGATTCTTTCAGGAAGAAAAGTATGAAGTCACATCCTGCAGTGACATTGAGCTGAGTATATAAAAAGGGTATGCCTCCATGACAGAAGAAGAAAAAGGATATGCATCAGTGGATATGCGAGGATCTTGATTCAGAGGGAGTAGACCATGTTTTGTTGGCTCTCTAGTGATCGAGAAACTGTAGCAGAGAATTATGATGAATTACCATGTGAGAAGGCTATGCTTCCATGTCAGAGGGAGAAGCTAGAAGATCAAACTAAGATGGCATCCCAGGATCGTGGTCATATTAATTCAAAGGAAGTATACCATGTCAAGATGGTTTCTCACCAAGCCCCTTGCTAGGAAGAAGATTGTGTACGTCAGATAACCTTGGTATGTTAAGAACTAAAGCCTTAAAGAAGTTCTCAGAATCAGTGATCCATCATTTTATATCTTAAAATGATTCTTGTTTGTGATAGACAAGTCTAAGGTGGAAGCCTTGGTTTTAACTCTCTGAGAAGAGTCAAGATGGATATCATATGTGTGACTTTATAGGTCCACTCATCCTGTGTTCATATTTAGAAGATGATGATTTTCTGAACATGAATACTTGTACTTAACATGAAAGGTGACGATCTTTCATGTGTGTTGGGTTACTATTTCAAGGTGACGATCTTGACAATAGTTAACCAGGCTTCAAGATCGACTCCCGAAAGGGTTTGTCCCGGATAGGACCGGACATCTTAACGCTAAGATTATTACTGTGTAATAACTTGTGAAGATCGACTCCCGAAAGGGTCTGTCTCGGATGTGCCGGATATCATGATATGAAAAGATTTTACAAATTCTATTAAACTCTCTCTCAAGAGGGAGTGTTAAAGTATTGTTCATTCGTGTTTAATAAACGACGAGACAATCATGATATGCATATAAATATATATATATATATATATATATATACACTATATAATATAATTGAAAAGTAAGTATATATTAATATGCATATGTGTGAACTTATATATATATATATATATATATATATATAATATATTATACAAAATATGAATAAACTATTGGTTAAGATATGTTAACTAATAGTTATGTAATGAAGTGACATGACCATAAGTATATACGGTCATGTCTATTCATTACATGACTATTCAATATATACATATACCCTATTGTTATTGTAGAATCAATCAATAACGAAGGCAATTGTATTCTACAATATCACACTAGTATATATTATCTCTATTGGACGATTCAGATTTCTTAACAAATTCAACACTCCATTATAAAATAAATATCCATCCATTCACTTGTCATCCTATCTTTCATAATTCTCGCTGTCCACATATGCAAAGACCTCCCAGAAACCTGTTTTTGGGTCTTCCTTATCATTTTTGAGCTAAAATCCATTCACCTCTTCGCTGTCCTAAAGTTCTCCAGCCATATGCCGTGTTCATAGTCTTCCAAAATCCATATTTGTACATCAAAAAACCGTGCAATGGACCCATCTGTGCTTCATTTTCTCACCTAATACTTGTCCATTCATATGTAATACCTTTTGAAAAACCCGTTTTTGGTTTTTCTCACTACACAAGAGCCAATCTAACCCAAATCCGTTTGTTCTTCCGTTGTTCACAAGTATTCCATCCACTTACAATACTCCAAGGTCACTTCTTGTGCATCCAAAAAGTGCAATGAATCCATCACTTGAAGATATTCTTACCTTGTGGAATTTTCATGCTACAGCTACTCAGGCATATCATATTGCTATGTCAGGAGAATCTCTAGTCAACACCAGAAAAGGAAGAAGAAAAGGCCTGAAGGATTGAGGAGAATCAAGAAAGTTTGTAATGTGAGAGGCAAAACTAAAAAGAATGATCTAAGATGGTGTTGCCTTCCTATGCTAACTATCCAGTTGTGCAACCAGGTTTGGATATAAATGTAAGGCAGGAAGATATCATTTTAGACTTAGGGGCTTTCATTTGGAATCAAAGAGAAGACGATGCACACTTTTTAGTTGCTCGAGCCATATTGGAGGAAGAGGAGGAAGTTGGTATTGAATTTGAAAGAGAAAGACAAAGAATTCAAAGGAGGCTTAGAGAAAGATTGGAACGTGAGCAAAGAGAAAGGATACAAAGAGAAAGGGAAGCCCATAGGAGAGCTCAAAGGCCACCCTTAAGAGAAATTCAACTTCGAGGGAATCAAATGAATCAAAATTAGAGCACAAGTTGGATAAGAAGATTGGATCTTTCTCTCCAATAAGGTTTGAAAGACTACAATTAGAAAGAATTCTTTCAAGGCAGAGATGGAAAGAAACAAATGTGCTTCTCAAGAGACAACCAAGGATGCAAGTTCATGTTCCAGATCAAGATGCTTTCACCAAACTAGAGCATATCAACCATCACACATCTTGTAGCAGCATGGAGAAAAATGAAGGATGATGTAATAGGTGTCGTGTCTTGTCAGGCACTTAGAATATTTTTATCATGTCTTTGTAATTTGTATTTGACATATGTAATTGCATGTGATAGTATCACATGCAAAGTTGTAACATGTAATCAAGTTGCAAGTGCATTAAGCATGCAACTTTGAATAAGTCAAAATTAGTTAGTTAGTTAGGGAATAAGTCATGGTGGTTAAAGATTTTCCCCTTTTCTCTCCACCTTTCTCTCTCCTCTTTTCCTATATAAAGGAGGGAGCTCATTGTAAATAATCATCTTTTGGCAAGGCAAGAAAATTCTGCCAATTTGTATTGTGCACTCTAAGACTTTGTGCTTGGATGTAAATCAGATTGCTTTCAATAAAAGAGGAAGATTGTTTTGAGACATTGTGCCAATTCAAACTGTTATGTGACGACATTTTCTTGAGTTGATTGTGAGTTTTTATGCTTTGATTCAAGAGGGATTTGGATTCAATTGCGCAGACTTTGAGCTACCTGTTGCATTCAGAGCCAATTTGAACTTTTGAAGACTTTGTGCTGCAAAAGGACAAATTGTGATAGATAGTAGTGGCTGCAATTACTTAGAGCTGAAGACTTTGGGCTTCAGTTGTAAGTGTTTTTATTAAATTTGAGAGTATCCAGTAAGAGACTTTGTGCCTTACTGGTTATTTTGCTTGAATCCTCACGAGACAAGTGCAGGAGACTTTGGGTTCCTATTTTTGTTTCACAAAATATAAAAGAAAGCTGCTGCCCCTGGTATTGTTCTTATGTAAACTCCAGGGTCACCAGTATTATCGTAGCAATAAGACACTTTTTGTTAAGTTGGAAAGTTGTAGTTGTATGCAAATCATTCCTGAAAAAAGAGGAATTGATTAAGAGAACCATCTTTTTTGTGATTTCAGTTAAGTTTCTGTTGAAGCCACCTACGGTAAGAAGGGAGCCTCCCCTATTGCTGAGAGGAGAGATTTATCTCATGAGACGTTGCCTAAAGTTACAATTTTGTAAGGTGTAGTCTTAGCGGCTTACAAAATTTTTAGCCAACACTTCCACGCAACATGTTTTATGTTTTATTGTGCGATGAAGGACTTTGGCCATAGTGTGAGGATTTTTGTGTCTTCCAGTCTTTTGCATGAGTTTTTGAAAATTCATGGGTTTTTTCTTTGTTGGAGGGTTTTTTGATTTTTTTCCAGAAAAAATCATGGAAGGGTTTTGCATGTTTTTTTCCAGAAAAATCATGGGGGGTTTTAGATTTTTGAGTTCACAGGGTTTTACCATTTTTAAACAAAACGAAGGTTTTTGCCGATATTTTCACAAAATCGTGTGTGATCTCAACATCGAATTGAAGGTTTGATGATTTTCCACAAAATCATGTTGTCTTACAACTTTTTTCTTTGAAGATTTTTGGATAAAACCGTGGTTTCTTGTAGCTTGTTTTTTTCCAAAAAAATCATGGGGGGTTTTAGATTTTTGAGTTCACAGCGTTTTACCATTTTTCCACAAAATGAAGGTTTTTGCCAATATTTTCACAAAATCGTGTGTGATCTCAATGTCGAATTGAAGGTTTGATGATTTTCCACAAAATTGTGTTGTCTTACAACTTTTTTCTTTGATGATTTTTGGATAAAACCGTGGTTTCTTGTAGCTTGTTTTGGATTGCACCTAGGGTTTCTAGGGTGAATGGAGTTTTGCAAAAGTTTTTAAAGATTTTTTTATAAAATCTTGGGTGTTGTTGCTTTTGATGATTTTTGGTAAAATCATTGTTTTTCAGAATTGTGAAGTTTTTTGAAACAATCTTGATGTCTTTGGATAAAGGGAGGGATAGATTTGTTACCCAATATCATGTTGGAAGGATTATGGTGAACTTGGTCATATCCAAAAGTTTTGCTGCACCAGAGAGGGTCTCAGCAACAGACTCATGTTGTAGAGTGTTTTGAAGAGGAAGGGGCAGCCTTCTATGTACTCATGACCAAATGACCTATATAATATGTCGTCTCTGTAGAGTAGTTAGTAGAATGACCATTAAGGGAAGGTATCAAAATTGTTGATGTATCTAGCATTGGTCAGATAAATATAACTGACTATATGATTATTATGAGAAATGATTTATTACATATACATATATATTAATATATATAATAATTGATATTATTTTATATATTAATATGCACACACACACACACATATATATAGTTAATCTATATTTATTCTTATAATAACTGTATAGTTAATTAATAAATTAGATTAATGAATAGACATGTCCCATGAAAGGACATGTCTCTTCTTGTCTTTGCCTTGTATATATACAAGAGATCGATGCATTTGGAAAACAAATACATTCAGATAGTGCTATTACATTTGCAATGATCCTAAAACATTAACATGGTATCAGATCCAGGTTGCAAGTGTAAGAGAGTAGTTTGTTGACGGTGAATGTGTGACTATCTCAGAAAATACAGTCTCAGTACGAGGACCATATCTCACAAATACACCGTTGGATTTTGCTAAATTCTGGATATGTTGGTGATAAACAAATTTAGGAGATTCTCACCAGAGCGAATTGGAATTGTAAATTAAAAGAGAACTTGGAGATCAAACGTAGCCAAGAAAATTATGCCAAAACCCTTCCAATCTCTGATCACATTGAACATTGACAGCTAGACACCAATATTGCATAAAATAGTGCCTCCAAACCTAGGCGGTTTTGTCAAGAATTCCAATGCCCTGCAATAGACACCCACGTGAGCCATAGAATGAGAAATAACAGCCTTGAATTCGTCCAAATCCAAACAACAAAACGTTGCAACCAACATCTAAACATTGACTGAAAACTGCAATCACCTTTATTGAAATCACTAAACACTCTACCAATTTGGCACAAATATGACTCCCGAATGAAGCCATCATTGGTAAGCAAAATTCAATGGGTCTTACACCATTTCAAATTGCTACAAACACTGAAGAATTGTCACCCTCCAATGCTAATGATGTGTAGAAACCCTTGTGTCATACACAATTCCCAAAACTTCCAAGAAACAAATCAAAAACTCATATGCAATAATGAAATCAATTTCCTTGAGGAGGCTTTATATAATTCCTTTATAAGTCGACTCATGAGGATTCTCAAATAAGTCACATTAATGACTTATTAAATTGCAATGCATTGACTTAATAATATTAGTTTATAAGTTCCTTGGTTTAGGTGCCCAATTAATTTGATCAAATAATGCACTTTAACGATGTCTCATGGCCCTCCATTACTTTATAATACACTTTTATAGAATATTATTAATAAAGTTTAACTTTTTTAATAATTAAATCATATGAGGCCAAGCTATTGAATCTCCTCCAAGAAGTCAACTAGGAATCTAGACATCCACTGCAATTGCCAAATGTCTAGGTGCCCTGCTAAAGATAGCAGTTTTGCGAATTTGACTTATTATAAGTGTTGGCATAATGGTCAGCGCTCCCCTTGGGATTCGTGACATGGCTTAACCGCCTCCTGTGTCTTCTATAAGTCTAGTGGTTGTATCGGGCATTAAAAGGTCGATCTTTTGGTGCAACGGCAACCACTACTTGTAACAAGTGGTATCAGAGCTTGGTCACAGGTTCGAATCTCCTCGGATAATGCTGAGGGGGAGATTGTTGGCATAATGGTCAGCGCTTCCCTCGGGATTCGTGACATGGCTTAACCGCCTCCTGTGTCTTCTATAAGTCTAGTGGTTGTATCGGGCATTAAAAGGTCGATCTTTTGGTGCAACGACAACCACTACTTGTAACAATAAGTAGTAAGTCCTTGAATATCCAATCGAGCCATAGATGGAAAAGCTCAACACTACTCAAAGCCTGTTCAGGTGCCCTTCTATAATTTGTAACTTTGACTTTCCTAAAATAGTCACTTATTATAAATAGCAAGTGTGCCAAACTGAACCAAATGAAGAGAAATCCTAAACACTTGTGACCTCCGGAATGGGAAGAAGCCTTTGGCACTACCAACTGGGACCCTCTAACCAACTGACTTAGCCTACGAGGGCCAATGATAGGCAAAACCAAACTGCAAATCATGGTGAACTAAAATAGGGACATTACATAGCACCTCTCTTTCGTGTTTTCTTTTGCACTCCCTTCCTCTTTGTGCGTCTTGCTTTCTTTTCTTTTTGTTATTCTTTTTGGCCCACCCTCTCCTTGTAGTTCTCTTTTTGCGTCATCTTGCCCCTTTTTTACCTTCACCCCTTGGGTCTTTTAGTGGATCCCTCGTTTGGTCCCTTGTTCTTGCCCTTCTTTAGCCTCGCCACCATTTTTTTCTTTCCCTAGTTTGTTTTTCGTTTCTTTTGATTTTTGGGTTCTGTTTATTCGTAAGTTCTTTTGTGCTTTTGCTTTGTTGTGTCTTCTTTTAATTGTTCGCCTTGTTTCTTTTTATTTGTATTTTATGGTTTTTTTCTTGTCTTTTTTTTTCATTTTTGTGCTCTTGTTGATATATATATATAGATGTATGCATGTATGCGCGTGCATGCACGCACACACACATAGATATATATATGCACAGACACACACATATATGTAGTCATATATTTGTATTTGGTTGTGTTCTCTCGCTCTTGTTTGCTTTTAGATTTATTAATTCTTTGGTTTTTGGTTTTGCCTTTTTATAGTTGCTTATATTTTTATTTTTATATATTTTTTCATATTGTTACATTAATTTTATTTTTACCTCTATTTAGTTGCTTTCTTTCTTTTATTTATATATTTTTTCTTTGTTGTATTTTGATTTTCTTTTACTTATTTAGTCTCTTTTGTTATTTTTATTCTTTCATGTGCACACATTCTTATTGAATATATATATATATATATTTTACCACTTATGCACACTCTTTTTATTGATTTTTTTTCTTTTATTTTATGGCTTATTTCTATTATTTATTATTTATATATTTGCATAGTTGAAATATCGTTATCGACAACTTATCGCCAAGGGCAAAAAAAACTTGGCAAAAATCAGAGATTAATCGGCAAAAACATCGACAACTTAAAAAATGGCTTAAATTTAATTAGAAATGCAATTTTTTTTGCAAAATTCAATGAGGAGATGCACCTAATGAGTCAGTAAATAAGTAAACAAATGAAACAAGTTGAGTCTAGAAATATTTAAATGCAAGTAGGGTACAAAATGGCATCGTCATGTGGAATGCTGATGGCTGGTAGCCATAGCCTGATAGTCTCAACTCTAAAGCAAACTAAAAATAGAAAATTGTCTTTGTAAAACTATAAGTAAATACTAGTACAAAATCAAAATAGTCTACAACTTCCTCTTCCCTTCCAAGCAACTCTAGTAAAAACTACGAGAGAGGTAGGGGGTCTAGTCATAGGAGTCCGTTGTGGCTACGCCTCCGGTTGCACAATTGGCTGTGTCTCAACCTCCATCCTAGATGTAGCTGGTGTTGGAACTGGCAATGACTCGTCATCATCCTCAACCTACTCATCCTCCTGAATGTCATCCAATCCCACTGCGAATCTATCCTCCTCCATACCCTGCCTCTCCAAATCATAGATCTCATCCTCTGTAAACAATGGAGGTTGCTCCAATGATGTCCAATCACAGTAAGGATCTATGTCATCCAAATCAAGTGGACTAACTGTTGTTTCCTCTACCTTTCTTGTGCACAACCGAAGGTTATTTTGCATAAAGACAAGGTCATTGAGGCATTTCTATGCCAACTTGTTCCTCTTCTTCATGTGGATGGCCTCGAACAAGCTCCAATTGTGCTCACAACTAGATGAACTACAAAGTTGACATAAGATTTGGAGGGCAAGTTTTCGCAAATATGGGGCATTATTGAAGAGTTAGAAAACAAGGTGAAAATGTATTTTAGTTTTTATCTACTTGTCATGCATGTGAAAGACTCCAAAAATCCAAATATTGTACCTGGGATTTGAGTGATTCTGCCTCTCTTCGCCATGTGTGAAGAGAATAGCTTACCCCTTGCATTCTGATACATGTCCAATTTGGAACAAATGAGGTTTCTCACCTCAACCTCGGGTATCATCCTCTGCATGCATTTAGTTAGGCCCTCCATGACCTCTTCGTTGGGATCTGAGTAGGATGAAGAGAAGCAAAAACAAGGGTTGAGGAAGTACCTTGCTATATGAATGGGTTGGTGGAGCTGATTGTTCCACCTATCAATAATTTCTCATATGGGGTTAAATTTGAGGCTGTCCCCCTTGTAGTAATTTTTGATAGCCTCTTTGGTCTTGTCCATGGCCTCATAAAGATACCCCATTGGGGTTTGATCCCCATCTACCAATTAGAGAACTCTAACCAAGGGCTCTGACACCTACAATTGAAAATTAGAAAAAGATTATCATTAATCATTAGAGCTACAAATTAATAATGAAAGACTTGAATACAAAAAATAAAATATTCAACTTTCGAAGTTTCCAAGTTACCTTCACAATTTATGTAGCTCTTTGTGCAAATTGGTTGTCAAAGACAATGTATGCAACATTTTCTCCATCGGGCTTCTTCAAATAACTTGAGTCTAGCGATGCTTGACTCGCAAACATTTGTTTCATAGCCATCAAAGAAGTAAGAATACTTTGCAACGTTAAGAAAATCGTTGCAAACCTTGTGACTCTTGCTCTTACCAACTCCTTCCCTTGGGTGTGTTCTCTCATTAAGCGAAGAACCCAAGGGTGATTGTAGATGTATTTTTGATCTTTCTTGCATCCCCTACAATTGGTCTCACCTAATCTATCTTTCCTATCTCGTCCAATCATTAGAGCTACAAATTAATTAGTCCAATCATTGTCAGTTATGATTTGCACCACATTATCAATTCCCACTTCCATTACAACTTTCTCTAACATTAGAGCCAAAGTTTCAATAGTCTTTACCTTGTTGGAGGCATCCACGAATTTCAAAAACACCACATTATCTTTGCAAGAAACCAAAAAATTAATGATGGTGTGGTTTTTACCATCCGTCCATCCATCTGAAAGAATGGTGCAACCACATTGCTTTCATTGTATTTTTTTCTCTTCTAGCACTTCTTGGCCGTAGAAACTGCATCTGTGTGCAACCGACAAGTACAAAGTAAAATTAACGTTAATTACACAACTTTGATTTAAAAAATAACTTACATTCAACAAAAATAAGTAATTACTATATAATTAAAAAAAACATAACTTTAGTTTACACTCAAAATCAAAAGTCAACACAAGCTATCAAGATTCAAAACTAAAAGTTAAAAGTTAAAGTAAAACATTTAGAAACTAAAACAAGTGAACTAACCTCCCAATCAAGTTTTCATGAGAACACACCTTGTAGCCTTTTCCCACCACAGTAATTCCGGTAACAAAATTCAACCAACATGGATTTTATACAATATTGAAGGAGATGTTGAAGTATTGGAAATTGGCACAAAGAATGTCTACTTGCCGATGCACATCGCTATTCCACCCAGTACCCTCTAATGATGGTTGTGCTCTAGGTGTGTTTCTGTGCACAAAAAATCTATCTATAGCAGATGGTTGTGGCATTGATGGTGGTGCTCTACTAGAAGCATAAGTGGTGGCTAAGGGAATACTAGATTTGCAGATATGTGGGCCACGAAGAGAGCCCGCTATGCCCTCAAGTGCTACTTCTTCAAGTTTGACTGTGATACCTTGAGATTCAACAATGGCTACCCTCATGGCTAGTTTTGCCCTTTCCCTTTGCAATTTTTTCTCTTCTTGGGCAGTGAGAAAAACATTCATTTATCATTTTATTTATTTTGTGGTTGCCTCACAAACCCTCATATCATGCTTCGCGATGCTTGCAAGGTGACATTTCAAGCGGTATATGCCTCCACTAATTAATTTTTCACACTTTATGCAAATTATGGTATTAATTTTGGGTCCGACATACTTCCAAGCCTTGTCTCTAACCCCTTTAGGACACGTGCCTACATATCCAGATGGACATGCATCTACCGAGGCATTGGCAGACCTTGCAGCTGATCCAGTTGTGGATGACTATTTGTCATTTCAATCAAATTTCAACCTACACATACAAATTGAAACTATAAATCAATATATTATATTTTAATAAAAAAATTTAGCAAACGAACTAAGTTTAAATAATCTAAATATAAATGAAACTTGAAAAAAGAGTGTTAGGGTTTGAATTTTTTAATAAAATATGAGATTCTAGAGAAAACTATGAAAACTTCTAAAACAATGGTTAAAATTTGGTGTTAAAAATTGTTCAAATTATGCTCTAAAACAATTTAGAGTACTTAGGAAACGCTATTATAAAGTTTCTATAAACTTGAATGCAACAAAGAGAGGATAAAATGATTGAAAAAAAGAAGAAAAAGAGCTTTGAAAACTTACACGTGAATCTGATTTTGCTTAAAAATACTATTCAAATCCATTTCAAATCCACTGAAAATTGCTCTAGATCCCTGCAAATCATCTTTCAAAACCTTGGAAGCTAATCTTTTTTTGCCCAAACAATACCATACAACTCACAAAATGCATAATGGGCTTTTGCTTTTCTGTTAACACCTATTATGCAATTGTGGCCGATAAATAAAGTACTTATCACCGATTTATTGGCGATAAGTTGCCAACTTATTGGCGATAAAGTGTGTCATTTTATCCCCACGTGAAATTTATCACGATAAATTGACCTATCACCTATAAATCAGCAAAAAGTGCATCTATGTATAAAGGTATATATCTTACTAATTAAATTTATATATGCATTTATTTAGATGCATTTTTCTCTTATATTTTTGCATGCATTATTTCCTTCTTTATTTTCTTTTGATTGTTACCTTTTTCTCTTCTTTTGTTTTTTCTTTATTCATTTTGCTTGGTATGCGTGTCTTTTTTAAACCCCTCTTCTCATTTTTATTGAGTCTTGGTCTGCATCCTGTTATCTTTTGCATTCTTGTACTCTCTCATCCTGATTATGGATCACGGAGTATGATTGAAACGTTGATTTTAAAAATTGGCACACAATCTTATCCAGAGGCATTTCAGTAACATTTCATGGATTGTGGAAATCTATTATCTTTAATAACCTTATCCTCAGTTGTTTGTACAAGACCACGAATAGTGTTCACAACTTCATCTACACGGAGGAAGTAGGTGGCAATGTTTTCTTCTTCCTTCACCTTTAGGCTTTCAAAATGCCTCATGTGGGTTTGGAGCTTAACCTTTTTCACCTTGTCATTTCCTTCATAAGTCTTTTGAAGCTTTTCCCATATTTCTAGGGTTTTCTCTTTCTAGAGATTTCTATTGTTAACTACTATTTTTTCTAGTCTCATTGACCTAGTTTTGGTCATCTATGGACATTAATCTATTTTCATTTTCATTTTTTTGTCCCATTCTTTTCTTTTTCTAGATTATAATGTAATATGATGTGTGACTTACAAAATAGATTTTATTTGGGGATATCAATCGTTTGTCCAAGACCATGAATAGTGTTCACAACTTCATCTACACAGAGGAAGTAGGTGGCAATGTTTTCTTCTTCCTTCACCTTTAGGCTTTCAAAATGCCTCATGTGCGTTTGGAGTTTAACCTTTTTCACCTTGTCATTTCCTTCATAAGTCTTTTGAAGCTTTTCCCATATTTTTAGGGTTTTCTCTCCCTAGAGATTTCTATTGTTAACTACTGTTTTCTAGTCTCATTGACCTAGTTTTGGTCATCTATGGACATTAATCTATTTTCATTTTCATTTCTTTGTCCCATTCTTTTCTTTTTCTAGAATATAATGTAATATGATGTGTGACTTACAAAAATAAATTTCATTAGAGGATATCATTATAATTTTTTTTTAGTTAAGGTTTTTGAGTTGGATTCCTATTACAATTGATGTATAATTGTAAACATTGTCCATATATTTTCATTACATGCATTATTTATTATCCAATTATCCCTTCTTGCCTACTTAAATGCAGGTTCGAGAGCAAGCCATTTTATTGAACCTTGGTTCTTTGCGGGCAATTGCAATGGCTGATAACGTTTTCGTGTTTGATCATAGGAGGTTAGACCTGATCAATTAATTTTATATTTTTCTCTTCATATGTGATTACTTTGTAGGTTAGTTCTTAATGGTTGTTTTTTTTGAAAATGATTGCACTAGTTTTTTTCTTGTAATATAGGTGAATATGATTAACACTTCTTGATACTTGAGATGTACTTTCATGATATGTTTGGTATTTGATTCAATGTTTTTGCAATATAACCAATCTTTTTCTTCCAATTTTGTACTTGTTTCTTGTCTTTTATTTGGCGTCTTCTATGATATTTTTAAATAAGCGTATTTGCAGCATTATGATGCTTAGTGGAATATCAATAAACCTTTGGCTTATAAAATAAATGATTTTGTATTATATTTTTGTATTTCTTAAGTTGCATAGTTCAAAGTAACTCAAGAAAAACATAAAGGGAAGGAAACATAATCGATACTAAAATTCATTTTGTGAAACAAAAATCAATTGAAGATATTATGTAATGTGTTTTATTATTCCAAATGACATACATTGTAGTAGATTTGAAGCATCTTATTGTGTATTCTCTGTTAGTATATTTCAGATTCTACCAAGGAATATATCAGTCTATAGAGGTCTAACAAAACTAAGCACAGGATATGATAAGAAATCACAAAGAACAAGGAGAGATAATACCCGGATTATATCTTTGAATTAGACTTCAAATCTGAACCTAGAGATCTTCAATCTTGCCCTTCAATATGTCGCCAATCTGCCCTGATTTTGGCCTTCTATTAGATCCATATTTCCCAGATTTAGGGCTGCAATATTGGCCCTCATATGTGTTAAATATTGTGAGTTCGTGTTTATATAATAATTAATATGCAACTGTTTATTGGATCGACTGTTTTATCGGCGGAGAGTAAAGTCACATAGCGCGACTGGCATATACGCACAGTCACGATAGTATCGTGACTGTTTGCATATGACAGTCACGATACTATCGTGACTGTCTGGTCTCCTTAAGCTTGCCGTCGTTGGATATACGACCTGTTTATTAATTGATAATCATTGGTTATTCAAATTGTTAATACGAACAGTCATGACTCATTAATATGATGAGTCATGTCTGTTCATATTCACACCCTTCAGATTCAATATATATAGTTGTTACATTTTGTAGAATCAATCAATCACCAAGGCAATTGTATTCTATAGCATATTCTCACATTACATTTAATATCTCCTGATTTATATTCCTTAACATGGTATCAGAGCCAGATTATTAAAAGGAGATAAAATTCTAAAATCTATAGTTGAGCATATTCTTAAAAATAAAATAAAATTGTTGAGTTTAATTTTTCAGAAATGGCTCAGTGCATGAGAATGGAAGATAGATTAGAAGGTCCTTCAAACTTTATATCCTGGAGAACTTGGCTTGTCTCTCTTCTTATGGAACTTGAGTTAGAAGAGTATATAGAGAAAGATATTAAAATACCCGAAGATGAGACAGAGAAAACAACATGGAAAAGGGGAAACAATAAAGCTAGAAAACTTATCATTGATTCCGTAAAAGACTCAATTCTTCCTAGCATATCTAGAATTACCAGTGCTTTTGAAATGTTTAAAATAATTCAAGACACATTTGAGATCAACAATGCCAGTAGAATGTTAACATTGAAAATTCAACTTCTAAGTATGAAAATGAACAAAGAAGAAACTATCACTTATTTTTTGAGAATCTCTGAAATAAGAGACCAACTGCTCTGCATTGGAAATACAGTAGAAGACTCTGAACTCACTCTAATTGCTCTCAAAGGTTTACCTACCTCATGGGAAACCTTCATTCAATGTATAAGCACCAGACCACCGTTACCTAAATTCGAGCAATTAAAGAACGATTGTATCCAAGAGGAATCCAGGCTTGCCTCCAGAGGAATGGGGTCTAATAATGGAAATGAATTACAAGCTCTTCACATTAAAAGCAACAAGAAAACATCTCACAAAAGGAAGAGAAAATTCAGACAATCAAACAACGGGAAACAATTCAATAAAAGGGATCTTTCCATGGTAAAATGTTACAAATGTGACAAATACGGACATATTCACAAATGTTGCCCTGAAAAACAAAAAATACAAGCTGCCCTAGCGGAAGTAAAAAAATCTGAAATTTCTCTCCTTTTCTTGGCTTTAGCAAGTGAATTAAATTCTAACAAAAGTACGTGGATAATAGATAGTGGTGCATCTAGACACATCACTGGATTCAGAGATCAATTCGAAACCTTCTCAGGGAACTCTTCAGAAGAGGTAACTATTGGTGACAACTCCTCTTATCCGGTAAAAGGAATTGGGACTTGTTTGTTAAAGATAAGAGATGAGTAACTCTACATTTGAAAGAAGTTTTGTATGTACCAGGAATCAAGAGAAATTTAATCTCCATTTTTGGACTAGCTGATCAAAGATACAGGGTAATCTTCAATGAAGACAAAGTCTTTCTCTCGACTAAAAATTCTAATATAAAAAATGCCATTCATATAGGGAACAGAGAAGGTAGCTTGTACAAATTATGTAATGAACAAAAGGTAGCCCTAAATCACAATGTTCATCAGAATAATGAGATTTGGCACAAAAGACTAGGCCATATTAGATATAGTGCCCTTCCAACATTGTCTAAGATCACCTCTGGCATACCTCCCTTAAAATCTGAACACTCTAGCATTTGTAAGGGATGTGCATTAGGGAAGAACATTAAAGGATCTTTTCCTCCAAGTGAACATAAGTCAAATAACATTCTAGAACTTATCCATACTGATGTGTGTGGTCCTATGTCTACCTCTTCCTTCTTTGGTGCCCTATATTACTTAATCTTTGTGGATGACTATTCAAGGAAATCATGGATATATTTCTTAAAACTTAAAGAGTCAAGTGAGGTTCTAGCCAAATTTCAAGAACTTAAAGCACTAGTAGAAAACCAAACCGGTAAGAAAATCAAAATTCTTAGATCAGACAATGGTGGGGAATTCACCTCTGAAAATTTCAAAAACTATTGTAAATCTATTGGGATTAAGAGGGAGTATACTGTAGCTTATAATCCTCAATAGAATGGAGTAGCAGAAAGGAAGAACAAGACTATCATTGAAGCAACAAAGGCCATGATGCATGACCAAAATATTCACATATCATATTGGGCAGAAGCCGCTAACACTGTAGTTTATATTCAAAACAGATGTCCTCATGCTATACTAGAAAACACCACACCAGAAGAAGTATTCACAGGAGTTAAACCTGACTTAAGTCACTTAAGGGTGTTTGGCTGTCCGGTATACATATATGTACCAAAAGAGAAAAGGACGAAGTTAGAACCTTCTAGCAAGAAAGGTATTTTTCTAGGATACAGTGAGGACTCTAAAGGATTTTGTATACATATACCGGGTCAGAAATCAATAGAAATAAGCAGAGATGTTAAATTTGTAGAAAACTTCCTATCTACTGAAAATGAAGATAGTATTTCTACAGATTTTAATAGAGAGCCCTCAATTGAGAATGAGAGGGAGGATAACAATTCAAACATGGATTCAGCACCTATAAATAATGAGGCAACAATCCCTGACTTTGAACCTTCTTGCTCAGATAATGAAAATAATAAAAAGAGACCATTATGGGCTAGAAAAATGCTTGAAGAGAACAATGTGGAACCGACACAAATTTCTAGAGAGAACAAAAGAACTAGAACTCAAAAATGCTACACTGCACTTCTAATTGAACTCTTTGAATCTGAACCTGTTAGTGTTGAGAAAGCTTTATCAGATCAAGCCTGGAGGGAAGCAATGGTTGAAGAATATCAGTCCATTCTGAAAAATGATGTATGGGATATTGTTCCTAGACTTAAACATAAGTCAGTTGTATCTTCAAAATGGCTATTCAAAATCAAATATGCACCTGATGGCAGTATTGATAAACACAAAGCTCGGTTTGTTGCAAGAGGTTTCTCTCAGAAGGCAGGCATTGACTATGAAGAAACCTTTGCTCCAGTAGCACGTTACACATCTATCAGAACCATACTTTCCATTGCAGCCTCCAAAGGATGGAAAGTACATCAGATGGATGTTAAGACCGCATTTCTAAATGGAAAAATTGAGGAAGAGGTTTACATTGAACAACCGGAAGGGTTCGCTACACATGACAAAGATAAATATGTATGCAAGTTAAAGAAAGCACTCTATGGACTCAAGCAGGCTCCTAGAGCTTGGTATGAAAGAATAGATAATTACTTGAGCAAAATAGGGTACTCCAAAAATATTGCAGACCCTAATATATATTTCAAAATAGAAAAAGGTGACATGATAATTCTGGTTCTCTATGTCGATGACTTACTCATTACAGGAGAAGACTATCTTATTGAAAAATGCAAAAAGGATCTGATAGCTGAATTTGACATGAAGGATATGGGCCTACTTCACTATTTCTTAGGACTTGAAGTTATTCAAAAGAAAGATCACATTCTCCTAAGTCAAAAGAAATACATTTTTGACACCCTGAATAGATTTGGTATGACAGAGTGTAAACCTTTAGCTACACCTATGGAGACAAACCTTCACAAATTAAAAGTTGAAGCAGAAAATTCAGAACTTGTAGACTTTACACTTTACAGACAAATAGTTGGATCTCTCATGTTTTTGGTAAACACACGTCTTGATATTTGCTATGCCATCAATGTATTAAGTCACTTCATGTGTGAACCTAAGTAGATACATCTAATGGCAGCCAAACACATTTTGAGATATTTAAAAGGAACAAGTGAACTTGGCCTAAAATATGACAAGATTGAAATCCAACTTCAAGGTTATTCAGATTCAGATTGGGCAGGAAGTTCCTCAGATCGTAAGAGTACCACAGGAGTTTGTTTCAATTTAGGTTCTACAGTGATTTCTTGGTTTAGTCGGAAACAATCTGCAGTTGCTCTAAGTTCAACAGAGGCTGAGTACATGGCTGCATCCATGGGAGCTCGAGAAGCAGTGTGGTTAAGGAAATTGCTTTTTGAGCTATTTGGTAAATCCTTAGAACCTACTATTATTCATTGTGATAATCAGAGTTGTATTAAGCTCTCTGTCAATCCTATTTTTCACAATCGGTCAAAACACATAGAAATTCCATATCACTATGTGAGAGATATGGTAGACAGGAAGATCATTAAATTGGTCTACATCAGTACTGAAGAACAAAATGCAGATATCTTTACTAAACCTCTTGCAAAGTTAAAGACAGATTTCTTTAGAAGGAAAATTGGTTTGATCAAAATATGAATGTAATTATTAATGTACATTTTTTTATTCATGAATAAAATATTGAAATATTTCAAAATTTGTGAAGATGACGATCTTCTGTGTATATAGGTTACTATGTCAAGGTGACGATCTTGTCAATAGTAACTAGGCTTTAAGATCGACTCCCGTAAGGGTTTGTCCCCGATAGGACCGGACATCTTGTTGCTTATGTTATTTGTTGGGTAATAAAATTGTTAGGATCGACTCCCGGAAGGGTTTGTCCCGGATAGGACCGGACATCGTAACATTTACATTATTACTGTGTAGTAACTTATCATGATCAACATTTTTAAAATGTCTTGGATTGGGCCAAATATCATGATATGAAAGGTTCTACAATTCTATTAAATTCTCTCTCAAGAGGGAGTGTTAAATATTGTGAGTTCGTGTTTATATAATAATTAATATGCAACTGTTTATTGGATCGACTGTTTTATCGGCGGAGAGTAAAGTCACATAGTGCGACTGGCATATATGCACAGTCACGATAGTATCGTGACTGTTCGCATATGACAGGCACGATACTATCGTGACTGTCTGGTCTCCTTAAGCTTGCCGTCGTTGGATATACGACCTGTTTATTAATTGATAATCATTGGTTATTCAAATTGTTAATACGAACAGTCATGACTCATTAATATGATGAGTCATGTCTGTTCATATTCACACCCTTCAGATTCAATATATATAGTTGTTACATTTTGTAGAATCAATCAATCACCAAGGCAATTGTATTCTACAGCATATTCTCACATTACATTTAATATCTCCTGATTTATATTCCTTAACAATATGGTTCTTCTAGGTCTGCACAATACTGCCCTAGTTCGCTCCTCTAGGGATGCATGATATCTCTGCCCTAGTTCGCTCTTTCAGGGCTGTAAGATCTCTGCCCTAGTTCACTCCTCTAGGGCTGCAAGATCTCTGCCCTAGTTCGTGAAGAGCACACGAATATACTGAGAGGGGGGGGTGAATCAGTATATTAATAATTTTTAACTTTTTTTTAAAAAACTTTATTCAAACGTAACTTTAACAATTGTGCACATAGAAAATAATTCTCCAAATAGTTTATTTTATTTATATAATAATGTTCTTTTACAATTTATGTGAGCACCAACCCACTGGAAGCACCAACCTCCAAACGCTGTTCTGAGAGCACCAACCCACTGGAAGCACCAACCTCCAAACGCTGTTCTGTGAGCACCAACCCACTGGAAGCACCAACCTCCAAACGCTGTTCTGTGAGCACCAACCCACTATCTGAAGGCACCAACCTTGAAGCAAAGCACCTACTTCACTTCTGAATATAATTCTGAATTCCACCTTTATATAGTTGCTTATTCAACTTGATGATGGATGCAATCTGCTCTTTTAAGTCAGCCAATATCTAAATATATAGTTCTGTAATTTTTCTCTCCTTTCCTCTATTGCTGTTCTTCCTTTTATTTTCAAAAAATATATCTTATGTCAATGTATATTCTGAATATATAAGCTTTGAATTTTTATATCTCTCTCTGCTCTTCTTTTCTAATTATTCCATGCTGACTTGATTTTTTATTTTCCAAAATGATTGAGTATATATATATGTTTATATGAAAACATCATGTCTTTTTAATATGAAAAGGTATCTTTTCATAAATAATATTAACTCCCTTTTTTTTAAAGTTAATATCATTATGTTAATCCCTTTTTAAAATCATACTCTTATTATTATCGATAATACTTTATCGCTGGAATAGTAATAGATGACCACTTTTATTATTTCTTCTAACTGCTGTATTGTATAATGTTTGTCTTAAACAATAATTAATGAAGCTTCGATTATATATCGACTGCTGTTTATATTAACTTTTGATTATAAAGTTTGAATGCATATTGTTTGCCGTTTTAACGTCTTTGATAACCTTCGATCAACCTCTACTTTACGGCGTCCTCTGTCTGTATGTAGCCTTTGTCTGTTAATTCAACCTCTACCAAACATTCTCTATTAACGCATAACTTTACGGCATCCTCTCTGAATACGTAGATACAAATCTGTATATATATCGTATGTATATCGCTGCTGTTGTATCAGTTTATATTTCCGTCTCCGATAGTATAATTGCCGCTGATGAATATGTAATCACTGCTGCAAATGATATTAGTCTTCGATATGTCTTCAATAACCGTTGCCGTGCGCAAAAACTCCAAAAACGCTGTGCATATATAATCAACCTTCGATGAATATGTTTTATCCTTGATTTCAATACAACCTTTGATAATGATATTGCTGTTTGTCTTTGAGAATATGCCTCGTATATGTATATGTCTTATCGTGCCAATGCTGGATATAACTACGCTGTGTCAAGTGAATGATATCTCCTTGATCAGTGTGATTCTGTTCTATTCACAGGGCAGTAATACTATTCTCAATACTGCTGTAGATTATTCTGTTCATAAATATAAACTATTTATATATTGTTCATCATGTATATATTCTTTATTATATACATATGTATTTCTCTAATTATCTTTATTATATTTTTGCTGTTTGCTTCATATACTATATAAGTTTCTGTTTCTTTGTTTGACATCAATGACAATTTTCATCAATCTCCCCCTTTGTCATTGATGGCAACTAAATATATGATCTTGTTTGTGCAAGACTCCCCCTTAGTTCGCTGTTCCCTTCATCTTCAATTTCTCCCCCTTTGTCATCAATGGCAAAGGGTCTCCAAGGCTGAAGACTAGCTCCCCCTGAACACATGCTTCTTATGAAATCTTCAATGAATGGATGAGAGTGATAGTACTCCCAATTTCTCCCTTAGATACTCAAAAGTTTCCTTCGGAAGTGGTTTTGTGAAGATATCTGCTAACTGCTCCTTCGTATTAATGTATTCCAACTTGACTTGCTTCTCAAGTACCTGTTCTCTCAAGAAATGGTATTTGATTGAAATATGCTTTGTTTTGGAATGCATGACTGGATTTTTTGAAATGCTAATTGCACTTGTATTATCACAAAAAATGGGAATGGGATTCTCAAATTCAATCTTGATATCTCCTAGTGTTTGCTTCATCCAAAGCACTTGTGTACAACTAGCAACTGCTGCAACATACTCAGCTTCCGCGGTAGATAGTGTTACTGTACCTTGTTTCTTGCTTAACCATGAGACTAGACTGTTACCAAGAAAGAATGCTCCTCCACTCGTACTTCTTCTATCATCAATATTGCCTCCTAAATCAGCATCTGTATAGGCAGTAAGTAAAAAATCTTTTCCTCTTGGATACCATAAACCAAGATCCATAGTGCCCTTTAGGTACTTCAATATTCTCTTGACTGCTAGAACATGTGATTCTTTTGGCATTGCTTGAAATCTAGCTATAACAACAACTGCTTGCAGAATGTCAGGTCTTGTGGCTGTTAAGTACAACAACTTTCCAATCATAGATCTATATTGAGTTTGATTTACATCGGGGGATTCATCATTTTTGCTAAGCTTGCATCCTGTAATCATGGGAGTGCTGACCGGATTACAATCTTCCATCCCAAACTCTTTTAATATTTCTTTGATATACTTGCTTTGAGAAATGAATATTCCTTTACTTGTTTGCTCAATTTGTAATCCAAGAAAGAAGGATAATTCACCAAGCATGGACATCTCAAATTCTTGTTGCATATTCATTGAAAATTCTTTACACATTTTGTCATTTGCTCCTCCAAATATTATGTCATCTACATATACTACTACTACCAAAAGTTTGTTATTTTCAGATTTGATATATAGATTACTATCAGCCATACCTCTTTTGAAACCTTGATCTAGAAGATACCTGTCCAACCTTGAATACCAAGCTCTTGGAGCTTGTTTTAGCCCATAAAGAGCTTTTCTAAGTCTACATACAAGATCTTCCTTTTCTGAATATGCAAACCCTTCAGGTAATTCAACATACACTTCTTCTTCTAAGTCTCCATTTAAGAAGGCTGATTTGACATCCATTTGGTAGACCTTGAATGCTTTATGGCTTGCAAATGCTAAGAACATCCGGATTGCTTCTAATCTTGCAACTGGGGCAAATGTTTCTTCAAAATCTACTCCTTCTACTTGAGCATAGCCTTTACAAACTAGCCTAGCTTTGTTTCTTGTGACTTCTCCATTTTCATTCATTTTATTTCGAAACACCCATTTGGTTCCTATGACGTTTTTGTTTTTTGGTCTAGGAACTATTTCCCAAGTATTATTCTTCTCAATCTGATTTAATTCTTCTTCCATTGCTTTCACCCAACACTTGTCTTCACTTGCTTCTTTGAAGTCTTTTGGTTCTATTTTGGATAAGAGACAGATATGTGCACTTTCATTAGTATTGACAAATCTCCTTCTTGTTTGGACTTCTCTATCTGGATCTCCAAGGATCAAGTCTTCAGGATGGTTTCTTTGAACAAATTTTGATGGAGTCTTTGCTGGTGTTTTTGCTCTTGAAGGGGTCTTGGAAACTTCTTGCTCTAATTCTTCTTCCTCTTCATCTTTAGGGTCTTCTATTTCTTCACAAGTGCTTGGCACTTCATTATTTATCTTCTCAAATGATTTTCCTTCATCTATCTTTACATTTGCACTTTCAACAATTTTGTGAAGTCTCTTGTTGTAGCATCTATATGCTTTACTCTTGGAAGAATATCCAAGAAAAATTCCTTCATCTGCTCTAGCTTCAAATTTTCCCAAATCATCTTCATCTCGTCTTATATAGCATATACTTCCAAAAATTCTGAAATACCTGACTGATGCTGGTCTTCCTTTCCATAGCTCGTAAGGTGTCTTATCATGATTTATTCTTACTTGTGCCCGGTTCAAGATGTGAACTGCTGTATGTACTGCCTCCTTCCAAAAAGAATCAGCTATCTTGGATTCATTTAGCATTGCCCTTGCCATTTCTTGCACGGTTCTATTCTTTCTCTCTACAACTCCATTCTGTTGGGGAGTTTTAGGTGCTGAAAGTTGTCTTCTTATGCCATTCTTTTCACAATATTCATCAAATTCATGAGAAGTAAACTCTCCACCTCTATCCGTTCTAAGACATTTTATTTTAGCATCCATTTCATTTTCAACTAGTTCTTTGAAAGCTTTAAATTTGTCAAGAGCTTCTGATTTTTCTTTTAGGAAAGCTACCCAAGTCATTCTAGAATAGTCATCAATAAATAATATGAAATATTTTTCTCCTTGTAGGCTTTTTGTCCTAGTTGGACCACAAAGATCTGAATGAATAAGCTCAAGTGGTTTTGATGTGGAATATTCCTTGTTTTTAAAGGTGTTTCTTGTTTGCTTCCCTAGTTGGCATTGTTTGCAAATGATATTTGTAGGTTTTGAAATCTTAGGTATATCTCTTACAGCTCCTTTATGACTAATTTTGACAATATTATCAAAGTTCAAGTGTCCTAATCTTTTGTGCCATAGCCAATTTTCATCTTCTTGTGCAAAGAAACAATTTTCATCATTCATTTCTTGCAAAACATATAAATTGTTTGCTGTCCTACAAGCATTAGCTATTAATTTTCCATCCTTTTTAATTTCACAACCTTTAGAATAGAAAGTCACATTATGCCCTTGATCACAAAGCTGACTTACACTTAGTAAGTTTTCTTTTAAACCTTTTACATACCAAACATCAGCTGTTTTTGTTTTGCCATGGTCTAGACTAAGAGTTCCTTTTCCTTTTATATAACGTTTTAAGTTGTCACCAAATCTCACTGATCCTCCATCTGCTGGTTCAAAAGAAATGAATTTGCTTTTATCTCCTGTCATGTGTCTAGAGCATCCACTATCAACGTACCACCAATCCCTTTTATTTTGAGCATGTAGAGCTACTTGAACAAATAGTGATTTCTCTTTCTTTTTCCATACTTTCTTTTTGAAAGGATCTTCTTTCTTTTCTTGATTTGTAGGAAAGATAGTTCTACAATTGTGGGCAGCATGTCCAAAGTTGTTACACTTAGAACATAAAATATCATATTTTACCAATGGAGCAAAGGGATTATGTATGCTGAAATTTTGAACATTCTTCACTTTGCTTCTGCAGTTTAGAGCTTTATGACCAAATTTGTTACAAGAGTAGCAATAACCACTAAATTTATAAGAAAAAAGCTGTCTATAATATGGCCTTTTCCATTCATTCATATTTTGTCTAGGTATTCTACATTCTCGTGCTTTATGACCAAAACAACTGCAAGAATAGCAATAACCATGAAAATTATGACTAGTTTTATCAACTTCTTTATTTTCTTTGGGCTTGTTTTCTTTTAGTGATTCATTTATGACTGATTTGCTTCCTTCTTTTATGAAGCCTTTGAATGTATTATTAGTGTTTGAATTTCCTTCAAAACCAACACCTGTTTTGTTGAAAGGTCTTTGACTATCAATGATATCATTTAGTTTTTCTGAGCTTTTTTCAAACTTGAGATTATTAATGGTGCATTCCTTCAACTCTCTTTCTAATTTTTCAATTTTTAGTTTTAAATTAGTTTCAGCTTGTTTAGCTTCTTCTAATTGATTCTTCAAATCTTCAATTGTTTGTTCTGATTCTTCTACTGCTTTCGTAGCTTCCTCTTTGAGTTTTACAAGTTTTCTTTTTAGTCTTTCATTTTGTTTATATGCATAATGAAGTTCTTCTTGGAGATCAACATCTTCTTCATCATTACCTGATTCGTTTTCCTCTTCTTCATAACTATCATTGGAGACTGCTTCAGCCATGAATAGAATCTCATCCTCATCATCACTTGGGCATTCTTCGCTGCTTTCATCTGAAGAGCTGTCCTTTTTTGAATAAAAAATCTTTTTATTTTTGCTTTGATATCTTTTCTTCTTATTAAACTTGTTGTTACTTTTCCATTTCTTCTTTGTGTATGCTTGTTTTTCATCTTCACTTGAGTCATCATTATTTTGAGGGCATTTTGAGGCATAGTGTCCTATCTTTCCACAATTGAAACATTTGAAAGGAAACTTTCCTTTATATTTTCCACTTCCCTTTTTCAATTTTTTTAAGAAATGAGCTTCAGCTTCATCAGTTTCACTGCTTGAACTATCACTTGAAATTTGTTTCTTGCTCTTATTATTTTTAGAAATTTTAAAGGCTATTTCCTTCTTAGGTTCCTTGTCTCCAATTCTCATTTCATAAGCGGTAAGGATTCCATGTAACTCATCTTTAGTAAGTTTATCTAGATCTTTCCTTTCTTCTATTGCTGATACTTTAGAATCAAATCTAATGGGTAGAGATCTCAAGATCTTTTCAACCACAAGTTGTTCTTCTACTTCTTCACCAAGGGCTTTTATTGAATTGACCACTTCATCAACACGAGAAAGAAATGAGGCTATGTTTTCATCTTCCTTCATTTTCAAACTTTCGAATGTGCTTCGGTGAGTTTGAAGTTTGGCCTTCTTTACATTGTCGGTCCCTTCATATATATTTTTCAACTTGTCCCATATCTCCTTTGCAGATTTACAATGCATAACTTTTGTGAATTCCGAGTCAGCTAGATTACATAGAATAGCATGTTTTGCTTTGGCATTATTTTCACTTCTCCTTTTTCCGGCTACATCTGTTGGTGGGGTTGCTGGTGGTGTATAACCATCTAGTACTGATTGCCAAACATCGAATCCAATAGCATTTAAATATGCTTCCATCTTTATACTCCAAAATGCATAATTTGTCCCATCAAAATTTGGAGCCTTGTTTTGGAAACTTTCAGCCATTTGTGCTCTTTTAGATCTACCTTCAAGCGGTTAGGCTATATAGAAGGAACCCGCTCTGATACCAATTGAAGAGCACACGAATATACTGAGAGGGGGGGGTGAATCAGTATATTAATAATTTTTAACTTTTTTTTAAAAAACTTTATTCAAACGTAACTTTAACAATTGTGCACATAGAAAATAATTCTCCAAATAGTTTATTTTATTTATATAATAATGTTCTTTTACAATTTATGTGAGCACCAACCCACTGGAAGCACCAACCTCCAAACGCTGTTCTGAGAGCACCAACCCACTGGAAGCACCAACCTCCAAACGCTGTTCTGTGAGCACCAACCCACTGGAAGCACCAACCTCCAAACGCTGTTCTGTGAGCACCAACCCACTATCTGAAGGCACCAACCTTGAAGCAAAGCACCTACTTCACTTCTGAATATAATTCTGAATTCCACCTTTATATAGTTGCTTATTCAACTTGATGATGGATGCAATCTGCTCTTTTAAGTCAGCCAATATCTAAATATATAGTTCTGTAATTTTTCTCTCCTTTCCTCTATTGCTGTTCTTCCTTTTATTTTCAAAAAATATATCTTATGTCAATGTATATTCTGAATATATAAGCTTTGAATTTTTATATCTCTCTCTGCTCTTCTTTTCTAATTATTCCATGCTGACTTGATTTTTTATTTTCCAAAATGATTGAGTATATATATATGTTTATATGAAAACATCATGTCTTTTTAATATGAAAAGGTATCTTTTCATAAATAATATTAACTCCCTTTTTTTTAAAGTTAATATCATTATGTTAATCCCTTTTTAAAATCATACTCTTATTATTATCGATAATACTTTATCGCTGGAATAGTAATAGATGACCACTTTTATTATTTCTTCTAACTGCTGTATTGTATAATGTTTGTCTTAAACAATAATTAATGAAGCTTCGATTATATATCGACTGCTGTTTATATTAACTTTTGATTATAAAGTTTGAATGCATATTGTTTGCCG
Organism: Chamaecyparis obtusa; assembly: GCA_027943335.1. Lineage (NCBI taxonomy): Eukaryota > Viridiplantae > Streptophyta > Pinopsida > Cupressales > Cupressaceae > Chamaecyparis > Chamaecyparis obtusa. The sequence continues at coordinate 1,494,201 of BSBK01000433.1, forward strand.
TTTTAACGTCTTTGATAACCTTCGATCAACCTCTACTTTACGGCGTCCTCTGTCTGTATGTAGCCTTTGTCTGTTAATTCAACCTCTACCAAACATTCTCTATTAACGCATAACTTTACGGCATCCTCTCTGAATACGTAGATACAAATCTGTATATATATCGTCTGTATATCGCTGCTGTTGTATCAGTTTATATTTCCGTCTCCGATAGTATAATTGCCGCTGATGAATATGTAATCACTGCTGCAAATGATATTAGTCTTCGATATGTCTTCAATAACCGTTGCCGTGCGCAAAAACTCCAAAAACGCTGTGCATATATAATCAACCTTCGATGAATATGTTTTATCCTTGATTTCAATACAACCTTTGATAATGATATTGCTGTTTGTCTTTGAGAATATGCCTCGTATATGTATATGTCTTATCGTGCCAATGCTGGATATAACTACGCTGTGTCAAGTGAATGATATCTCCTTGATCAGTGTGATTCTGTTCTGTTCACAGGGCAGTAATACTATTCTCAATACTGCTGTAGATTATTCTGTTCATAAATATAAACTATTTATATATTGTTCATCATGTATATATTCTTTATTATATACATATGTATTTCTCTAATTATCTTTATTATATTTTTGCTGTTTGCTTCATATACTATATAAGTTTCTGTTTCTTTGTTTGACATCAATGACAATTTTCATCAGTTCGCTCCTCTAGGGCCGCAAGATCTCTGCCCTAGTTATAATTCGCACTCTTCATGAATTTGCTGCTGCTCCAATTCGCTGTCTTGAAACTGCTTGTCGAATCCACAAGGAGATAACTCATGTTATGTTTTTGATGTGTTCTCCTCAAGGTTCGAACTGCCTTATATATGCAATTGGATTGCCTCCACAAGAGGCTGACTTGGATATAATATTTTCCCTTAAGGAGGCCGACCTTGGGCCTAGACTTAAGTTAGACAAATAATTTGATTTACTAATAAACAATAAATATTAAATATCTTTCATATTTAATATTATTATTTATCTATCGAAAATATCTTTATCCAATGCATGATATATTTGCCGAAAGGCCATAATATCAACACTCCTTCTCGGACTTGAGGCAAAGATCCACTCATGGATTCTTTATCACAAAAACATAACCAAAATGGATTTCATAGATCTCTCATCTATGAAGGTAGATCTCCATTCTACCAATTTTGATAAGAACACACATGCGCATTATCATTTCCAACCATAGATTTCATATCCATATGAAAATTATGGTAACATCAAATCACAAGATGTTTACCAACTGGATGTGGATTTCTTAAATCCACGAGTCTCCGAGACTCAAAGCCTAAAACATAACAAAAATGGATTCCTTATCCAATGATGCCATAGATTTCTCATCTATGATAGTAGATCTCTATCTACAAGATATAATGAGAACACAATTGTTCTTCATAAACCATATATCTCATATTCATATGAGAAACATCATATCATATGATGCTTACCATCCAAATGTGGATCTCCTAGATCCTTTGGTCTCCACGACCGAAGAATATCAAGTCCATGATATTCATGATAACATCAAGTCCATGATGTTTATCAACCAAAAGTGATATCAAGTCCATGATATCAGATATTTCCAATCTATTTGTGAATTTCCTAGATCCACTAATCACCTTGACTATTTTGAATATCAAGTCCATGATATTCAAGGTAGTATCAAGTCCATGATACTTTTCGAACACAAGTCATCAAATTCATGATGTTTCTATCCAATTTGTGGATAACTAGATCCACGAGTCTTCTTGACTCAGCCAATAGAATATCAAGTCCATGATATTCATGGTATCATCAAGTCCATGATGTGTACCATCCAATTTGTGGATAACTAAATCCACGAGTCACCAAGACTCAAGAAATGTCAAGTCCATGACATCAAAACAACATCAAGTCCATGATATTCACTAAGTGCTCGAAGTAATGGCCTATCGACATCAAGTCCATGATGTCCACCAATTACTTAGATGTGGATCCGTGATCCACGAGATATCAAATCCATGATATCCTCTAGAATTGGTCTAACAAATATCAAGTCCATGATATTCACCAAGTGCTCGGAGCAATGGCCTCCAGACATCAAGTCCATGATGTCCACCATATGCTAAAAATGGATCCTTGATCCAAGAGATATCAAATCCATGATATCCTCGAGCATTGGCCTAACGAATATCAAGTCCATGATATTCACCAAATGCTCGGAGTAATGGTCTCCTGACATCAAGTTCACGATGTCACCATATGCTCAACAATGGATCCCTGATCCATTGTAATGACCCTTACCAATAGGCCACTAAAAACCCCTCAAAAATGTAACTCAAAATGTAGATAGAAAATTATTTTGCAATATATGAGTTCGCTGACCCAAAATTTCAGAATAATAGATAGCAACCAAATACCATCTAAAACATTATCAATGATGTAGGAAATTGCTCAAAACCATATGCCATTCATATATCAACAATTTGCAACAATGCCATACATATTTCTGCCAATAATATGATCATCAAACCCTAGGTTTGCAATATAGATAGACTAAAAATTACAATGCCCTTTCACTTGCAAAATCCTAGCCTTCCTTTGATACCAATAATGCCAGATGGCAAACAAAGACAAGTACAATGTAAAATAGTAAAGTGCTGAAGCTATATTTGGTACTCAGCTGAAAACATACATTTCTCAGAAAATATGCCAAATGCCAAATGAGAAGTGAGGAACCTGATTGTAGATGGCTGCGATAATTTTTACCAGTGCTGAAGATGCCAACACCCAAGCCAAAGTCACCCCAAATCTGAAAATGTACTTTCTTGCAGATTTTCGAAAATGTCTAGGAATTTTGAAAATTCCTTAAAAATAAATCATGGTATTTTGGGACTCCAAAATGCACCTATCTTTATCTCCTCGATGATAGAAATCCGATGCAAAAATACCCAAAATGATATGTTGAGTAATGAGGAAGATATGAGCAAAAATGTGGTTTCAAAACCCTATCCTGAAATTCTGAAAACTAAATTAGACTTGTAGCAAAAAATTTTTCGGATTGCTTTTTTGCTCTGCTTTTTCGGATCTGCTTTTTCGCTTTTCTTTTTCGGATCTGCTTTTTCGCTTTGCTTTTTCGGATCTGCTTTTTCGAGCTGCTTTTTCGGATCTGCTTTTTCGCTTTGCTTTTTCGGATCTGCTTTTTCGGACTGCTTTTTTTTTTCCTCTTGCAACCAAAACTCAAACCCTCAAGTAAGTCTGAGGACTCCAAATTAGCTCAACTTGAAATGGTTGAATACCACTTCCAAAGTGCAACCCTTCAAAGGATATTTCACCTCTTTAGTTGTGCAAATCCTTAAGAAACTGCGTTCCTAAACATCAAATGACAATCTGCAGACCAAGATGGTGCCACAAATGCTCAAAGAGAAAAGTAGTGTAAACTCAAGTCATGGGATGTCCAAATGAGAGGCCAAGCACTCTATTTATTCACTTTTCTAAGAAGCCACTAGAACTTCTAGAAGTATCCATAAAATATTCTTATAAAATCCCTCTATAATGCACTTTTATATAAAAAGTAACTTTATAAAATAAAAAAGTGCAACTCAACTCAAAATTATAACATTTTGGCCCCACATAACACATTATAATAAAAATATGATGAACACCATCTCTCCAAGAGCAAATAAGACCATCCAATCTCCAAATAATCATCAGAATGACTCTCACCAAAACCATCTGCCTATGAGAGTCCATAATAGGCAAATCCACTGAAAAATGACATGTCACTAAAGAGGGGACATGACAGTCCGCCCCTCCTGAAATTGCTTGCCCTCAAGCAATCTCAAAGCTGGGTGCTGCAAAATATCTTCTCCCTCCCATGTGGCATCCTTCTCAGGCAAATTTCTCCACTTCACCAAATACTCCTTGATGGTCCTCCTGCGGAGCTGCCTCTGTCTGCTGTCAATGATGTACTCGGGAACAAGAACCAACTTCCCCTCATCATCCAATGGAGGAAGAACTGCTGAAGGCACAACATGCTGACCCAATGCTTTCTTGTGGCGTGACACATGGAAAACATTGTGTACCCTGCTGTCTGCTGGAAGCTCAAGCTCATATGCCATCTCTCCAATACGCCTGATAATCCTGAAAGGACCATAGTACCTAGGCTTAAGCTTCTCCGACCCACTCTTCCCAAGAGTAGATTGTCTATAGGGCTGCAACATGAGATAAACCATATCACCAACCTCAAAACTCCTCTTTGTCCTCTTCTGATCTGCATACTGCTTATGCTGATTTTGTGCCCTGGCAATATTATCTCTGAGAGCATCAACAATGTCCTTGCTCTCTTGAAGCAAATCTCTAGCACGAGGAACTCTAACATCACTCATAAGTAAATCCAGAAAACTCGGTGCCTCATAACCATATAGTGCCCTGAAAGGAGTCATCTGAATAGACATGTGGTATGTGGTATTGTAGCAATACTCACATAGATAAATCCACCTAACCCATGCCTTCTGCTGCCCTGCCACATAGTTCCTCAAGTAGCCTTCCACCCACTTATTTACTATCTCAGTCTGCCCATCAGTCTGCGGGTGGTAACTGGTGCCAATCAATCCACTTGGATCCCAAATGTAGTCATGAACTGTACTGCTGTCAATCAACGCAGGCTCCTGCAATATCCTCTGCAATATAACCAAGAGGAATCCATAATCAAACTGACAAATACAGCTCAACCAAACTCCAAAATCACAACTGCCACAGTCAGGAACCCACGAGACACAAACTCTCAGAACATCAGAACCCAAGTAAAGTGGACAACTCAAATTGCCAACACAGTAAATACCATCAACGCATCCCACTGGCCTATGCGGAATGTACAATCCAACTCTGCACCAATGGCGAACACTCCCAAATGGAACTGTACCAAGTATGGAGAATCCACACACTGTACAACTCCTGCAGTCAACACAACTCTGCAGATCACCGGCCACTGTCTCATAACCATAACTCCCATGCACCGTTGTTGGCGAAAAGACATCATGAGATAAACAACAAGAAATAGAACCCCAACCACATCTGCTTGCCATCAACTCCTCAACACAAGGATCAAAAGCAAACTGATGTACATACCCTGCAGTATAATGCTGATAAAAAGAACCAACCTCAGTCAACAGCTCACCATGCACAGGTGATACAACCCACTGCGGCTGATCACCAGCTAAGTCAAGAGATGTCATAGCCAAAGGAGTAGAATCAATAACAACAACCGCTGAAGCATCACTCCCAAACTCCTGCTCTAAGTCATGTATTATCAATCTGTCAACCGCAGAACCTATCGCCATGTCATGCCCATCACAACTCTCATCCCGTGGCGTCAAACCATCCCATAACTGATGACAGGCACTAAGAACCAAAGTACATCTACGTATCATCATCTCATCAACATGGTCATCAAAGGTAAACTGGTGAGCATACCTCACAGTGTAATGCCGATAAGATGTGCCAATCTTAGTCAGTGACTCAGACTGCAATCCAAATGAAACTAACTGCAACCGATCACTAACCAAGCTGGAACTGCCTACTACCTCTGAAGACACTGCCAAAGGAGTAGTATCACTAGCAGGAACCATGCCAATTGCCGGCTCACCAACATCACACATGATCTCTGATACAATATCACCAGTCTCCATGCCATCAGTAGTAGAGACCACCACCATGTCAGGCATACCACAACAATCTGCTGCAGCACCCAACTCAATTGAACCTGACTCTAGTGGAAACGAACCCGATATGCCAATGCTAGTATCGAGGATGGATGCATCCCCATCTCCACTGTCTCTGACAATCTTGACCATGGACATCCTCGGATCACCAGACACCACAACCTGTGACTGAACAGAATCTGGTAAGGACTGCAGTCGCTCTAACTCCATGGTCACCTCAGTGAAATGAAACTGTGACTCCTTGAAAGCCAACTGTGTACTCTCAAGAATCTCAGAAGTCACCTCGAGCTGCTGAGTAAGCTCACTCACCTCATCTTCCTTGGTCAATAATGCATCGTACGCTGTACTGCCCCACTCCATAAGATAATCTCTGTCGGCAACCAACTGCATATAATTCTGTCTCAGAATCCGGATAGCCTCCCATAAAGAGTGGATCTCTGTCAAGGAAAGATAACTGCCTCCCTGCTCATCACTAGTAGGAGAACCCCATCCATAAATTGCTAACAACTGACGAGCAGCATCGAAATGCTGGCAAGCGATAGCAATGTCTCGCTCACTAACTCTCAGCTGACTAGACACATGATGACGCTGGCTAGACTGTCTCCTACAATCCTCCTTTGTCGCACTGTCAAAAGGAGTATCCTCAAGGTTACTGGTCTCTAGAGTATTACCATCCATATCCTGTGAATTAACTCCAAAGCTCATATCAACATACGGAGTATCAAAAACTGTAGCACCCCTGTCCAACTCCTCTGTACCAAAAGAAACTGCCGAGGAAACTAAGTCCTCACAACTGCCCACTGCATCCTCCTGGATGTCATCAATGCCAATATGATCTTGGGACTCATCTGTAAACACTGCCAAATATGAAAGATCATCAACACATTCCAACAAGAATGGTCGACTGTATATATGAACAAGGCCCAACGCCGGTGTATAAAAACTAATACTAATATCGGACAAGCTGCTGGCACAAGAAAGGACAACACCGTGCAATCTGCTAATCAAATCCATGATAGCACCCAAACCATCACTGCTACCAAAAAGTGATAAAGATCTCCAGTCAACTGAATCCCAAACGCCAATATAACAATCTCGAGTCCTTATCCGTAAACTAGAATCAGCTGGTAACTCAAGCAAACTCCTCACCTGAGTAATATGACTAATACCAACTAACTCCACATACCTGTCTGACACCGTCCCTGTATCCTGGATGTGGATGCAAGATGAATTATCAACGACCACATATGATCCATCTGCCGCAGAAAGCTGAGTATCAGGTGTGCAAGATGAAACCAAACTCAACTCCACGCCATGCTCATCCCCATGTCTCTCCAAGTCCTGTAATGCCAATGGAGTATTCACCAAAAAAGCTCGAGTGTCCTCAAGCTCGCGAGAAAGCCTGTCAACTTCCTCCTCCTTCCTCCTCAAGGCATCTGAATAGTCTCTAGCAAGGCTAAGAAGATGGTCACGATCTGATAGAAGATGTAAATAACTCAACTTCATCGTTCCCATTCCTTCCCTAATCGCCTGTAAGTCAGCACAAGAAGACTCTGCCTGAACTCCCTTATGTCTGCCTTGTAACTGAATCATTTGGATGTGATCCTCTATCATATCCCGCATCCTGTCATAATGAGATAATGAAGTCACAATACTGTCTTTGCTCACCTTCAGCTGGCTGGACAAATCATGCGAAGTACTACCAGCCTCAACCTCATGTGACGAAGCATCCAAATGTGCCTGGTACTCCCTCTCAGCAAAGTCATGAATACTCAATGTCTGCTCATCTCTACTAGGTATCTCACCATCGTGCGCAACAACATCCTCAAAATCATCATCTGAACCCTCTACGCTGTAGTCACTGCCTGTCGTAACCAAACCATCCTGAGTACTTGTGAATCACCCTCTGGCAACTTGTATACAACTGTCTCAACTTGAGTATCAAGTTGACAGTTACTATCCATCAGCGTAATATCCTTCACCACTTCTTCCTGTGGCTGAATATGAACTGAAACCTCTGCCTGGCTGCAAGCTAATTTCTCGAACTCCTCATGCAAGTTCATGGTAATTGTGTCATCTGCCCTGTGAGAAGATCTGCCAAATAGAAACCCAGTCAACTTATCCACCTTAGCTGGGTCGGATAGTATGTCATTCATCATACGGTGGCGCTTAACCAACTGTTCAGACATGTCATGGCTTATTTTCTTAAGTTCATCTTGAATGTCTAAATAACCATCTTTTCTACTGTTCCGACTTTGGATCTTCTTACTTTGTCCATCAGCTGTCTAGGATCGTGTCCTCTGAGACTGTACTATACCTGTCCATTCTGGATAAAGCAGAGTGCTGATCACTCATACAAGACGGTTCTTACCCAGCAGGATGGCAAGAAAACCGCTTTGATACCACTGTAATGACCCTTACCAATAGGCCACTAAAAACCCCTCAAAAATGTAACTCAAAATGTAGATAGAAAATTATTTTGCAATATATGAGTTCGCTGTCCCAAAATTTCATAATAATACATAGCAACCAAATACCATCTAAAACACTATCAATGATGTAGGAAATTGTTCAAAACCATATGCCATTCATATATCAACAATTTGCAACAATGCCATACATATTTCAGCCAATAATATGATCATCAAACCCTAGGTTTGCAATATAGATAGACTAAAAATTACAATGCCCTTTCACTTGCAAAATCCTAGCCTTCCTTTATACTCCAGATGGAAAACAAAGACAAGTACAATGTAAAATAGTAAAGTGCTGAAGCTATATTTTGTACTCAGTTGAAAACATACATTTCTCAGAAAATATGCCAAATGCCAAATGAGAAGTGAGGAACCTGATTGTAGATGGTTGCGATAATTTTTACTAGTGCTGAAGATGCCAACACCCAAGCCAAAGTCACCCCAAATCTGAAAATGTACTTTCTTGCAGATTTTCGAAAATGTCTAGGAATTTTGAAAATTCCTTAAAAATAAATCATGGTATTTTGGGACTCCAAAATGCACCTATTTTTATCTCCTCGATGATAGAAATCCGATGCAAAAATACCCAGAATGATATGCTGAGTAATGAGGAAGATATGAGCAAAAATGTGGTTCCAAAACCCTATCCTGAAATTCTGAAAACTGAATTAGACTTGTAGCAAAAACTTTTTCGGATTGCTTTTTTGCTATGCTTTTTAGGATTTGCTTTTTCACTTTGCTTTTTCGGATCTGCTTTTTCGCTTTGCTTTTTCGGATCTGCTTTTTCGAACTGCTTTTTCGGATCTGCCTTTTTTTTCCTCTTGCAACCAAAACTCAAACCCTCAAGTAAGTCTGAGGACTCCAAATTAGCTCAACTTGAAATGGTTGAATACCACTTCCAAAGTGCAACCCTTCAAAGGATATTTCACCTCCTCAGTTATGCAAATCCTTAAGAAACTCCATTCCTAAAGATCAAATGACAATCTGCAGACCAAGATGGCGCCACAAATGCTCAAAGAGAAAAGTAGTGTAAACTCAAGTCATGGGATGTTCAAATGAAAGGCCAAGCACTCTATTTATTCACTTTTCTAAGAAGCCACTAGAACTTCTAGAAGTATCCATAAAATATTCTTATAAAATCCCTTTATAATGCACTTTTATATAAAAAGTAACTTTATAAAATAAAAAAGTGCAACTCAACTCAAAATTATAACATTTTGGCCCCACATAACACATTATAATAAAAATATGATAAACACCATCTCTCCAAGAGCAAATAAGACCATCCAATCCCCAAATAATCATCAGAATGACTCTCTCACCAAAACCATCTGCCTACGAGAGTCCATGATAGGCAAATCCACTGAAAAATGACATGTCGCTAAAGTGGGGACATGACATCCATGAGAAGAATATCAAATCCATGATATTCTCCAAGTATCCAATTCATAAGAAACAACTTAGCCGTATGCATAAGTGTAACCAAATGAATGACCAAATGTATCTCATAATCAAAATCTTACCTCATGAATCCACATATGTGTAAGAGTAACCAATATGATCATAAGATTCAAGTTAAATGTAAAGAAAATGTGTTCACACATTGAACCATATGTAATATAGTCTCATCTATAATCAGTAAATATAGACTCAGCTATGAAAGAAAGTATGATCCATTATCATGAGCCGGATTTTTGGCCATAATTCCATTTTGTACTTAAAAGCATAGTAATTATACACTGTGATTTTATAGATTCATTGAAGTTATTATGAATTGTTAGTACCACTCAATAAATAATAAACAATTAATAAATAAAAATAAAATTAATCTCTATTTTACAAATCATATATTACAATTAATATCAAATAATAAAAATATTGTCAATATTAAATAATAATATTGATATTATTAATATTAATATAAAATAATAATAACATTGCTAATATTAATATCAAATAATTATATTGATATTATTGTTATCATTTTAGTTCACACTAAATTGACAAAATGACAAGTGTTTTTGTTCAAAGTTTGAATTTTAGAGTTGCTGTTTTAAAATTGCAGAATGGTATAGAATTCAGAGAAATAAAGTACAGGTTCAACATTACAATTGAAAACATCAGAAATCATATTGAGATGCACTTATTTCAGATTTTTTTGAATAAAACACTATTCAGATTTTTTGAGCTTAACAAAAAATTGAAAGATATGCTTGCATTTCATAATTGAAAGTATAGTTTTAAATTAACCACACAAGCAGTGGTTGCTCTCAAAAACATAAACAGAGGTCAAAGACATATAATATAAGTACGTTCATATGAAGCCACACATCCCGTGGCAGTAGGTTAATGCAGGCATGCATTTCAGTTTCATGAATTGAATGCAGAAATCAAATGTAGGAACTAAAGTTACAGTTTACATTTCTGTAAATGTAAAAAAGGAGAAAAGAGACAGGTTAGGTCCCCCCATTGCCTGGTGTTTCGTGGAGAGTTGAACGTTGCTGCATCTTTGGTCTCACATTCCAAGGTGTTTCAAGAGATCCTGCAAAATAAGAGTAATAAAATGGGTCAGTTCATATGAACTGAGCAATGGAGAAGGCCTAAACTATCATCCTAGTTATCTACTTGATTGCATTTACAGAAATGTAAAACAGAAATCAACATGCATAAATGGAACTGCTGGAAAGAATGATCATATCATAGAAACACTTTATTTCCTAACATTGTTTGTGTTGATGTTTATAGCTTTGATCAGATTAAATGATCATAATATTATATGCAATATATTAATATATATAATGATGAATATTATTATTATATTAATATACATATTTATAATATTGAATTAAACATCATTAATTGATATTATTGTTATGCAGATAAATCAAATGAAATATTATTAATATGCATATTGATATATATAATAATAAGGATCTTATTATATATATCAATACTATATATATTATATAGTTGATAAATTATATTATTTCTCATACCGATTGGCTTAAATAAATTAAGTAACATATCTATATTGTAGCGATCATGTATTAACTCTGTTCTTTTAAATACCGCAGCCTTCACATTATCGGGTTACTAGGGATATCGGTTGCCTTGGTTTTGACTTTGCACAGTGGCGGCAGTATTGTGACTGTTATGTATTAACAGTCACGATACTATCATGACTGTTAATACATAACAGTCACAATGGTAACTATGTGTTAAGTTAACTAATGCAATGTGTACAAATCGATAATTATATTGAACAGTCATGTCATTTCTGTATGAACAGTCACATCACTTCTTGGTAGTTTAATATATATATATATAGATATTCAAATATGTAGATTCAATCAATAACCAAGGCAATTGAAATCTACTGCATATATATTCAGTTTACATTTTATCTTCTGATTTCAAATTATTTAACAGTTTGCTTCATGTGCAGATAGGTACGAAGACTAAGTAGGTCGTTGAAAGGACGTGCATACATTATGCGCACGAAACTTTTTGATTGAAGCTATGGAGAGGCGAAGACATGAAGACCGGTGGCCTTGAGGAGGCTGTTGAGGGGGCATGCATAAGATTCAGGCATGGGACTTTCTGGCCAAATCATGGAGCTACAGTTGGCAGGCTGTTGAAGGGACATGACTTTCGTCATGAAACCTTCCAGCCAATAAACTAAAGTTACAAGTGTTACAAAAGGTTGTTCATTTCATTCTGTAATGGAACAGAGCAGAAAAAGTGAAAAGAAATGAGCTTAATGTCATGAATTTAACTCATGGGAGTCACGAGCCCGTGCTTGAACCCCATGAATAATAGTTCAATAAGCTGAGGAAAGTGAAGGTTAATTATTAAGTGTCAGAAACATAATGGCGAAATCTATGAAATGCTACAGGAATATTCAGAATAAAATAACAGTGCCCTCAATGGTAAAGCAGTGAACAGAGCAAAAAGGAGTTATCAAATGTAAGTCATCCAATTACAATACATGTAATTCAGAATAAAATGACAATGCTGTTTGTAGATTAAATAAAAAGGCTGCATATGATTGTGAATCTCCTTTTAAATTGAAACATGCATATACAGAATGAAAGGGATAAACAGTGTTGCTGTTTTTAGCCTATCAAATAAATAAGAAAATGATCACATTCAAGAGGAAAGGAATAACAGCAACGTTGTTATAATGAGATGCTAGGTCATAGCATTTATTATCAAATGAGATATGCATAAACAGAAAATTGATCAAATAACAGAAGAACTGTGCAAAGAGAAGCTGAAGTTTGAGTAAAATTCAGATATTTTGTAAAGTGTATTAAACAGTTAAGTTCTGTCTCAGGCAGTGTTCGAAACTTTAAAAAATAGTGTTTCCTGTACAAGATTCCAAAGAATTACATACAAGGTTCAATGTTTTTGATTGGCGCATATAGGTCAATAAGAAAGCATGAGAGTCATGGGTAGAGAAATATGCTGCCGAGCTAAAGAATACATAAAAATGATTGGTGAAATAATGTGACAGTGACTGTGTTTTTCAAAAGCATATTGACAGTGCAAGCAAAGTAAATGACTGTAACGGACTAAGAAATCAAGAATATTGAAACAGTGAATATGAGGGTTCAAACTGTGAACAAATATATCTAAGCTGGTTAAAGCATAAAGTTCATCTATTTATAGCTTAAACTTTAAAGAGTATGTGTTTATCAGTGGTGCTCTAGCAACAGTGAAGTCACAGCTTAGGCCAAATCAAGTCGACTGGTAAAGGCATGCAAAAAATCATGGAGTCGATTTTATTGGGCCAAATGGCAACATGTAACAGAGCTCTCAGTGGGATCAATACAAAGGGAGCTACAACTTTTAATATAGAGCCGGACAGCATTCGTGTTTTGGGTAAGAATGCCACAACCAGAGATTTACAATAATCAGGGTGAATTAGAAGTGACAAATCAAGATCGTGCCAAAGAGCTGGATGGAGTAACCTAGCAGTCAAGAATTTCTACACAATGGACTGGACTACAGGTAATATTCCCAGCTTTCATATCAAAAATACAACACGAGCTAAAGCAGCAGGTATATGTGAGATCTCTGTAGTGATTCATTATGCATTCAAATACAACCAGCTCAATGCGAAGTGATCAACAGTATAGACAAATACGAGCCAGTTCCAGCTTAAACAAGGGTGGAATCGTTCTCAGTTCTTTTTCTTAGAAACAATAAACGGAGATAGGTATACGAATGCAGCAAGGAACTAGTTATAGAGAAAAAGAAAAGACTCAGATATAGAAACGACAGAAAGCATACAGATTTATAAGCATAATGGGAATGTTTTTCATTTTAACTAATCGAAAGTGCAAACAGAAAATAGATAAAACCCACAATTATTTGTAAAGAAAAATGAATACCCAGATTCAAACTCAACTGCAGCAGAATTTTTAGCAAATAAAGGTGAGTTGATAGCCAGTATTCGAAGCAGCAGAAGGAAGAATAACGGTGAGTATTACAAGCAAATTTGCAGTTTATACTTGAACATGAGCTATCATAGCACTATTCAATAACTCATGTTTAAGTTTGTGCAAGTTCATCAAGTAAACAGAAGCCAAAATCTCTCAGCCAATGTAGAGAAACCTCAGGTTTTATGTAACAAGGAATAAAGACCTTAGATTATGTGCAATATGAAAGCCAACAGCAAACAAATTGCAGCTATAGTTACACAATCAAAAGGATGAATATTTTATAGCCAAGAGAAAGAAAATTTTGTACTTATCTCAAAGTATATGTATCAGTCACAGGCCCTTGCTTTTAAAGACAAACACAAGGTAAACATTCAAGTTTGAGTGAGTGCAAGCTATGGTCAACATTGAAAAGCCGTGCCAGTTCAAAACCAAAGTTGTGGAGTAAAATACAGTCATGGCCTGGGATCTTTTAGTTGGAATTTGAGTTCCTCATTCAAACTAAACCTTTAGCTTCTCGTTTCCAGCAAAGAGCCGAGCTCATATACAAAACATTATGGTAACGAAGACACAAACTTCAGCCAGGCCGTGAACACCAGTCATATACCCTGTACGAAGTAAAGATTGCAGTATTCACTCAAATACGATGCTAGAGATATAACTTTGAACTCCAGAAATCCAAGTGCAGAGATTCATGATGGCGGTAGCATGAAACCCTAGGGTTTCTCTTCTCCAAAAATGCCAAAATGCATAAGTACTAAGAGCCAAATGAAGATACAATGGGAATGACATAAAAACGCCTTTGCTATATTGTAACAAAAATTTGGAGTCCGCAAGGCATCAGTGCACGGTTTCTTCCAAGCATGCCACGACTGCAAAGTCACATGGCTTTGTTCTTCAAAGTTAGATATTTGTGAGAAGGTCATGTCGACCTAGAATAACTTAGCTTAGTTTATATGTTTTATTTTGTTAGGTATTATGTATTAGGTTATATTTATATTTTTTCTTTCAAATCTAACTTTTAATTATGTATGTTATAATATAATGTTATGTTAAAATTAAAATAGATAATTTTATTATCTATTTTAATTTAAATAATATTATATTGTGGTATATATGATTAAAAGTGAAATTTGATTTTATACATATTATATTAAATAAAGAATATATTTATACTTTACATAGTTATAATGAATAGAATTATATTTAGTTCTATTTTTTATATGTTAAGTATAAATATATTATTTATTGAATTAACTATAATAAGTATAATTTAGAAAAAATATAAATTTAATCTTTTATGGAATATATTAACGAATAAATATATAGCTAAAGTGGACCTTAAGATCATTGCTTCTAGTCAAGGGGGAAGTTCTTTCAGTTTTGTTCACTTGTTGAGGCAGATTAGAGGCTGTTGTTGGCATCTTGGAGTCATTTTGAGGTCATTTTTGAGTTCAGCATCAGATGGTATCCGTTAAGGGTCTCTTTAGAGCAGTTCACTCTTGATTTCTAGTAGTTGCACTTTAGATTTGGTGGGGTTTTTGTTCATATCCGACCCACAGGGAATGTGCATGATTTTTGAAGTTGTGGAGCAGTTTAGAGATGATTTTGAGTGGCAGTCCAGTTACACATGACTTGAGGGAGTTCAAGGGCCACTTTGACTTCACTTTTTGACAGTTTGACTCATTATTTTGGAGGGTTTTTCATGCATACGGGTTAGGGTTTTGAGAACTCTATTTACCTTATTTTCACCTCATTTTGGAGGGACCTTTTTGGCTCACTTGTTTTGCATATCGCAGACTTGAGAGAAATTTGTAAGGCACTTTGTAGTAGAGATTTTTCCAGCATTGATATATAGAGATATTTGTTCCTTCCCATTTGTTTTGAAGTGTAATACTGTGAGTTTATTCGCTTTGATGTTGTGTTAGCCTACATCTAAGCTGCATTCCTTGTTACATTTTAGAATCTTGATACTTGCTATTACAGGTCTTTTGTTTGTCCTAACTTTTGCAACGATTTGGTAAAGCATTGTTTCCCTATCTGTGCAAAATATTGCAGGTCATTACATAGAAACACTTTTGTAGTTGCATGTTTGTCTGGGTACTGAGATCCATAATTATCTTTAGAGATCTATGCTGGATTAGTTTAAGTTACATATCAGTTTTTTGGTGTATCACCCTATTTAGGTTTAGAATTCATTATGTTACTCCTTTCATCCCTTTCCCTATACAAATTTGTGCACAAGTGATATTCCAAATCCAAGAGGAACCGGCCTAGAATCCAGAGATTCATTCTCTTCCCCATCAACGAGAACGTTTCCATGTTTCAACAGGATAGCTAGATTCCGCATCAAGCTATAGGTGCAATCCTGATTGACAACAATTATTAATATTAATATCAAATAATAATAATATTGATATTATTAATATTAATATATAATAATAATATTGATATTATTAATATAAAATAATAATATTGATATTATTAATATAAAATAATAATATTGATATTATTAATATAAAATAATAATATTGATATTATTAATATTAGATAATAAACAGATATATATATTAATAATACGGATAAAGCATTAATCCTGTTTAAACATCCCACACAACCCGTCGTGAACAGTCGCCACTCAAGCCTATGACATATTTTTAAGACATCGTGTTTGGGAAGAAAAAAGACATCGGAGATT
This sequence comes from Chamaecyparis obtusa, assembly GCA_027943335.1. Taxonomy (NCBI): domain Eukaryota; kingdom Viridiplantae; phylum Streptophyta; class Pinopsida; order Cupressales; family Cupressaceae; genus Chamaecyparis; species Chamaecyparis obtusa. Next base: position 1,510,575 of record BSBK01000433.1, read on the forward strand.
ACAGACAGAGTGATAACAGAAGGAAGTCATCACAGAAGGCAACATTAATGCTGGATAGAACTTACCTTGTAGACCACGATAGTTTCCGGCAGTTTACGAGATAGGGGACACAAAGCATCGGAGGCACCAAACGGCTGGTTCCCCCTTCCAAGCTTCCAAACGCAGTCACTACCGAGGATAAGTAAGTATTACGAGTCATACTAAATGCACATTAAGTTTGTGGTTTCATATGAATGTTAAGAAATCAATATAAATCGTGTTTTTGAATTAAATATTATTCTGAGAAAATACTAAATCTGAGCTAACGTATTAACTTAGCATAAATAATATCTTTGACTATATATATATATATATATTTATTTATATGAATTATATATATATATACGAATAATAACTATATGGAATAAATATATTTAAGACATGTTCCTTAAGTCAAAGGTGAGTTAGGAAGGGAAAGCACCTAAGGAGCCGCAGGTATGGAGAATACGTGGATATGATCCAAGTTCTGCCTAAGATCCCTTTAGGTCCTCTTGACCCTTACGCTAACCACCCAAGACTCAATAACTACAATCATATACGTCATAAGATGAGATGAATTAGGGAGGGAAAGCACCCAAGGGGGTTTAGTTAAGGAGAATACGGGAAATACAGTCCAGATTCTACCTAGAACTCCTTGAGTCTTCTTGGCCCTTACGCTAATCATCTAATGTCTTAACGATTGACACTATCTGAACATGATAATTAATCATCTTAACTCTTGATTAGAATAAATATTGAAATCTATTATGCTATAATTATTATCTTTATTAATGAGGGTTTCTCTTGTTTCTAGAAGACAAGTAGGGACATTTCAGTGGTATCAGAGCATAATCTTGCCATCCTGTGGGGGAATAGTTTATGTTAACATATAAACGGAAAAAAGGCAAGAAAGCAATGGAAGAACAATTAAGAAACGATATAAGGGCGTTCATGGAACAAACGGCCCAAACCAACCAAACCCTCTTGGAGCAAAACCGCCTTCTCCTCCAAACCATCCAAAGTATGAACAATAACTCCAAGGCTAATGAGAGGGATGCAAATTCTAACCATTCAGAAAACAATCATAATACGACCCCCAGAACGTCCCATCCTAAACCATCTAGACCCTATTTCTTGCCCAAGGAAGATCAGGAGGAAGGAGAAGGGGAAGTAGATGATCCTAGGGACAATGTTGATGAAATTTTGGAGGCATATTCCAAACTAGCTCCTGCATTACGGGATCATACAACTTTTAGGGACTATTATGATGCAAAAATGAAGACTCATAGAAAAAGGAAACAAAGTGATAAAGATCTAAAAGATAAGATCAACAAAGTAATCCTACCTAATTTTGATGGAACTGAAAAGATCACTGCTCGAGCATGAATCCAAAAATTAGACACATACTTATCACTCAGCCCTATGATAGAAGAAAATGCCATTAAATTCGCAGTATTACATCTAACAGGAATAGCACATGAATGGTGGCACTACGGGTTGATCACTCAAGACCATCAATTTATAACATCCTATGACGAGTTTGCTCAAAAGCTTATCAAAAGATTTGATCAAAGACACCCGCAATGGTACTTCAAAGAGCTTATGCAACTTAAACAACAAGGAATGGTGGAAAATTTTGCCAAAGAATTCCAAAGACTCGCCATCATGTTGCCGAAGATTTCACAAGAGAGGTTCACATACCTCTTTCTAGAAGGATTAAAAGAATCAATTCGTAGTACAATCAGTGCCATGGAACCTTCCTCCTTAAGCGAAGCAATCTCCAAAGCAAATAAATTTGACCACCAACCATCCAGGGACCGCTCCAAGAACTTTCCCACAAGGGAGGAAAAATATATGAAAGAACAAAAGCCATGTTATTTTTGTAAGGCACCTTGGGAGAAGGGATATGAATGTAAAGAGATAGAAAAGCAAAAAGAACTAAAAAGAAGGAAATTATGCTTTAAATGCAAAGAACCGTGGAAACCAGGCCACGAATGTAAGAAAAACAATATATATAATATAGAGGAAACAGGGATTGAGGATGACGAAGGGCCTAATAAAAGATTAAAAATAAATGGGGAAGGTGGTGGAACATTAGCTACAATCTCTCAAATCAATGAAAATCGTCCATTCAGAATAAAGGGAAAATAATTAAAGGTTTATATATTCAGAATTTTATCTGACATATATATATTATGAATATACATTCATAAAGACATATTTTTGAAAATAAGAGGAAAGCTATTGGCTGACTTAGAGAGAGCAGATTGTGTCCATCATCAGTTGAATTAGCAACAGCATTCAGGTGGAGGAAATTTTGAAAGCAGAAGAGTTGGTGCTCAGAATCAGACAAGGGGAGTTGGTGCTTCTAGTAGGTCGGTGCCTGCGAAGTGTGGGAGTTGGAGCTTCCAGTGAGTCGGTGCTCATAAATTTAGAGGTTGGAGCCTCTAGTAGGTTGGTGCCTACAAACATTGTAAAAGAACAATATTATATAAAAAGAAAATTATTTTTGTGGTTTATTCCCATATTGGGTTTCCACGTCAAATTTGTGTTCATGTGCATAATTGAATTTGAAGTTATTATTGAATAAAAGTTTTAAATTTAAAATTGTTATTATACTGATTCACCCCCCCCCTCTCAGTATAATCGTGTGCTCTTCAATTGGTATCAGAGCGGGTTCCTTCTATATAGCTTAACAGCTTGAAGGTAGATCCAAAGAGCACAAATGGCTGAAAGTTTTCAAAACAAGACACCAATTTTTGATGGGACGAACTATGCATTTTGGAGTATAAAGATGGAAGCTTATTTAAATGCTATTGGATTCGATGTTTGGCAATCAGTACTAGATGGTTATACACCACCAGCGAACCCACCAACAGATGCAGCCGGAAAAAGGAAAAGTGAGAATAATGCCAAAGCAAAACATGCTATTTTATGTAATCTTGCCGACTCGGAGTTTACAAAAGTTATGCATTGTAAATCTGCAAAGGACATATGGGATAAGTTGAAAAATATTTATGAAGGGACTGACAATGTAAAGAAGGCCAAACTTCAAACTCACCGAAGCACATTCGAAAGTTTGAAAATGAAGGAAGATGAAGACATAGCCTCATTTCTCTCTCGTGTTGATGAAGTGGTTAATGTAATAAAAGCCCTTGGAGAAGAAGTAGAACAACAGCTAGTAGTTGAAAAAATCTTGAGATCCCTACCCATTAGATTTGATTCTAAAGTGTCAGCAATCGAAGAGAGAAAAGATCTAGATAGTCTTACTAAAGATGAGCTACATGGAATCCTTACTGCCTATGAAATGAGAATTGGAGGCAAGGAGTCTAAAAAGGAAATATCTTTTAAAGTTTCCAAAAAGGGTAAGAATAAAAAACAAATTTCAAGTGATAGTTCATGCAGTGAAACTGATGAAGCCGAAGTCCATTTCTTAAGAAAATTGAAAAAGGGAAGTGGAAAGTATAAAGGGAAGTTTCCTTTCAAATGTTTCAATTGTGGAAAGATAGGACACTATGCCTCAAAATGCCCTCAAAATAATGATGACTCAAGTGAAGACGAAAAACAAGCATACACAAAGAAGAAATGGAAAAGTAACAACAAGTTTAATAAGAAGAAAAGATATCAAAACAAAAATAAAAAGAGTTTTTATTCAAAAAAGGACAGCTTTTCAGATGAAAGCAGCGAAGAATGCCCAAGTGATGATGAGGATGAGATTCTATTCATGGCTGAAGCAGTCTCCAATGATAGTTATGAAGAAGAGGAAAACGAATTAGGTAATGAGGAAGAAGATGTTGATCTCCAAGAAGAACTTCATTATGCATATAAACAAAATGAAAGACTAAAAAGAAAACTTATAAAACTCAAAGAGCAAGCTACGAAAGCAACAGAAGAATCAGAACAAACAATTGAAGATTTGAAGAATCAATTAGAAGAAGCTAAACAAGCTGAAACTAATTTAAAACTAGAAATTGAAAAATTAGAAAGAGAGTTGAAGGAATGCACCATTAATAATCTCAAGTTTGAAAAAAGTTCAGAAAAACTAAATGATATCATTGATAGTCAAAGACCTTTCAGCAAAACAGGTGTTGGTTTTGAAGGAAATTCAAACACTAATAATACATTCAAAGGCTTCATAAAAGAAGGAAGCAAATCAGTCATAAATGAATCATTAAAAGAAAACAAGCTTAAACAAAATAAAGAAGTTGATAAAACTAGTCATAATTTTCATGGTTATTGCTATTCTTGCAATTGTTATGGTCATAAAGCACTAGAATGTAGAACATCTAAACAAAATATGACGGAATGGAAAAGGCCATATTATAGACAGCATTCTTCTTACCTATTTCACGGATATTGCTACTCTTGTAACAAATTTGGTCATAAAGCTCTAAACTGCAAAAGCAAAGTGAAGAATATTCATAATTTCAGCACACAAAATCCTTTTGCTCCATTGGTTAATTATGATATTTTATGTTCAAAGTGTAACAATTTTGGACATGCTGCCCACAATTGTAGAACAATCTTTCCTACAAATCAAGCAAAGAAAGATCTTCCCAAAAAGAAAGTATGGAAAAAGAAAGAAAAATCACTACTTGTTCAAACAGCTCTACATGCTCAAAATAAAAAGGACTGGTGGTACGTTGATAGTGGATGCTCTAGACACATGACAGGGGACAAAAGCAAATTCATCTCTTTTGAACCAGCAAATGGAGGATCAGTAAGATTTGGTGACAACTCAAAACGTTACATAAAAGGAAAAGGAACTCTTAGTCTAGATCATGGTAAAACAAAAACTGCTGATGTTTGGTATGTAAAAGGATTAAAGGAAAACTTATTAAGTGTAAGTCAGCTTTGTGATCAAGGGCATAATGTGACATTTTATCCTAAAGGTTGTGAAATTAAAAAGGATGGAAAATTAATAGCTAATGCTTGTAGGACTGCAAACAATTTGTATGTTTTACAAGAAATGAATGATGAAAAATGTTTCTTTGTACAAGAAGATGAAAATTGGCTATGGCACAAAAGAGTAGGACACTTGAACTTTGCTAACATTGTCAAAATCAGTCATAAAGGAGCTGTAAGAGATATACCAAAGCTATCAAAACCTACAAATATCATTTGCAAACAATGCCAACTAGGGAAGCAAACAAGAAGCACATTCAAAACCAAGGAATATTCTACATCAAAACCACTTGAGCTTATTCATTCAGACCTTTGTGGTCCAACTAGGACAAAAAGCCTACAAGGAGAAAAATATTTTATATTATTTATTGATGACTATTCTAGGATGACTTGGGTAGCTTTCCTAAAAGAAAAATCAGAAGCGCTTGACAAATTTAAAGCTTTCAAAGAACTAGTTGAAAATGAAATGGATGCAAAAATAAAATGCCTTAGAACGGATAGAGGTGGAGAGTTTACTTCTCATGAATTTGATGAATATTGTGAAAAGAATGGTATAAAAAGACAACTTTCAGCACCTAGAACTCCCCAACAAAATGGGGTTGTAAAACGAAATAATAGAACTATTCAAGAAATGGCAAGGGCAATGCTAAATGAATCTAAAATAGCTGATTCCTTTTGGAAGGAGGCAGTACATACAGCAGTCCACATTTTGAATCGGGCACAAATAAGAGTAAATCATGATAAGACACCTTATGAGCTATGGAAAGGGAGACCAGCATCAGTTAGGTATTTTAGAATTTTTGGAAGTACATGCTATATAAGATGGGATGAAGATGACTTGGAAAAATTTGAAGCTAGAGCAGATGAAAGAATCTTTCTTGGATATTCTTCCAAGAGTAAAGCATATAGATGTTACAACAAGAGACTTCACAAAATTGTAGAAAGTGCAAATGTAAAGATAGATGAAGGAAAACCATTTGAAAAGATAAATGATGAAATGCCAAGCATATGTGAAGAAATAGAAGATCCTAAAGATGAAGAAGAACTAGAGCAAGAAGTTTCCAAAACCCCTTCAAAAACAAAAACACCAGCAAAGACTCCATCAAAATTTGTTCAAAGAAACCATCCTAAAGACTTGATTCTTGGAGACCCAAATAAAGAAGTCCAAACAAGAAGGAAATTTGTCAATACTACTGAAAGTGCACATATTTGTCTTTTATCCAGAATAGAACCAAGAGACTTCAAAGAAGCAAGTGAAGACAAGTTTTGGGTGAAAGCAATGGAAGAAGAATTAAATCAGATTGAAAAGAATAATACTTGGGAAATAGTTCCAAGACCAAAAGACAAAATGTCATAGGAACCAAATGGGTGTTCCGAAATAAAATGAATGAAAATGGAGAGGTCACAAGGAACAAAGCTAGACTAGTTTGTAAAGGCTATGCTCAAGTAGAAGGAGTAGATTTTGAAGAGACATTTGCCCCAGTCACAAGATTAGAAGCAATCCGGATGTTCTTAGCATTTGCAAGCCATAAAGCATTCAAGGTCTACCAAATGGATGTTAAATCAGCTTTCTTAAATGGAGACTTAGAAGAGGAAGTGTATGTTGAATTGCCTGAAGGATTTACATATTCAGAAAAAAAAAATCATGTATGTAGACTTAGAAAAGCACTTTATGGGCTAAAACAAGCTCCAAGAGCTTGGTATTCAAGATTGGACAGGTATCTTCTAGATCAAGGTTTCAAAAGAGGTATGGCAGATAGTAATCTATACATCAAATCTGAAAATAACAAACTTTTGGTGGTGGTAGTATATGTGGATGACATAATATTTGCAGGAGGAAGTGACAAAATGTGTAAAGAATTTTCCATGAATATGCAACAAGAATTTGAGATGTCCATGCTTGGTGAATTATCTTTCTTTCTTGGATTGCAAATTGAGCAAACAGATAAAGGAATATTCATTTCTCAAAGTAAGTATATTAAAGAAATATTGAAAAAGTTTGGGATGGAAGATTGTAATCTAGTCAGCACTCCCATGGTTACAGGATGCAAGCTTAGCAAGATGGATGAATCTCCCAACGTCAATCAAGCTCTATATAGATCTATGATAGGAAGTTTGTTGTACTTAACAGCCACAAGACCTGACATTCTGCAAGCAGTTGTTGTTGTAGCTAGATTTCAAGCAATACCAAAAGAAACCCATGTTCTAGCAGTTAAAAGAATATTGAAGTACCTAAGAGGCACTATGGATCTTGGTTTATGGTATCCAAGAGGAAAAGACTTTTCACTCACAGCCGATACAAATGCCTATACAGATGCTGATTTAGGAGGCAATATTGATGATAGAAGAAGTATGAGTGGAGGAGCATTCTTCCTTGGTAACAGTTTAGTTTCATGGTTAAGCAAGAAACAAGGATCAGTAACTCTATCTACCGCAGAAGCTGAGTATGTTGCAGTAGTTGCAAGTTGTACACAAGTGCTTTGGATGAAGCAAACACTAGGAGATATCAAGATTGAATTTGAGAATCCCATTCCCATTTTTTGTGATAATACAAGTGCAATCAGCATTTCAAAAAATCCAGTCATGCATTCCAAAACGAAGCATATTTCAATCAAATACCACTTCTTGAGGGAATAGATACTTGAGAAACAAGTCAAGTTGGAATACATTAATACGAAGGAGCAGTTAGCAGATATCTTCACAAAACCACTTCCTAAAGAAACTTTTGAGTACCTAAGGGAGAAATTGGGACTACTATCACTCTCATCCATTCATTGAAGATTTCATGAGGAGCATGTGTTCAGGGGGAGCTAGTCTCTAGCCTTGGAGACCCTTTGCTATTGATGACAAAGGGGGAGAGATAGAAGATGAAGGGAACAGTGAACTAAGGGGGAGCCTTGCACAAACAAGATCATATATTTAGTTGCCATCAATGACAAAGGAGGAGATTGATGGAAATTGTCATTGATGTCATGATGTCAAGAGTCTAGAGAAGAACATACAGAGAACAATATAAAGAAGATATATAATATTACAGCACATATATAACACAGCATATGATATAATGATATAAATAGCATATGATATATTATAGTATACATACCTAGCAATGCCAAAATGATATAAATAGAGCTCTTATTATATTGCTCTTAAAAGGCAAAGAATATGAAGACAATATATAAGGAAATGTTAAGGATATGAGACGTTGTAGAGATGTTAATATGAACATTGATACAAATTATGCAAACAGCATATACATATTTTCGAAGGTGAAAATATAAATATACGAAGACAGCACATATGAATCACAGCATATAAACCAAGAATGGTAACAATACGGACAAGAAGACAAATGCTTTATATTATATATACGGACAAGAAGACAAATGCTTTATATTATATTTTTATATCGAAGATTGATTTGAATAACAGCGGTATAGATTTTATCGAAGCAGAGATACAATATAATATGCGAATGGTTACATAATATACCTACAGTGGCAATAAATTTTTAATCAACATTTGAAATAAAGGTATGCAGTGTTTATTATGCACATGGTCACAGATATTATAAGTGGCAGAGATGTTAGTATTGAATATATTGTGATCAACATTGAAACAAATAAACCAAAATTTTTCCAGCCAATATTCTCGAAAGTCAAAGACGGTAACATTATATGCAGCATTTTTAACTTATACAAATCAGTCAAAGGATTTCCACAGTGGTCGATATGCATATATCGAAGGTTAAAATCAGACAATACATATTAAAAGGAAGCTATAAAATATATATGCAGCCGGTATATATAAGACAGAACAAACAGCGATTAAATATATATCATTATTGATATATATTATCGAAGACAAAAACAAACAGCGGTATATGTGTTGACAGTGGTTTATAGTAAAGTGTCGAGGGTTAAAGCAAAGTATCAAAGGTTACATTATGTGACTATAATACATCTACAGCAGCAATAAAGTTCTTTATCGAAGGTGGATATATAAAAACATTAATCATTGTTAATTTTAAAAAGTATTAAAGTTAATAATATTAACTTTAATAAAAGACACCTTTTCACTCTTAAAAAGTCATAACTTTTAAAAAATAAAGGGACATAATGTTTCATTCAGCAATATGGATGTATAAATATTCAATTTCATTTTGAAAAATAAATAAACAAGTCAGCATGTGAAAGAAAAAAAAAAGGAAGAGCAGTAAGTGAATAAAGAGAAAATAATTAAAGGTTTATATATTCAGAATTTTATCTGACATATATATATTATGAATATACATTCATAAAGACATATTTTTTAAAATAAGAGGAAAGCTATTGGCTGACTTAGAGAGAGCAGATTGTGTCCATCATCAGTTGAATTAGCAACAGCATTCAGGTGGAGGAAATTTTGAAAGCAGAAGAGTTGGTGCTCAGAATCAGACAAGGGGAGTTGGTGCTTCCAGTAGGTCGGTGCCTGTGAAGTGTGGGAGTTGGAGCTTCCAGTGAGTCGGTGCTCATAAATTTAGAGGTTGGAGCCTCTAGTAGGTTGGTGCCTACAAACATTGTAAAAGAACAATACTATATAAAAAAAAAATTATTTTTGTGGTTTATTCCCATAATGGGTTTCCACGTCAAATTTGTGTTCATGTGCATAATTGAATTTGAAGTTATTATTGAATAAAAGTTTTAAATTTAAAATTGTTATTATACTGATTCACCCCCCCCCCTCTCAGTATAATCGTGTGCTCTTCAAGGGTACCATTAAAGGACAAACAGTAATTGCATTAATGGATAGTGGAGCCTCCCATGACTTCATTAGTAAAAGTATTGTGACAAAAAGAAAACTAGAAACCAAAGACTTCAAAGGATTTGATGTGGCATTAGCTAATGGGAATATTGATCAATGTACTAAATTTGTACCACAATTAGAGATCAAGCTAGGTGAGCACACTATTAAGAGAGACTTTTATGTAGTCAACCTACAATATGATGTCATTCTGGGAATGCCATGGATAAACTCTCTAGGACGTTTCATCATGGACAACCCAAATCTAGAAATATGTTTCAAACACGAAGGGAAAGAAGTCACACTAAAAGGATTACCTAATGGATCACCCAATGTAGTCTCGTGCAATAGAATGGAAAGAATCTTAAGACACAATCAAGACGAATGGATCGCACAATGCATGGTTTTAGACAATTCCTCTTCCCAAGGTCAAACAGATAAGAGAAAGTTACTCTTGGAAAGGTTTAAAAAAGGATGTACTGAAACATGTCCAAGAATGTATGACTTGCCAAAGAAATAAGACAGAACAACATTTGCCGGCAGGGCTCTTACAGCCATTACCCATTCCTAACCAGAAATGGGAAAGCATTTCCATGGACTTCATCACTGGGTTATGTAAAGTACAAGGTAAGAATTGCATTTATGTAATAGTGGATTGCCTTACTAAAGACGCACACTTCTTCGCCATAGCAACAGACAACAAAGCACCCCAAATATCAAAAATCTTTTTTAAGGGAATTTTCAAACTTCACAGATTACCAAGAAATATAGTTAGTGATTGTGACAGTAGGTTCCTCAGTCAGTTTTGGCAGGAACTATTCCGTCTAGCAGGAATAGATTTAACAGCCACTACCAGTTATCATCCGCAAATAGATGGACAAACAGAAATCGTCAATAAATGGATAGAAGGTTATCTACGAAATTATGTCACGGGACAACAAAACACATGGATCAAGTGGCTGCATCTAGGAGAATATTGCTACAACGCCACCCACTATATGTCTATTGGAGCACCCACTTTTGTGAGCCTAATTTCATCAGACAGTAAGGTGCCAGGTGCAAAAGATTTCATACAACAGAACCTTGAACTTATGAAAACTCTTAAAGATAATTTGTTCCATGCACAAAATTAACAGAAAATCTACGCAGATCGAAAATGCAGAGCGTACATTTGAGATAGGAGATATGGTCTTTTTGCAACTCCAACCTTATAGACAAACTTCTATCAAGAAGAACGGAGTAGAGAAATTAAAACCAAGATTCTATGGGCCATACAAAGTTATAAGAAGGATTGGAGAAGTTGCTTATGAGATAGAACTACCAAAAGATAGTAGAATCCACAATATTTTTCATGTCTCTAGACTCAAGAAAGTACTGGGGCAACAGATTAGTCCTTGTGGATAATTGACCCCTCTAGATGACGAAGGGAAACTCATCTTAGAACCTGAAGCTATTCTTGACAAACGAGAAAGGAAATTAAGGAACATAATCATCTTCGAATACTAAGTAAGATGGAAAAATTTGCCAGAAGAAGATGCTTCATGGGTAAGTAACGAGCTCATTTCCCATCCGAACTTTAAGTTGCTTGAGGACAAGCAAATTTAGGAAGGGCGGACTTGTCATGAGCTGGATGTTTGGCCATAATTCCATTTTGTACTTAAAAGCATAATAATTATACACTGTGAATTTATAGATTCATCGAAGTTATTATGAATTGTTGGTACCACTCAATAAATAATAAACAATCAATAAATAAAAATAAAATTAATCTCTATTTTACAAAACATATATTACAATTAATATCAAATAATAATATTGTTAATATTAAATAATAATATTGATATTATTAATATTAATATCAAATAATAATAATATTGATATTATTTTTTTTTGATCGGTAAAAGGCCGAAGCCCTAAATTTTATTTATATTTAAATTGAAAGTTTTTACATAAAAAACCCCGCTCAGTGCAGGCGTTGGTAGAAAAGAGCGGGGTTGAGAAAACTTCCAGCCATGCGCGGGACATAAGTCCTGATACTAATACATACAATCCGTGAGCATTCCCACGACTCGATGTCTATCGAGATTTTTTAGACAATACATAATCTTAGTGGGCATACCCACTGCTCGATCCTTATCGAGGTTTTTATAGTTACATTGATTACATTGCAACTCTATGTTTACGTTCCTTTGTTTCATACAGTTAGATAACGAATCCTGCAGATGGCCGATCCTAGTCCTTCGAGAGGAGATTAGATTAGGCGCCATATTGTGAATATCCACCTGAAAAAGAGAAACAAAATTCTTCCAACCCGTGTAGTTAATGATCAAAAGGAGATATATGATGAGAAAGAAAACCAAAAATTTGAACAAATGGCATTATTACCTTCCTCCAGGGGAGAAGCTTGAATACCTGTCTCAATGCTTTAAGACAACGAATCAACCAACCCATAATCTTGATAATAGATTCTAATTAGGAAGTTTAAAATCTAGAGATAACATGTATTTCCTGATATAAGATTCTATTTTAAGAGATCGTGAGAAGAGTTATAAAAACCCAAGAGTCAGTTTTTAAACCAAATACTAACTCCCAAGAATATGCCAGAATATACTGCTATAAGAGGTAATTTCAGAGCTTAAGCCAAAAAATATATAGCATCCTAAACATCAAAATTATTTAAAGGAGTAAATTCCTAATCTAATAAACCATAAACAAATTTAAAGGGCTAAGGGTCTCAATTCGATAAAATATATGAGATTAGAATCCTAATATGCTAAGAGCTCATGTTCCTTTTACACCACCGAGAGGGTTATTGAACAAATATGCTTAATGTGTCCTCAAAAGCATTGCCTATAGAGCTTCCATATATGCTAACTACTACCTTCTCCATAAGACCAAGAGTAAAAGGGCCTTTTATAATCAAAAGAAGATTGTATACATTACCAGAATATTATTAAGGATTGATCAAGAGGCTGTGAATACATTACTAACCGGGGCAGGGGATTAAACCATTAGCTATTCGTCAGAGATAGACTGGATTAGCCAATGTAAGATAAATGAAAGTTTCAGATCTACATCTAACCCACCGTAGCTACTATGAATATAATCCTTTTCATCTGCAATACTTTCTACACATTACAAAAAGATAAGTATTATGCTGCATTGAAGTTACCACCTCCATTTTCGAGTCTCAGGGTCATGAGAGTAAATAAAATCCTCTCAGAGCAAACAAGTAACGACAGATATATTGTATAAAGAGGGAGATAAAAAAGGGGGGGCATATATATATATATATATCCAAAACAAAAGCTAAGCAACAGTTAGTAATAATGATGTGAAGCTGAACATGCAAAGCTTTGTGTAGATAAATCATGAACAAGAATGAAGAACCAGCAATAGACTAAGAGTATACCTCTTAATGGAAGTATAAATAAATAAATAAATAAATATATATATATATATAAGGATATATATATGTATATATATATCAATATCTGAGAGAGCTCACCAACTACACAGAGTGATGTTCAGCCTCCATTATTTACTCTATCTGAATATGCTGGTTCTCTGAATGAACAAGAGGACCGCAGAAAACTAAGACTTTAAAGAAGCCAAAAGATCCCTGAAGAGAATACTGATCTCTATTTAATTCATGACAAGATTTCTATAACCAACTGAAAAATTGACAAATACTCCACATTGGCATATAATAACCTTGTTCCGAATTGAAATCTTACTCATGAATATGTGCTGTTTAACTGCTAATATTACGCATAGAGACTGAATATTTATATATATATTGTCATTAAGCAGTTGCTATATCCACCCAGGTATACATACATACTATCATCAGGCGTTGCTAATTAACATAGCTGTACATAAGTTCCTTAGGGGTTACCCCTAAGGAAAGAAGATTCCTGTTGATACATGATGAGTCGAAGGGATACACTTGATGGTAGACAAAAACCTCGAGTGATCTATCAAGTCATTGATGAGAAGAGATACCGAGCTAACTATATGCAGATAAGTCTTAAGGAGGATGTAGTTGCTGGGTAGTAGGTTCGTGCATCTCACTTTAAAATCTTTATTCTATGTAATTAGACATTATTAATTAATAAACAAAATCTAATAATATTGGCCTAATTAAGGCAATCATTGACTTGGGTTATCCTTGAGGTAAGATGTGTAATTTTACTCATTGTTATCAGACCATCAGCACCTTGATTTGCTAGCATATCAGCCACAATGTTACCTTCTCTGTAGGTGTGTTTGATTTCGTAATTGGGTATACTTTCCAAAATTGAATTTATTTCTTCTATTTTTTAGTTTAGTGTCCAGTTTGGTGTCTTCTTAGTTCGAATAGCATTAATGATAACTTGTGAGTCTCCTTCAATAATTAGTTTGGAGTTATTGAGTTCCTTACATAGTTTTAGGCCTTCCAATGCAGCTTTGCACTCTGCCATATTGTTGGTAGTGGGATTGATGGGTCGGGAGAACTTAGCTATAACTTCTTTCCAGTTTCTAATGATCCCCCCAATGCCTGCTATTCCTGGATTTCCCCTCGATGCCCCATCAAAATTTAGTTTGAACCATCCCACACCTGGAGGGATCCATTTACAATTAGCTCGGTCAGTTTTAGATTTGATCCCTCCTTTCCCATAAAGAGGCGGGATCCTGAGATTAGGCCATTTTAGTCTAATTTTGTTATCCCAACTTTTGAATGAATCCTCATAGCATAATTGGTCTCGCAGGGTACTATTGATGATTTCTGTGATTGATATTTCTATTTTATTGGTGATAGATCTCCATTCTAATTTCTTACCAGTAAAGATCCTTCTGTTTCGTTCTTTCCAAACTTCCCAAGCTAAAATGGAGGGAGCTACAGTCCATATATCTTTATATAGATTATCTTTGTAGAGCGCTGGCCAGGCTTTAAGTGTATCCAGGAGATTAGCTTGAAAGGTGGATTTCCAGTCAAGACATTGCTGTAACCAACTCCAACACTTATGGGTGAAGGGACAATTAAGAAGATGATCGACATCCTTTTTATGATTCTCACAAAGGGGACACCTGAATGGCCCCTCAAAACCCAGCTTAGTAAGTCTATCCGTTGTTAAGATTTTCCTTTGCATGGCTGCCCAGAGAAATATACCAGCCTTGGGAAGACACGCTTTGTTCCAACAGAGGTTCAGGGGCATATCTAAATTATCCATATTTTGCTCAGCTATTATAGACTTATAGCCTTCCTTGACCGAATAATCACCATTGTTCGACCCTGCCCATATTAGCTTGTCCAGTTTGTTTTTTAGAACAGTTTCTCTGTCCTTAATAATATTTAAAAGTTTCTGGCCCTCTAGGCTCGAAAAGGCTATGTTACCTATGATTTTCGAAGGTGAATCTGCTTCCAGGCTTAGGTAGTTTTTAAGATACAGACCAATCGTATTTTTGCATTCTTCTATAAAGTTATGCGAAAAACCTAACGTATTGAGGCGGGGTAGACCTGCCCAGGAATCATCCCAAAATAAAGCTTTGTCCCCACTACCTACATCCCAAGAGAGAGATTTGCTTATGACCCCTCTAGATTCCTTAATAAAGTTCCACATCCTTGACCCTTTAACATGGGATTGGGCTCTGAATAAATTAATAGGGTCCGCATCTAGGATGTATTTATTCAATAATATCGAAGCCCATTTACTATTCGACTCTTTATATAGCCTCCAAATCAGCTTTGCACCCAAGGCTTTGTTTTTCCATTGAAGGTTTTTAATACCCAAACCCCCTTTAGAGATTGGTTTACAAAGGGTTTCCCTTTTAATTAAGGCTAGTTTTTTCTCTTCAGATGTGCCTTGCCAGTAGAAATTTCTAAAGATTTTATCTAAACTATTCTTAATGTTAACTGGAAGGGGGAGAACTGACATTTGATATGTGGGGATGGCTGATAGAACTGATTTAATCATAGTGGTTCTACTTGCTTTTGTAAGCCACTTTCCTTTCCAAGAGCTTTGCTTGTTTTGGATTTTAGAAAGCACTTGTTGCCAAAGTTTGGAGGAAAGAAGACCTTTGTCTAATTCGATGTCCCAGATACTTACAAGGAAACTTCCCGCGATTGTAACCAAACAAGTTGTAGATTTCATTTTCCACTTTCGGAGTGGTGTTAAGGAAAAAAATTTCTGACTTATTTGGGTTCACCTGTTGCCCTGACGCCTTCATATAAAGATCAAGGATATCTTTGAAGGCCTTAGCTTCATGTACATTAACTGAACCTGGGAGAATAGTGTCATCAGCGAATTGTTGATGAGTAATATTTGGGATATTTTCCGATGCCTTTAATCCTATAATATTTCCTTCTAGTTGTTTCTTGTTAATAGTTCTTCCTAGGGCTTCTGCCATAATCACATACAGAAAAGGAGATAGCGGGTCTCCTTGTCTGATACCCCTAGATATATTAAAGTAGCCTTCTGGGGTTCCATTAACAAGAATTGATATTTTAGGGGTGGAGATACAATTGAAGATAAGGTTCGTCCATTGTTTGGAGAAGCCAAAAGCCTCCAGGCATTTGCAAAGAAATCTCCAATCCACTTTGTCATAAGCTTTTTGTATATCGATTTTTATAAGCATACTTGGAACCTTGGTAGTTTGAGCTGTATGAACTAATTCTTGGGCTATAATAATACCATCTAAAATAGATCGATTGGCTACGAAGCTTGTTTGCTCTTCAAAGATGATAATGGGGAGAAGTGTTTTGAGTCTGTTCGCCAAGCATTTAGATAAAATTTTATAGATAGTGTTGCACAGTGATATGGGCCTAAAATCCCCTGGTTCCGTGCACTTGTTTTTCTTGGGTATTAAAGTGAAGGTGTTATTAATTTCAGATAATAAAGAACCCGAATTTCTAGTGGCTTGAACTGCTTGCCAGACTTCATTACCCACAAAATGCCAGCATTTTTGGAAAAAACCTGCCTGGAACCCATCTGGTCCAGGGGCTTTATCTGGGTGCATTTGGAATACCGCAGTCTTGACTTCTTCCATAGTTAATTTCCCATTAATCATTTTGTTATCTGTTTCCAATATCAATTTGGGGATTGCCTTTAACATTTCGTTTTGGGCTTTGAGGTCAATAGCATCGTTATTATTGAGGAGGGGTTTGATAAAATTGCGCAAGTACAGTTGATATTTGGTCTGGGTCTTCGATGAGATGTCCCCCGCTGTTCTTGATTTTCGAAATTCTATTTAGACTTCTTTTAAACTTAGTTGAATTATGAAAAAACTTTGTATTGCTGTCTCCCTCCTTCAACCAAGTTTCTCTGGATTTTTGTTTCCAGAAGATTTCTTCTTTGAGAAGGATCGCATTATATTTGGACATAAGTTCTTTTTCTTTCAGGTAACTACATACATTCATGCCTTGCTCTATTACTACGTTGTTAAGATCCTCTAATTCTTGTTCAATGTGAGTCTTTTCTGCAAAAATATCATCGAAATTATTCTTGTTCCACTCCAGGGCTTTATTCTTAATAATTTTTAATTTTGCCACTAGACTATACATTTTAGATCCTTTAATCGAGATTTGATTCCACCAGAGTTCCAAGAGGTTGATAAATTCCGGGTTTTGAAACCACATAAACTCAAATTTGAAGGGGTTTCTAGATGGTTTACAACTTTCTGTAATAGTGAGTCTGACT
The DNA here is from genome assembly GCA_027943335.1 of Chamaecyparis obtusa. NCBI lineage: Eukaryota > Viridiplantae > Streptophyta > Pinopsida > Cupressales > Cupressaceae > Chamaecyparis > Chamaecyparis obtusa. The sequence continues at coordinate 1,527,959 of BSBK01000433.1, forward strand.
GGGAAGTGATCCGAACCAGCCTCTGGGAGAATTTCCGCACTAACTAGTTGGTTGAAAGAATCAGAAATTCCGCTAATAAAAAATCTATCCAACTTTTTTGCTATGTGACTAAAGCCAGATCTTCTATTGTTCCATGTGAAAATCCCATTATTAGTATTAATGCTGATTAAGTGGTTGTCTATCACCCATTGGCTGAAATCTTTCTGTGCTTGTGAGATAAATTGAGATCCTGTGAATTTTTCTTTGGTTTCTAGGATAGTGTTAAAATCCCCACCTAAGATATGAGTTACAGATTTGTTTGTTTGTAGTAGTGTTTGAATTTCTTGCCAGACCTTCCTTTTTTCCTCATTTTGGATAGGCCCATAAATGTTGATCAACATAAATTTTAAATTAGATTTGAGGCTATTAATTCCTAATGCCATCTAGTTATTATTCTTAATTGTGATAGTGGCTGAGACTTTCCTAGGATCCCATAAGGCGGCTAGACCTCCAGAGGATCCCTTTGACACAACAAATTCTGATTTCCAAATTCCTAATTTATTGCTAAGCTTAATGCTTTCTTCATTACTTAACTTAGTTTCCTATAGCAGTATAATTTCTGATTCGAAGTTTTTTAAATATCTTTTAACTAATCTTTGCTTGTTAGGGGCATTTAATCCCCTAACATTCCAAGTAGTGACTTTCATTGATTCTGGGGAAGGCACTTCCCCTTCCCAGAGTTAAGAATGTCAGCAATTTTTTGTTGGGTACTAGCGTTACCAGCTAGGTTTCTTAATTCAATGGAGGATTTCCTTCCCCTCTTTTTTTTGATTTTGTTGATGTTGGGAGTGCTTAAACCGCCCCTATTAATAGCAATTCCAAGCTGTCTATCCTCATTGGTTATCCCGAATAGACCAGTAATTGCCTCTTTGCTGGCCTCTGGGATATCCATAAGTACATTCTGGAAAATATCTTTATCATCTTGATCTGGGATTTTTTTAACTTCCTCTAGAAAAACAGGAGAGTCTTCTTGGTCTATAATTTCTTTCCCATACATCTCTATTAAATTCTCTGTGTTATTCGGTAAATCCTTGTTCAGAATTTCCATTTCCAAAGGAATAGTGAATGGTATACCATCCCTCTCTTGCTGTTGCTTCATTGGAGATTCTTCAGGAATTTCCTCCTTTTGGAGATCAAGAATCTTTTCTATCAGTGCTTTTTTCTGTAATAATAATTCTTCCTTATCACATATTTCATCAATGAAAAGATCCATCAATTCGTCAGTAACTGTTTCTGGTAAGTAGTTAGTGATTATCTTGACTTCTTGATCACAGATCTCTGCTTCAAATTTCTGATCTGATTGTGGTTGATTTCGTGATATTCTATTGGTCTCCATCTGTGGGGAATTCTTATTGAAATTCGGGGATAGAGGGGGGGATGAGATTTTTACATTAGCTTCCCTCCCTTGGGAACATGTTTCTAAATCTTCTTTCTCACTAGGATTGATAGAAATACTGTTATGGGGTTGTTCCATTTCAGATTCCAAGATCTGAGGTGGAGAAGTATTAACCTTAAATTCCTGAGAGTGAGTGCCTTCATTATTGTTCCAACATACAGTGTTATTCATAGGCATAGGTGGGGTAGAGGGCCTATCTGAGTTATGGACTTTGGAGTTAGTAATGTTGAATCCTCTTTTATCATTAAAGAAATGTAATTCATAATCCTCACCAAACTGATTAAGTAGGGATGTGTTTTTTTGTGCTATATGAGGAGTTTTGTCAATTTCAATGTGATCCTCTATGATAATAGGATTGATTATTACTGAGTTAGAATTGAGACACAAATGAATAGGAGAAATGTATCTTTGATGATAATTCATCTCAACAATGATTGTCTTATCAGCATGATTAAGTGTGGAATCAACAATTCTAATAAATCTACTAATCTTATTGCCTATTTTGCAGATAATTTCCTGCCTAGAAAGTTCCAGAGGTAGATTTTTGAGAGAAATAGCTTTTTCAACTCTGAAGTCCCCTAAATTCATAGGATTAAATAGAGGGACCCAATCAAACAGAGAGAAAGGAATATGCCTGAACTTAATACAATGCTTTTTCATGATGCTGTTTTTTAGTTCACTATTCTTGCAATCAATGTAAATGAAATTCTCCAAAAGTAGAGATGTACTTACCTCCCCAGGTAATTGTGCTGATAACCCTTCTATTAAATCATTAATAGAAGCTCCTGTACCATTCCATATACAAATTAAACCTGTTTCTGCAAGATACTTCTGATGCTATTTAATATCATCATTGTCTAAATTGAGTATATCATGATTCATGCTATAATTGGCATTACCTTTATTTAGGTAACGATTACGCCTATGAGGAGGCGTATATGTTATCTTGTGGTGATCATTATGATGCATAACAGTATTACATCCATATGTATGCAATTCTGGATGGGCTTTATAAGATGTAGGCCTCTCCATCCATCTTCGATGGGGAGGGCTATAGATCTCAGAATTGCTTTTAGAATTATGTGAGAAGCCCTTAAGATCATGTTTTGATGCATTACCAATAATCCTTGATTTCCCCGCAGAAAAGGTTAGGGTTTTGTCAAGGTGAGGGTAGGGTTTTTTGGCTGAGGGATGGAATTTAGTATCATCCTTATATGCCTGAACCCTAGAACCCTTACCTTCCATAAACCTAATCCTTTTGTGCGGGGGTGTATAAACACATGAACGATTATCTTCTCTGTTCAGCAGATCAAAAGAGTTTTTTAAAGAAATGCTATAATTATTGGGGGTTGATGAAAACCTTCTTACCTTGTTCTTTCTTTTGACCGTTTGCCATGCCGATATTTGGTTCGGAATGCACCCGGGAGACGCCTGAGCAGTTATAAACTTGCCTTTCCCCAAAGTAGAATGGGGTTCATCGGAATCGCATACTGATATTATCTCAGATTTATATGCTCTAGCGGTCCCGGTGCTTAGCTTTCTTTTTACTGCATATTTCGTTTTGGCAAAGAAATCCATCTGTCTATCCAGAGATTGGACAGAGAAGATGGTGTGCATCGGTTTCTTGCTCCATGCCAGATTCCCGTTGCCAACCAAGGTCTCTGTTATGGAGCCCGAAACCCTATCTTTTGATGCTACATTCTGCTGAAATTCCAATAGACTCCTTTCCTTTTGCTTTGTAATAAAGTCTTTTAGATGTTCGTAGGATGGGTGCTGAGATTGTACATCAGGCTTTTTGCATTCTGCTTGCTTGTGGCCATACAAAAAACAATTGAAGCAATATCCCGTGAATTTCCTGTCATCGTTAGTAACCAGGGTAACCACCTTATGTGTTTCCGCAACGGAGGAGTTTCCTTGTTGATAGCCAGAAGCCTTTGCCGCTGAAACCTTATGATGAAAAAACCCTAGATTAATTTGCCTTTTTTGATATGCTTTTTTTCGCTGCAAACGATATTTCCTCATTTTCGCATCCTTACTGTTTTCAATATATCATTCATTTTAATAATATTGATATTATTAATATTAATATAAAATAATAATAACATTGTTAATATTAATATCAAATAATCATATTGATATTATTAATATTAATATCAAATAATAATAATATTGATATTATTAATATTAATATAAAATAATAATAATTTTGATATTATTAATATTAGATAATAAACAGATATATATATTAATAATACGGATAAAGCATTAATCCTGTTTAAACATCCCACGCAACCCATTGTGAACCGTCGCCACTCAAGCCTATGACATATTTATAAGACATCGTGTGTGGGAAGAAAAAAAGACATCGGAGATTACAGACAGAGCGATAACAAAAGGAAGTCATCGCAGAAGGCAACATTTATGCTGGACAAAACTTACCTTGCAGACCACGATAGCTTCCGACAGTTTACGGGACAGGGGAGACAAAGCATTGGAGGCACCAAACGGCTGGTTCCCCCTTCCAAGCTTCCAAACGCGGTCACTACCGAGGATAAGTAAGTATTACGGGTCATACTAAATGCACATTAAGTTCGCGGTTTCATATGAATGTTAAGAAATCAATATAAATCCTATTTTTGAATTAAATATTATTCTGAGAAAATACTAAATCTGAACTAACGTATTAACTTAGCATAAATAATATCTTTGACTATATATATATTTATATGAATTATATATATATACGAATAATAACTATATGGAATAAATATATTAGAGACATGTTCCTTAAGTCAAAGGTGAGTTAGGAAGGGAAAGCACCTAAGGAGCCACAGGTATGGAGAATACGTGGATATGATCCAGGTTTTGCCTAAGATCCCTTTAGGTCCTCTTGGCCCTTATGCTAACCACCCAAGACTCAATAATTACAATCATATCTGTCATAAGATGAGATGAATTAGGGAGGGCAAGCACCCAAGGGGGTTCAGTTAAGGAGAATATGGGAATTACGGTCCAGATTCTACCTAGAACTCCTTGAGTCTTCTTGGCCCTTACGCTAATCATCTAATGTCTTAATGATTGACACTATTTGAACATGATAATTAATCATCTTAACTCTTGATTAGAATAAATATTGAAATCTATTATGCTATAATTATTATGTTTATTAATGAGGGTTTCTCTTGTTTCTAGAAGACAAGTAGGGACATTTCATCCATTAATACACAATAATCCACTAAAGTATGCTTCACAAGCTAAAGTATACAAATGACGTATGCTCCATACAATCATATTAAGTAATCAATATCCACATGCAGTTCTCTCATAGAACCAACATAACTCATCCAGCATCTATAGACAAGTCTTAGCCACAAGCATAAGAGTAATCACATAAGTCTTCACCACCTAAAGGTAACCAACATATAACCAGGTGCAATGTGATCACAGCAAGATGCAATATAGTTCTCTCTAAAAAGAAGTGTATCCATACATATATATGATCAATAGTAAGACATATATAAAGAATAACATATGTCCACAAAATATGCTCCCATGTATACAACAACATTATCTCTAAGTTTCATAATGTGTGTTCCTAAGAAATATGCCAATTGTAAAATGTAACATATACAACATATGCCAATTCATTAACCAATAATGTATGCACCCACGCATCAATAAAGAAAACAGTTAATTAGTTATACTAACAATTAGCTGTGTATTTTCCCATAACAGCGTAAGGTATAACATGTATCATAGTGTAACTGTTCATAATGTAATGTATGCTCCTCATGCATAGCAGAAAATATGCTGCTAATCAGCTATGTATGACCCCATACATAAGTAAAACATATACTAAGGTAAAGTATGCATCCATGGATACAAGAACAGAAATATGTAAATGCAAGGTATGCTTCCATAGCAAGTAATCAGCATGACATAAGGAAGGGGTTCATAACACAAAATTAAGTGAGCCCATAAATGAACTCCCTCTTAAACCTCATACCCGTAATCAAGTCATACCAAGGTATATGTTACTCAAGGTGATCTACTTCTTCTGGATAATCCTATCTTTTCCTTCTAACAAGATTAAAACTCCCTCTCAAGGTATGTTTCTTGAATCTAACCAATAACTGAAGGGCAATCTGAAAATATGCCTTAAGAGAAGATAATATGCACTAGGAGGTCAACCAATAAATAGAAGACAACCAATGTAAAACATATGCCAATATGCAGCCAAAGTTATATAAAGCCAATGTATGTACCTATACATCAGAAGGCTAGCAATTTGTAGTGAATGTCCCTTTATGACAGCATAAAAGATAACATATGCCAGGGCAAGGTATGCTGTCAATTAGCATTCGAATCAGCTATCAACGAAGAATCATATTCTCTACAGATAATTCCACACATATATGCGAAGGTAACCAATGAATCAATGCTATAAGATTGATATGCCAAGTGTACTTCCTACACATTAATAATGCCAATGCATATGCATAAAACTAGTATGAGTACACCAATGTTCCCATACATCATATGCCAAACAATATGCATCCCATCTAGTTGTACTAATAGCATATGATCAATTAGATATGCAAGGTATCAACTATGATACTAACTAGTTATGATCTACTCCCTTTAGATCAAAAAGGAAAGACAATTTAAAAAAAATGCAAGAATCTTGAGTTCTACCCATGTCTTCCCAGCCAATGATAACTAATAAGTTTTCCATAGGAGGCAACCGGTTGTAAATCAAAACCCTCATTACAATTTTCAGACCAAACCCTAGTTGCCATGAAGTTCCTTAGTTTTGAAAGAGTTAGACTGAGATTGCTAAATCTGAAATTAGATCTTTTACTCTACCAATGCTCTGATACCATGTTAGTATATTTTAGATTCTACCAAGGAATATATCAGTCTATAGAGGTCTAACAAAACTAAGCACAGGATATGATAAGAAATCACAAAGAACAAGGAGAGATAATACCCGGATTATATCTCTGAATCAGACTTCAAATTTGAACCTAGAGATCTTCAATCTTGCCCTTCAATATGTCGCCAATCTGCCCTGATTTTGGCCTTCTATTAGATCCATATTTATCAGATCTAGGGCTGCAATATTGGCCCTCATATGGTTCTTTTAGGTCTGCACAATACTGCCCTAGTTCCCTCCTCTGGGGCTGCATGATATCTTTGCCCTAGTTCACTCCTCTAGGGCTGCAAGATCTCTTCCCTAGTTTGCCCCTCTAGGGCTACAAGATCTCTGCCCTAGTTTGCTCCTCTAGGGCTGCAAGATCTCTGCCCTAGTTATAATTTGCATTCTTCATGAATTGGCTGCTGCTCCAATTCGCTGTCTTGAAACTGCTTGTCGAATCCACAAGGAGAGAACTCGTGTTATGTTTTTGATGTGTTCTCCCCAAGGTTCGAACTGCCTTATATATGCAATTGGATTGCCTCTACAAGAGGCCGACTTGGATATAATATTTTCCCTTAAGGAGGCCGACCTTGGGCCCAGACTTAACTTAGACAAATAATTCGATTTACTAATAAACAATAAATATTAAATATTTCTCATATTTAATATTATTATTTATCTATTGAAAATATCTTTATCCAATGCATGATATATTTGCCGAAAGGCCATAATATCAAGTTTCAACATTCTCATTGAGGTTAGAAGTCATTTTATGTAGTGCTCCAATGGCCGTATGACCCTCACAACTCATGGATGCCTCCAGTTGCATTCAAACAATACAACACACTTGCGTTAGAGTACGACATACCTGCATTAGCCTTTCCCCATGACACCCTGGCTTGGCGTACGTCGGTGTATGGTCAAGACCCCGATCGGTGAGAAGACCTCGACCGGTGTACAAGCTACACCAATCAGACCGAAATGACAAGAAACAGGGGAATCATCAACAAGGATGGTTGAAGAAAAAGATACTGATAAAGCAGAGACGACCAAAGTTGTCCAACAGGTTGCCGAAGAGGAAGAATAAAAGCAACAAGAAGAAGAGCAACAAGAAGAAGAAGAAGAACAAGAAGACAAGGTAGAAGAAGAAGAAGAGCAACAAAAAGAAGAAGAATAACAACAACAAGAAGAAAAGGTGGAAGCAAAGAAGCAACCAAAAGAAGAGCTAGAAAAGGTCACTAAACAAAAACAGCCAACAGATATACCAAGCTCATCTTCATTGAAAAGGAAGCTATCATTTGCAGTAGACCCTGTTGGCATTAAGCGATGATAACCGGTAAGCCTGCTACCGGGTACTAGTGTTGTCATTGATTGGCAAAGAGTGTATAGAGACTTGTCACCTCTAGAACCAAGGAGATCTATATGAAAGAAGGATCACTATACAAAGCCTTAGCCACTAGGCTATGTACATAGCAAATGAAAAGAGGAGTCCAACATCAGCTGAGGACCATGCTACAACCAGTATAGACAAGTACAGATATAGCAATAAACTAAGCGGTGTCAACAATTATAATCGAGGATGGTGCAACCGGTAAGCTAAGCAAGGGACAACAAACCGAGGACGGTGCGACCGGTAAACCAAGGGATAGGAACATGAACTCTTACCGGTTCACAGCACGAAGAACTGAACTCAATTGTAACCGGTATATTAATGACTCCGGTCACGAACCGAGGAAGTCATAGTCAACTATCTGTTCCAACCAACTTTTTTAACCGAGATTTATTGCAGTAAATCCGGGTGACTTTGAGTTATCTTGGTGATTGGTCTGAGGCACAGTTGAAGTATTTAAAGCCGGAATCAATGGCTTTTTGAGGGGCGATTGAAGGATCTAAAGCCGGAGTCAGTGGCTTTAAATCAAAGTGTTATCTCCTATGAAGGAAAGTTGTTTGACATGCAACTACTATTTTCTTCAGTGGACAGATAAAGCAAGGGGATGCATCAGATGTTTCCTTAGATAACTGGCACTTCACTAAGTGATGAATCGGATAAGGATCTGAAATTAGGTTATGCATAATGAGCACAATTAGTGTTTGAACCCTATATATTCTTCTACCTATGGCGAATAGAAGTTGCATTCATTCTGCCAGAGAAAAGAGTGAACCTGAAAAGCTTAAAAGAAGCTAGGGTAAATCAGAAAGAGAAGGAGAGAAAGAAGTGTGTGCAGAGAAGCACAACAGTAGTGGAGAACTCACCTGTTGCGATCGGTGACGATTCTTAGTTGAGCACAAACAAAGATCTTATCTGGCTATGCAAAGCCAATTGTAAAAGGTCAATCTCTATTGTTTTCTAGCAACTACAATAGTTAAATCCCAGTATTTTGGGTGGACTCTAATAGGTCCCTTGTATCAAATCCCTTAACCAGGTGGCATCTTGTAAGGTGCTCAAAGTCCTCTAACAAGGTAGGCACTAACCAACCTTATTGTAATAAATCCCTTGACCGGGTCGCATCTAACAAGTGTGTTTTTATCCTTTAACCAGGAAGGCTCTTAACAGTGTGTACTTCAGAAGAGTATAAAATTTGTGAGGTCTCCTCACACCGTGGTTTTCACCCTAACTGGGTTTACACGTGATAAATTTGGTATCACTGTGTGATTGTTTCCTTACTGTTATTATTTGCTTAAATCTGCTTGCTTGTCTACTGTAAGTTTACTTCACAGGATTAAAAAGAAAAAGTTTAAAGAGGTGCTGATTCACCCCTCCCCTCTCAACACCGGTAGCGACTGTCAGACCCTAACTCCAACAAAGGGAAAGTAAAAACTCCACCAGGGGACACATTGATTGACATCAACAAAATGTCAACAAGGCAACTCAAGTTGCTCACAAAGAGAAAACAAGAAATGGTTCTCAACAGTGTAAAGAATATTCTGTATAATTTTGCTCCAGATGTAGATATTGATGAGGAAGAACCTATAATTGATCAGCTAGAAATTTTGGCACAAACAGTTGGAGAAGACATAATTGATCTAGAAACTGTAGCTATAGATCATTATGAACAAAAGAGAATCACTATCCTTCATGACCAGATTGAAGTAATCAAAGTAACTATGGCTACAAGCACCGGAGAACTTAAGCAACAGGTTCAAGACACTGGCAAAATAATAACAAAAACTTCAAATTTTGAAGAGTTTGTGAAAGATATCACAAAGAGAACCAATCGGACAACACAGGAGCTGAAAGAGACAACATCACGATTCAATCCGAAGACCTCTTTAGCAATAGAGTATAGTCGTGAGCTAACTAGTTTAGCTCTCACACTGAGAAAATCATCCAAGGAGAATACAAAGAGAATCCAAGATCTCATTGGATATTAGCTATTCATAGCTCCCACTTTTGACATGATGCAGAAAGTTGCAAAAGATGCACATGCGCTTCTCAGTGAGCCAAACTACAAGACAATTAAGGACATGGAGAACCTAATTGTCGCTTTGCAAGAAATGAAGTATAAACTTCACCAAGTCATAGCTGCATGGAAACCATTCCTCATTTCCGCTAGGAAAATCTACAAGGATATCTTCAACCAGCTTTAGCTATGAGTTTTTTCACACCCTTTGTCCCTTGGAGGCAAAAAGGGAAAGATGATTGGAAGATTGGAAGGGTTATGTCAGTATGGTAAGTAGAAAAGAGACTGATCAGTAGAGCCAGATACAGGGGAAGTAATGGCAGTATATACACCAGTTGACAGGGGAAGTATCAGTTGACATGATGATACCTGACAAGGGAAGTATTGTGTTGAGAGCTTTAATTGTATATACTCCTTTGCAGGTTATGGTATGTGCTATGATATGTTTTGCCACCAATGCCAAAGGGGAAGATTGTTGGCATTATGCCTAGTTGTCATCATTGACAAATATCAAACACACCGGTCTTTAAGTTAGAGCAACAATGGTAAACCGGTAGTTGTCCCAGTCGACAACGATCAAGGATTTGATATTAGCAAGCCATTACTCCTGATATTATGAGATAATATCTTTATAACCCTTACGAGTACTTGGTGAACATCATGAAACTTGATGTTAGCAGGCCATTACTCTGAGTACTTGGTAAATATCATGGATTTGATATTAGGAGGCCATTACTCCTGATATTATGAGATAATATCATTTCTAATATTACATTGAGGTAATATTTTATTCATATTGTGTAATGAGCCCAACTGGCTCTCTATTGCAATTAGGCTCTTTTCTCAAATCAATTGCAATTTTGTTTTTAAATTTTTCAACACAAAACTTTTGACAAATTTTCCAATCTTATGTAATTGAACCAACAACAAATTCAAGACAACATTTCCAAAGTGTATACAATTGCTTTTAATTTAATTACTTGCATTAATTCTGGGATAATAATAGCAGCAATTTATTGTACACCCAAAGCTCACAAATTAACAATTTTGATGCTTGCAAGAATTAGTAAACAATGCATAACGTAGACAGCACCTTAATTCAAAAAACACAGCTCCCAAATGCTACGCAGCTCTTGATTGTTGATTACTTTAGCATCAAATTGGTGCACAACTCCAAAAGATGAAGTCGCAGCCCTGAACCGCAGCCTTCTAACAATCAATAGTCACTAACAATCAGCAGCAAGGATGGCACAGCTCCAACACAGTACAGCCCTATCATTAATTTTGTACGACAGCCACAAACAGTACGACAGCTAATAAACCTGCTCTATTCAATCTTTTCCACTCACCCAAGGTGATCTCCAGATTTCTCCAAGCAATGTCGAACCAATTTCCAGAATGATATTGCAGCCTATCAGGAAGATAAAACAGCCTTCCAGACAATGAATGAACCTCTGAAGAAAATCGCACCAAATATATGAAATGCCTTAATCAACTGTAATTGGATAATTTCTCTACAAATTCGGTATACAACAACACCAAATTGTATTTCCAGAATCAGAATAAATTTCTAGAATTCAGTTTGCAAAATTCAACATCAATCAGTGATGATTCAAATTGCGAAAAGAGAGGAATCAGTCGTCAAACCCTAGCCATCCTCTTCACAACCAAATTTTATCAAATGATCAATAGATATCTTAGAATGATCTCTCAAATCCCTTTTATTCTTTCTTGTGAGAGCTCAAACACAATTCTTACCAATGTGGGATAAAAAGATATACTTTTCCTTTTTATAATTCATTTACTCCAATACTTTAAATTAATACCTTGGCTTAGGCTTCCATGAATTAATTAAATAAATAGCCCCTTCCCATGATGACTCAACCCTCAACTTAAGTGAAATTATAAAGTTAAATTATAACTTTATAATAAGCCATTTAATGATTTAATAATAATTTGGCAACCAAAATAATAATAACTCCCAAAATACTTATCCTTTTAATATGCCATCTGAAACAGGAGTCGCACCTACTATTTCCCCATGTGACCAAATGCACTTTCCAAAAATAGAAAGGGTCCTTCTCGAACAACATCAAGCTTACTATAAATAGTAAACGTGGCAAAACTATAGCAAATGAAGTCTGAATGATGCCAAACGAAAGCCAAACCAAAGCATACTGAATCCTGAAGTAGATGCCCACTGAAAGAGACCCTCTGTCCATCCTCATCAGCGTACGAGGGTCACATGATTGGCTAATCCCAAGAGCCTAAAAAAGACGGGGACATTACATATTGTGTATGAATCTTTTCATAAACATCTTCCCTAGTTAAGAGGGAGTGTTAATGTTATAGCGTCGGCCAATAAATTAATCAATTGGAATCATCTCTGAAATATAATTAAATGTATTTATTATGTATATATATATATAATTGAGTTATATATATATATGATAATAATAATACATAAATTATTGTTTGACTTATCAACCGATACATATCATTGAAGATCACGATACTTATTGTGCGGCTTGAATAAAGACTTAAGGTATCGTAACATATATTGTTATATGTGTTACGATACATAATACGTACCATAACACATATGATAGTATGTGTTATGTAACACACAACACATATGTGTTACGATATGTATTATGTATCGTAACTGAGACATATAATCTCTGCGATAACCTTTGTATAAACAGCGCCATTAATATGTGTTATGAAATGGTATTTCTTGTAGTAGTTAAGAAATAAGAAATAAGAACATGTCTCATGTAGAGACATGTCTCTACATTCATAGAGGCATGTCTCTACACGAGACATGTTCTCTTATTTTGATATTTATACTCGGTGAATCTGCATTTGGAAGACACATAAATAAAGGTAGTGTTCTTCCAAGTGCAGATTTATATACAGAATAACATATACATCAAGTACACAGCCTGGTATAAAATAGAATTAATATATCACCTCTGATCTTGAATATTTAACAGAATCAAATTGAGCCATTCGTTGTACTTGGAGCCTTTATATAAGATTGCTTCAATCATTTGTAAAGGGGAGACTTGGTGAAATTGTTGCAATAATGCTGCCATAATAATTGCAGATTTTGTAAGAACCCCTGTGAGTTCTAACTCTGCCAAGCCACTAATTTCGCTATGCAAATGATATATATGACTGATTTTTGAAATAAATATGCAATTCCTTGAATTTTTAAGTGTTGCCAGACAAGATAATAACTTCGCATAAAATATAATAATCAGAAAACAAACTGAGAGTATAGAAGATCTGCAATATATTATATTGATTATTGAATGTTTAAAATACTTCTATCAAATCACATGCATACTCGGAATTGTCTGTATACTAATTGTATGACATTCTGGAAATAACAGTGCAGTTATAGAATTATGAAATTGACTTTCAAACTAAGCCTTCAAACCCTTATGTATTCTCTGAATTTCTTCACCAATTTTGCACAAGTAGAACTTCTGGATGAAGCTCTCACAAAGGAAACTTTCAATTGATTTTCCACAACCTCTTATAGCTGGAATCAATGAGAATTTTCATTCCCAATGATCAAATATGGCTGAAACCCTAGCTGATTCCTTCTCCAAGCAAGAACACCAAAAAGCATAAGTCAAATGATCAACAATATTATGAGGTTGATTTTCTTTTGATATGCTTTTTATACTTCTCCCAATTAGGTTGATTCCTTTGTGCTTTTTAATTGCCATTTCAAATCCATTTTAGGGTTGCATAATAACTTTATAATAATTCTCCAATATGGGCACCCAAGTCAAGGTCACAATAAATGCTTTTTAATATCATTTAAATACTTTACCATGTATGTTTGCGGTCCAAGTAGTAAATGATTGTTCTAGTGGTTTTGAGTCGACTTGCCCCCCTCGGGATAACTTTTAATAACCACCTCCTTTAGAATACTAGGGGCTGAATGTCCCGTGTTCAAAAGTTCCTGGTAGAGATTGGAGTGCGAGAATAAGAGTAGAGATTGGAGTGCGAGAACTGGTAGGAGTAGAGATTGTAGTTGGTAGGATATATATCATGTTCTCACATTGACTTTATAAATTGCTTTAAATATTTGGCCCCATATATCATATTCAATTAATGCACTTTTAAGTCCCTTAAATTGAGGGTCATGACCCCATTGTGCATAAAGCGACATTATAACTTTATAATTCACCTTTAATGATTAATTATTATTAAAGTCACTTTTATTAATAATTAAGTAATATAACTCGCATCAATATCATAATTTCGCTAAACTGAAAAACTGGACCACCATTGCATATACCATGTATCTAGTTGCCCTGCTAAAAATAGTAACTCTGCAAATATGACTTACTATAAATAGTAAGTCTCTGAATATTTGAACAACTCAATGGTGCTAGGCATCGACACTGCAAAGTGCAAACATAGCCTGTTCAGGTGACCTGCTATAATTAGTAATCCTGACTTTCTTGAAATAGTCACTTACTATAAATAGTAAGTGTGCCAAACTGAACCAAACGAAGAGCAGTCCTAAACACTTCTGACCTCCAGAATGGGAATAAGCTTCTGACACTGCCAACTGGGACCCTCTGACCATTAGCCTTAGCCTACGAGGGCCAATAATAGGCTAATCCAATCATAAACCATATCATCCCAAAAATGGGACATTATAGATTCATTATTAAATGCATGGTGAATTACTTGTGTTATTTTAGACTGTTGCACGGTTTCCCATTTTCTCACTTAAAATAGGATTTATTTATGTTGAATGGAAGTAGAATTTGTTAAGTTGATGAATAGAAGATGAAAGATATTATTGTTGGTGGTTAATAGTGAAACACATGTTCATACCTTTTGGTACTTATTGATTGTAAGTAATAGTGTAAGGTTGGTTTGAACTTATTGCAAACACCTAATTTCAATTGGGAATGTTCATTTAAATTGCGCTAGAATTGGGTATTTGAATGAATGTTAGCAATATGAAAATCATCCACATATCCTTAGAAGATTGCACCCTCCTTAGCATAGTTGGTTTGGTGAAGCAAGGACTGATTTAGTTCCACCTCACCATCAATAGTGTCTTGCATTGCTAGAATTAGATTAGATTCCTAAACCCATTTCTTTTTACACTTTGTTTCATTAGAAGTAGTTGAAGAGTTTGCATTGCCAAATCATTCGCACTTAGATAGTTGATTTTCATTAATGAATAACGTAAGTCCTGGTGTGGTTACGAGCAAATCACATCATAAAACTGAGTTATATCAACAGTGCCCATGAAGTTATTTTTTCATGGTTTTCTTCTGCAAGGATTCCATGTAAATCATGTGTTTGTCTTGTGTTCCTTAATTGCTAGATATTCCATGTGTGTTATTGTTTTTGGATGATTAGGTTTTGAAGTATTATAGTTGTAAATAATTTAGTTTTTGAAAAGTAAAAGTTTATTGTTATATTGTTTCCCCCCCCCGCTACCCCGCTACCCCCACCTCGCCAAGTATAACCAAGTGCACTTCAGTAAAGCCTTCAAAACTGCAACTTCATCCTTTATCAACTTTAGGTGGCTAAGTAGGAATTGTAAGACTAGGAATGATGCAAATTCGTTGTTCATTTTATGAGAAATCCATAGCTTCAATTTGTATGGCCTCCATTTAGTGGTACAAATAGCATAGAGAGAATTGTACAACTAGCTCCAACACTTCAAACAACCTCTAGCATAATAACTCACACAAAGCAATGTCAAAGATTCATAGACCAAAAAGTTGATGAGCACACTCTTATACTTAGAGCAGGGGGCGAATCAATATAAGGTAAAATTTCTGTTTAGTTCAAAACTTAACAACCATAACAATAGTAAAAGGAGTAACTAGTACACGACATCTACTCAAGAGAGAACACAATTTTTTGTGGAAACCCTTTCGGGAGAAAACTACAGACAAGGACTGCTTGGATGCCAGTTGCTGCAATTTGAAGTTCTTCCTCTCATGTTCTTTGATCAAAAGGCCTAGAATGATTTGCATTGTGAGTACACCACCAGAACCTCTTCATTTTATCTGCTCAACCTCATGGCTTCTAAGATCTTGCAGTACTGTCTGCAACTTGAATTCTTGTTTACTACTACATTTGATAAATAGAATACTTAAATTAATAAAATGATGATGGTGCATACTAGATACAAGAGTAAAATATCTCTTTATTGACTCATGAAATTATTAGAGAGAAGAATACCAGAGATTGTTAGCCAAGGGTTACAATTGACCCAACTACATCATACTATCTTCCTCGACGATACACTATATTTGACGGAACCAATAGTTTCCAAGAGGAACACAACTGTCAACCGACCAATGCTTATAACTACTCGAGAGCGACAAAATTGAATACAAACAATTAATGCATTGTTGGATAACAAATATTATCGAACGTGACAATAGACATTGTGCGTTAACTACATGATCCCCCCCTCGCCCCCCCGAGAAAAACGTCAAGTAATATTTGAAAAGATTAATGATAAGAATGTAGACAATGACTTGTACTATGCAAACTCAGAGTTGTAGTGTACTTGAAAATTTAAATGGGTCTCGAGGGCAACAATCCCAGTGGGGTCAAGAGGCAGCGCCCCAACAGGGTTGAGGGCAAACACAAACTTTAATCTTGTTTCCTCATTTTTAGAACTTATCTTGTCATTATTATGTCAAACACACACTTTTCATGCCCATTTGTCTTTAATCACTGTAATATTAATCTCCCTTTGACATCAATGATAACCCATCTTTCTTTGACATCAATGACAATATAATATTTGCAACATTGCAAGCTATGGTCGAAGTGTTTTCAGGATGAGGATGACGAGATGATAGGGGATGTGTTTCAGGGACAACAGTCCAAGAGCCATTTTTTTGGGATGATGAGGAGATGACAATATAAATGAATTTTTCATATATAATATATATATATATATATATATAGAGAGAGAGAGAGAGAGAGAGAGAGTTCTACATGTTAACGAACAAAGTATAACCGTAGCAATATAACATGCAAATGTTAAAATGATGTTAGATGATGTTTGCAGAAACCTGCATGTCAACCATGTTCCAAAAGTAACTATTTGTTTGTACTTCTCACACAATACCACACTAATACCAAACCATGGAAAATGCACCTTTAATCTCTTTTGCAACTGAAAATATTAACTGATTATAATACCATATCAAGAATTTTGGAGCTTGATGCTTTTTTTGAACAATGATATCTGAAATCCAAATCATTGTTGTTAATATTAGCTGTTATATCATTACTATGAATCTGAATAATGATATATTTATCTCTATTATACTATTGTTGTTGTCATCATTGCTGTCATGATTAACCTAACTTTTGTTTTACTGCTGTCATGATGTATTTACTGTTGCTGCTATAATGCTGTCATATTATATCACTGTTATAATGCTGTCACAGAATAGTTAACAGTATTTTTTTTTTATATTATAACAATCTTTTAAAAAACATTATTTGAAGTTGCATTTCAATGGGGGTGCCTGACCATCCTTGGTATGGTCAAGGGAAATTTGAGATGCCCCAAACCACTTTGGAGACGACCATGCATCTCCTATGTGTTTCTCTCCCTCCTCGATTTTGGGGATGTTTCCGTATTTTCTCAATGGGGGGGGGGAGTGGGGACGGTCAAGGGATGTCACCTAAAGACCCCTTGTCCATGGAACCCCTTAGGGGATGGGGATGAGGGTTTGAGGGGTTGAGACATGTCTCCATGCAACAAAAGTTACAACCCAAACTTGGGTGCCCAAATTACCACACCTCATTTTGGAGGAAAAAAAATGAAAATAACTCTTTAAAACTATCGGCGTAATCCTAAATGGGCATCTAAGCCCAAAATTTAAAAATTAGAAGTTACATAACAAGGTTGCCCTTAAAGGCCTTATAAGAAATAAATCATCTTATTTGAATTGAGTGATTTATCCATGAAATTTAACTAATTAAGCCACCTAAATGGGGCAACATAAGGAATTTGTAACTCTAAGTGTTATTTGATTTTTTCAGTTAGAGTTACTAAAACCAATTTAAAATTAGATTTTTGGGAGGGTAAATGCAATTTTCTCTCTTCAATATATTCATGTAGCAAATCGAAGTTCATTGCATTCGATTTGGTAAGCTGAATTTGAATTTGATCATTCTTACATGGAAACATGTTTCTAGTCCCTAGGGGACCCATTTTCGTCCCCAAAATGTTTTGGGGATAGTGGGACAAAATGGAAACGTCCCCTAGCCGTCCCCAATTTCAAAAAACAGCAAGAAACATCCCTTGACATCTGGGGACGGCGATTGTTCCTGAAACTCCTAGGGGACGCCCGAAACGTCCCCGATCCAACCTCGAAACAAAAAAGCATCCCCAAAATATTCGGATGATTTTTGGCATTAAAAACTAAATAAAAACACTTTTAAAAAAAAATTATTTTTGCCAAATCGACAATGTGGGGGGGGGCCCACAAGGTTCGTATTCGTGCTCGTGGATGATAAAATTTGTGATTAAATATTCGGTAATGAAATTTGTACTTAAATATGTTTAAGATTTTATATATTAAATCATAAGTATTAAAATATATTAAAATTATAAATCTAATATTTAATTTAAGTTTTTCAATATTCATCATAATAAACATATGTCAAAAAAATTATATTAAATAAAAATATATTATAATTATAAATTTAATTTGATAGCTTTTAAATATTTGATTAATAGAATAAAAAACAATTCAAGTAATATATATATATATATATATAAAAAAAAAAAACTTTAAGGCCATTGAATTTAAAATATAAACATTCATTGGATGATCCATTCTGCCAGAGGGAGATAGTAATTCAGATGATTCTGAGCCTTTGGATATTTGATAGCTAGAATGAGGCTTAGTTTCGTAGGCTGTGCCTGTAGCTTGTTATATTTTGATGTTTGAGACTTTTGGATACATGTTTGAGACATTTAATTTGGATATTTATATTGATAGACCATGGTTTTGATGTTTGAGACTATTGTTAGAATGATGTTATACTGATTTATACTGCTTCTATTATCACTTATGTTGTTATACTACTGTTGTAACTCGTGAATTGGTGATTTATTTGCATAGTGTCTTGTTAATAATCAAGTATTGACATCTCTCTGTCTCTGTCTCTCTCCCTTTTCTATAATATCTTAATATATTTTAAAAAATTCACACACAGACACACACACATTTTAAAATTTTGTATACTGCCATCCCCTAGCGTCCCCTATTTTTGGCTCTTTTGGAAATGTCCTAGAACTGCATCCCTTTCCATCCCCCCGTCCCCATCCCTGAAACACTGTGGAACATAGATCATTTTTAGTCTCTTTGTTCTCAATTTTTTATTGAGGATTTTATGTTTGAGTTTATTTAGTGAGCCTTTTGTCAGGATTTTGGATTTGGCCTTCTTGTTATACCTTTGTATTGAACCTTGCTCCTTTCTTTTCCCTTATTGAAGTTTTGGGCTTTTCACACTAACATACCTCTCCCTACCTCCTAGACCTTTGATCTTCTATTTTCTTGCCTTATGCCTTATTGTTTTATTTCATCTCACCTAGCTCTCTGCATAACTTGATTGTCATTAATGGCTTGTTTTGAAGCCACAAATCTTCAAAGGGTTGTTTTCCTACCTAAGGAAACACTCCCAGATCAGAATATTCAACACCTTGGCAATCTATCAGAGTTGTGTTTAAAGAACATAGGTTTGTGTCATTGGAGATCATTGAAGTATTCATCATTGCAAAATGGAACATTCAACACCTTTGCAATCTTTTAGAGATTATGTGTCCATGAATGCTGAGGCAAGAGTATTAATTTACCAATTAATGAATTGCTAAGCCTGATTGAGATCGATCTTGTCAATAATATTATTATTGTTAAAAATATAATATTTTATACATTTATTTTATAATTATTATAATATTAATATTTCTATATAATATTGTAGTTATGTATTATAATGTGATATTATATGTAATTATTAATAATTATTAATTATAATAATATCTTTATATATTATATTGCAATATTTATAATATCATTATCTAATATTATTTGAAATAATAATATTATTAATTATATAATATGTTAATTTTATTAACTTTTTATAAGGCTAATATAAAAAGAAAAATACTAAGACATTGTTTCTTTTGTACACACACACATGTACATATACACATGTTTATAATTTTTACATGTTCTTTGTATGGACAAACCCAGCCCCCTCCAAAATTATGCTAGATCCAAGAACCAAGTTTGTGAACCCAAACTGGGATTAGAACAAGAATTGGCAAACATAACAACAAATTAATAAACTAAATGCAAAAATAAAACAATGCACTAACCTTTCATTATACAAACTATTCTTCTCAATAAAGTTGTCTATGACTAATATTTATTTCCAATTTGGTTGATATATTTTTGGTCATTTGTGGACATCAGCATATTTTCTTTCTTTCGTTCTATTGTTTTATTTCATTAAATATATTTTTTGAACTTTTACTTTCTGAATATGGTCTATATAGGTTTCTTCTATAACTCTTTCCTTGGAAAAATATGGATCAATAATCGTAAAATTGTTTTTTATTATTTCATGTAGTAAAGGTGGACAAGCCTTCCTTAAAGCTATCTTGCCTCGTTTGAATCCACGAAATAGTAATGGATCTCCTACAATGCCGTTTGAACTTGAGGTGTGTTTTATTCTTCCCTTTTCATTAATATAATACACTTTAGTTAGAAGCTTCTACAATAGTTCTATTTTTCCTTTCAGCAACCCCGTTTTGTTGAGGGTCGTAGGGTACAGTGAACTCTCTCTCAATCCCATCTTTTTAAAAAAATTCTTTAAAAATATCTGATGTGTATTCTCTCCCATTATATGTCCTTAATGTTTTAACTTTCCTCCCAGAAGAGTTTTTTGTAAGGAATTTGAATTCCTTAAACCTCATAAGGATCTTCTCAGATTCTTTACATTTGAGGAAATAGATCTAGATCTTTCTAGAGAAGTCATCAACAAAAATTACATAATATAGGAAACCCCCTAAAGAAGGTACAAACATGGGCACAAAAATGGAGGTGTCCTAATCGCCTATGCCATATTTCATTAGATTTTGCAATTTCATGAATTAGGGCAAGATTTGGCTCAATACATAATTTATATAGATATCCTTGTCTATAATCTATGGTTTTGTAATATCCCCGTCATTAAATGACTATTAAAACTATTGTATTAGGGGCCGCGATTGATTTAGTTTATCTTGGGCCCATTCTTTCTTTTTTGGCGTAGTTTAGTTGTCGCTGTTGGTTCTTTTGTGCACTCTCGGGAGTTTTCCCCGACAGGTATTTATGCTCGGCATGTAGGTTAGATTTGATACGTTGAGATTTATATTTGATTTGTATTTGCGAATTCCTGTTGGGATTCTCCTGTTCGCCATTTCAGAGGTGAAAGACCCCCCCTATTTGGTTTTGTGCAGTTTCGGTGGGATTCAACCCTCACCCTACTCTGCTTGTTCTGCTTGTATCGGATTTGGCAAATCCGAAGCACCATCAATAACTTCAATAACATGTTTCTAGCAAACGTCTATTGGCTTGTGAATTGTTTTGTGTTCTCGAAAGACATATTTAATTATCTACGAAGGAAGGAGGATACCACATTTGCACCTTGGAGGCATCATAACCCCACCGTACAGCTCTAGCAACTTCCCCTCCGTACACTCTCAGTACGAACTCAGCCTCTCCGTACAACTTCCTCTCCGTACACTCTCAGTACTAACTCAGCCTCTCCATACGGCCTGAACTTGCATAGTTACGTCCTTCTCTCGAAACATAGTCATCATTATCTCTCAGGGAGAGACCGATAGAGGTTGGGAACATTACAGTGGTATCAGAGCTGGTGATTTTGCCAGCTTGTGGGTATTGAATGAGAGTTTATTCAAGGAAAAGGAGCAGATCTCACTTAGTCGGTAGAATGGGCGATCCCCAAGACCCTACGACCGAAGTCATGACTCTTCTAAGAGAACTCACTAAGAACTAGGTATAGATAAATGATACTCAATGCCTCATGGAAGAGACTTTGCGAAAATTGGCCGAAAGCAAGATATCCGCGGAACAAAGCGACAATTCTGTCTCGAGACGGGCAAATCCCCAACCTGTATGCTCTCGACCATCAATGCCAACTTTCCCTTCACAGATGGAAGAACGGCGAGGAGAGCAACCAACCTTCTAGGAAATACAGGATCAACTTCAGGAAGATTGGAGGAACGCAAATATGGAAGGAGATATATCCTACAAAGATTATGTTGAGCTAAGAATGAGGTACTTTGGTGGAAACAAGCATGGCTATTATAATGACAATCTGAGACGAAAGATGGGCAAAGTTAATCTATCCTCCTTTGATGGGTCTAGAACTATCACAGCTCGAGCATGGGTGCAAAAAGCAGACACATTTCCAGCTCAACCCTATGCCCGAAGATGAGGCCATCAAATTTGCAACACTACATCTCAAAGGAATAGCCCACAAATGGTGGCATCATGGCATGGTTACTCTCGGCCATGACCAAATAAATTCCTACGCTGAATTCACCAAGAGGTTGATAGACCGTTTCGATGGAAAAGATCCAGAACTGAATTTCAAAGAATTGGCTCAATTAAAGCAATCCGACACAATCGATGATTACATACAGAATTTCAGAGATTGTCTGTCTTGGTGACTGATATTTTAGAAAGACGATTGGTGGCACTGTTCATGGATGGACTGGCGGAACCCTTGAAAGGGTGGGTTGAAAGGATTCAACCCCATCACACTCACAAAAGTGATTAAGAAGGCATGCGACATGGAGACATCTTCATCTTCGTCCACCAAATATCATTCGTAGTCCAAACCACCTCTCGTTCCACGGGAAAGAGGCAACAGACCTCCACCTAGGAGGCCTCCATTGGATGAGGAAACTAGGCAGGAACTCAGAAGGAAGAAACTCTGTTTCAACTGTAAGGAGCTATGGGTACGCAAAGAAAAAATCCATTACATTGAGGTTTCGTCTGATGGAGAGGAAGAACAAACACCCGAAGCCGAAGCAGCTGAACAACAAATTTCGGGGGAGGTAAACATCAATCGCACCGAAAGACTTGCCACACTCTTCAGAAGAGGAGGCACCATTGCTACTCTGGCAGGAACTTCAACATGCACTGTGTTCCGGGTCCGGGGCACCCTCCAAGGACAACGGGTCATGGTCATGCTTGACAGCGGAGCCACACTCAACTTCATTAACTCATCACTAGTGAGCCGACGGAGCTTGTGTACGGAGGCACACTAGGGATTTGACGTCAAAGTAGCGGGAGGAAATCTGTGAAAATGCACTCATTTGGTTCCGCAACGGAGCATCACCATGGGCAACCACACAGTGACAAATGATTTCTTCGTGGTGGATTTGGACAACATGGAAGTCATTCTCGACATTTAGTGGATGGAAACATTGGATGAATACACACGAAGTTTCAAGTGAATGGAGTTCTCCTTCGAGGTAAATAGCAAAAAGGTTGTGCTGAGATGGATGTCGAATGGAGGACTGAAGGAAATTTCAGCCCAATGGATGGAAGCTATCTTCAGACACGACAATGTGGTTTGGGCTGCACACTGTTTTGCCTCGAGAGAACCCTTATAGAGACAAAGAACGGACCACCAGGAGGAAGAAATTCAAAGGGTTTTGGATAGATACCACCAGGTCTTCGCTGACATACCGCTAGGCATACCACCACACCGAGGATTCGAACACACCATTGAGATGGAAGCTGGTGCCAAACCGGTAATCACTGTGCCATACCACCACCCTAGGAGGCTAAAAGATGAAATTGAAAAAACAATTCAGGAACTTCTTAACAAGGGTTGGATCAGACCCAGCACCAGTCCCTTTGCATCATTGGTAGTGCTGGTTAAAAAGGACAAAACAATGCGAATGTGTGTAGACTATCGCGCACTGAACAAAAAGACCATCAAGAACAAGTATCTGATTCCCAAGATCGATGAATTGCTGGATGAGTTACACGGTGCCGTTTATTTCTCCAAAATAGACCTCCGTTCAGGGTATCACCAAATCCACATGAGGGAGCAGATAGCATTCCGTTGCCATTATGGGCATGACGAATTTCTGGTCATGCCATTCGGATTGACAAACGCTCCTGCTACATTCCAATCTTGCATGAATCACATTTTTAACAAATAGCTGCGTAAGTTCCTATTGGTATTCTGTGATGACATACTGATCTACAACAAGACATGGGAGGAGCACTTAAGGCATTTGGAAAAAGTGCTCGAGATTATGAAGTCACAATTATTGTTCGCCAAACAATCCAAATGTGAATTCGGGATGTCAGAGATATTATATTTGGGGCACATTGTCAGTAGCCAGGGAGTTAAAGTGCATCAAGAAAAGATTCAGGCTATCCTGGATTGGCCACCTCCCAAGACTCTTTCAGAACTACGTAGATTCTTTGGGTTGTGTAGTTACTATAGGCGGTTCATGAAGGGGTTCTCTCAGCTCAGCGCACCTCTCACCGGCCTGACGAAGAAGGGATCTTTTCAGTGGAATGAACGTGCACATCAGACTTTTGAGAAACTCAAGGAGACTATGAGTTCTTGTCCAGTCCTTGCACTGCCAGACTTTAGTTGACCTTTCGTCCTAGAGTGTGATGCCTCCAGAGAGGGTATCGGGGCCGTCTTAATGCAAGACCGCCACCCCATTGCTTTCGAAAGTCGGAAGCTCTCAGGAGCCAAGAGGTTGTATTCTATATACGACAAAGAAATGCTGGCCATCATGCATGCCTTGACAAAGTTTCGGCAGTACCTCGTCGAAGCCAAGTTTGTTGTCCGTACAGATCACAACAGTCTTAAGCATTTTCTAGAACAACGAGAGTTGAATGAGCAACAATAGAAATGGGTAAGTAAAGTCCAAGATTTTGACTTTGACATTGAATATGTGAAAGGGAAAAATAATGTAGTGGCTGATGCCTTGTCAAGAAAACCGGCCATCTGTTCCTTATCTCAAATATCAGCAGATTGGAAAGAACATTTGTTGGTTGAATACTCCAAGGACACGTTCGCATGCCAACTCTTAGACCAAGAAATACACGACAACAAGTATAAGGTGGTCGATGATATTATTTTCTACAAGGACATAATTTATCTGCTGCCTGAATCCAAGTTGAAGAAAAAGGTTTTGAAAGAAATGCACGATTCACCCCTAGCCGGGCATCAAGGTTACTTGAAGACCTATCGATAGATTAGGGAAAGATTTTCTTGGAAGGGCCTAAAAAGTGATATATTACAGTATGTCCGGGAATGTTCCATTTGCCAACAAAAGAAATCAGAACACACTCTACCGGCGGGTTTGCTGCAGCCATTGCCGATTCCAGAGAAGTGGGATAGTATATCAATGGATTTCATCTCAGGGCTCCCTAAGGCATAGGGGAAGGACTAGATCTTTGTGGTAGTCGACAGACTAACCAAGTATGCACATTTCTTTGCTATTCCAATAGAGTCTTCTGCTTCACAGGTAGCAGACTTATTCTTTCAAGAGGTGTTCCGTCTGCATGGACTCCCTCGAAACATAGTGAGCGACAGAGATAGCCGCTTCCTCAGTAATTTCTGGAAAGAATTGTTTCGACTAGCAGGGACAGAGTTGTCACCAAGCACCAGGTACCACCCGTAGACTGACGGACAAATAGAGATTGTAAACAAATGGCTGGAAGGTTACCTCAGAAATTATGTGTCAGCACAACAGAGGGCATGGGTAAAATGGCTACACCTGGGAGAGTACTGCCACAATACCACTTTCCACATGTCCATTGGAATGGAACCTTTTAAAGCTTTATACGGGTATGAACCTCCTTCATTTGTGGATTTGGCTCTCAGTGATAGTCACACATCGAAGGCAAAAGACTGGCTATAGGAATGAATAGATATTTTAAAGTCCCTAAAGGAAAATCTCCAGCACGCTCAGAATCAGCAGAAAATGTACGCTGACAGGCACCGAATCGAGAGGAGTTTTGAACTAGGGGATTTGGTATACCTCCGACTTCAACCTTACAGACAATCGTCTCTGAAGGCTTCCGGAAAGGAGAAGTTGAGACCACGCTTCTATGGACCCTACCGTGTGACAAGGAGAGTGGGTGAAGTTGCATACAAATTGGATCTGCCTGAGGGAAGCCGAATCCACAACATCTTCCAAATTTCTTGTCTGAAGAAAGCCGTGGGCTAGCAAGTGTCAGTCTCCACAGACCTGCCACCCCTCGACGATGGAGGAAAGTTAGTATTGCAACCTGCGGAAATCATCGACAACCGGGAGAGAAGATTGAGGACACGCACTATCAAGGAATTTCTTGTGCGTTGGAAGGACCTTCCCCTTGAAGATGCCACCTAGGAAGGAGAAGAGATTCTAGAACACCCCATCCTGAAATTGCTTGAGGACAAGCAATCTTTGGGACGGGAGGACTGTAATATCCCCGTCATTAAATGACTATTAAAACTATTGTATTAGGGGCCGCGTTTGATTTAGTTTATCTCGGGCCCATTCTTTCTTTTTTTGGTGTAGTTTAGTTGTCGCCGTCGTCTCTTTTGTGCACTCTCGGGAGTTTTCCCCGACGGGTATTTATGCTTGGCGTGTAGGTTAGATTTGATATGTTGAGATTTATATTTGATTTGTATTTGCGAATTCCTGTTGGGATTCTGTTGTTCGCCATTTCGGAGGTGAAAGACCCCCCCTATTTGGTTTTGTGCAGTTTCGGTGGGATTCAACCCTCACCCTTCTCTGCTTGTTATGCTTGTATCGGATCTGGCAAATCCGAAGCACCATCAATAAATTCAATAACATCTTTCTGGAAAACATCTATTGGCTTGTGAGTTGTTTTGTGTTCTTGAAAGACATTTAATTATCTACGAAGGAAGGAGGATACCACATTTGCACCTCGGAGGAATCATAACCCCACTGTACAACTCTGGCAGCTTCCTCTCCATACACTCTCAGTACAAACTCAGCCTCTCCGTACAACTTCCTCTCCGTACACTCTCAGCCTCTCCATATAGCTTCCTCTCCGTACACTCTTAGTACTTCGTACAGTTTCCTCTTCGGACGCCCTCAGCCTCTCCGTACAGCTTCCTCTTCGTACACTCTCAGCCTCTCCGCACAGCTTCCTCTCCGTACAAACTTAGCCTCTCTGTACAGCTTCCTCTCTGTACACTCTCAGCCTCTCAGTACACTCTCAGCCTCTCCGTACAGTTTCCTCTTCGTACACTCAGCCTCTTCGCACTTCCTCTCCGTACACTCTCAGCCTCTCCATACAGCTTCCTCTCCGTACACTCTCAGTACGAACTCAGCCTCTCCGTACACTCTTAGCCTCTCTATACAACTTCCTCTCCGTACACTCTCAGTACGAACTCAGCCTCTTCGGGTCTGGCAGCTTCCTTTCCGTACACTCTCAGTATGAACTCAGCCTCTCAATACAACTTCCTCTCAGTACTAACTTAGCCTCTCCGTACAGCTTCCGCTCTGTATACTCTCAGTACTAACTTAGCCTCTCCGTACGGCCTGAACTTGCACAGTTACGTCCTTCTCTCGAAACATAGTCATCATTATCTCTTGGGGAGAGACCGCCAGAGGTTGGGAACATTACAGGTTTGAGCCTTCTTAATTGTAGAGTTCTTTGGCCATGCGAACACTTTACTATCCATGAAAGTAACCCTATATCCGTTGTCTTCAAGTGTAGATATGGAAACCAAGTTCTTCTTGATACCTGATACAAACAATACTCGGGTGAGTTGAATAGAGATACCGGAATTCAGTTTGATGGTACATGTTCCAACACCTCTAACTGGATGTGTAGAGTCATCTCCAATTGTCACTTCCTCATCAGTTTCTTCTACCATGGAGTCTATGAGTTCCCTGAACCTAGTGATGTGTCTTGATGAGCCACTATCTATAACCCAAGTGTTGGATTTATTTGATACTTGGTTTGAAAGTGCAGAGTAGAATACATATTTCTCGGATTCATGCTCTGTCTTAGACTTTCCTACTTTGGCGAATGATTGTTGTTGCTTTGTTCTATCAGGATATCTGACTACATAGTGCCCATACTGATCGCATCTGAAACATTGGATTTGTGAAACATCTTTCTTGGATGAACCCTTCCCATGGTAGCTTTTCCTCTTGTTGAAGTGCTTCTTCTTTCCTTTCTTGTGAGAATTTGCATTGAAGACATGGAGATCTTAATCTACGTTCTTCTGATTGAATCCTTTCTTTGTCTGTCTTGATTCCTCTTGAAGGCAGTCTGTGTCATGTCCCCTTTCTAGAGACATGTTCTTTCGTGACGGGTTTGCCTATCATCGACTCTCGTAGGCAAATAGTTTGGAGAGAGAGTCATTGTGTGGATCATTTGATTGCTTATTGCTGACAGAGCCTACATCTAGTTTGAGGCCTACATGCAGTTGTAGTGGAGCCTACGTCCAGAAGTGAGCCTACATCCAGTTCGAGCCTACATTCAGTCTAGTTGGGCCTACATTCGATTATGAGACATCTTGGCCTACATTGTTATATTTTTGAGTTGAGAAATGTACTTTATTATTATAATGTTATTTTATTATAAAGTACATTATAATTAGATGTTTCTAGAAGTTCTAGTAACTTCTCAAGAAAAAGAATAAATAGAGGGCTTGGGCTATCATTTCTACATGCTTGGATTTGGATTCTTTTCTACTTCTCCATTGTGAAGCAATTTGTAGTCTTTTGGTTTGCAAATACTATTCGATTTTTGGGAATGATCACTCCCCTAGATTGGCATAACTGAGGTAGTGAAATATCTACTGAAGGGTTGCAAATTTGGAGTTGGTACTCAGCCATCTCATTGGTACTTCATTGAGAAATTGTTTGAAGGGTTTGTTTGTGGTTGGAATAAGGTTTAAAATTCACCTCTTGCATTGGTGAATCATTTGGGTGATTGATTGAAGACAATTTGGCACATTTTCAGACTTTCAGTCTCAGGCCTTGGAATCAAGTTTTGCTCATAACTCCTAAACTACTTGGGATCAATTTTTATGCTTTGGAGAGGGTGTATACATACCCTAGGCAGTTCAGTTTATACCATTTTGGGAGCCCAGCACCCTGCCTGGAATTTACTACAGCAGCCGTACCTGTACGGCCTGGTACGGCCCAGTACAGTGCTGCAGATTGGAGCAGATTTGGAGGCAGTTTGTCACCCTTTTATTGGCAATTGATCTTTGCATTTCGGTCAACAACTGAGGCATCATTACCAGGTTCCATTGTAATGTTTTATGGTCAATTCATGTGCACTGTGTAACAGTCATTATAATATTCAGAAAATCAGTCTCTGTTCAGCAGTCTAGATTAGTCTCTGTTTTGTCAATGCAATTGAGTTGGGATAGAGTTATAAGACATTGAATTTGGGAAGGGGATAATCTCTATTATGTAAACAGTCCATACATTTGCTCAGAGAACAGTCTTTATAAATCAGTCCATCATTCTCAGATATTGCTATAAATGATTGTATTGGATTAGTATGCAAGCAAGGCATTGATCATATTGTCATGATACTGTAAGGGTCATTGCATTGTGATCTGAATATTATTGTCACAGTCTGAGAATAGTCATTTGGAATCATATATTGTAGCTGGGTTGATATAGTTGCATTTACATTGGTTTTTATTAATCAGTGATCATTTGAATAGTGTGTACTTCATTGTTGCTCTATTGTATTTCATTGCTACATTGGTATTGTTATCTCAATAACATTTGGTGCCCAAAAACAAATATCAATCTGAACACAACATTTGAAACAAGACCATTCAAATGCATGCAAACTGTTTGACGAATTGACACGGATCAGATTTGGGGGTTTTCAGTGATCCCATTGGTGAGGGTCATTACAGTCTGATCTTAGTCTGTGAAACTTTGGAAATTTAGACCTTGCACTAATGCCTTGAACAAATGTCTCCCAGGAATTTGGTAGACCATCTAAGGCATTAAGTGTTAGCTCGTTACTTTCAATCTGGTATCCAAGTGTTGATAGATGATCCCTTAGTGCAGATATTCTCATAAAGTATGCATTGATAGATTCTCCTTTGTTCATACTTATATGATTGATTTCTCTCTTTAGAGCCAAGGTCCTACTGGAATTATTTATTTCTTATATGCTTTCAAGTGACTTAAACATATGATATGCAGTCTCATGTCAAGATTGGCACAATATGATATCTAACTCCATCAACTATGATTTTCATGGCCTTTTCATTTCCTTCAATCCATGTCGTCTTCTTGGGATCATTTTCCGGTTCTGCTTTATTTTCTTTCACAAATGACTCAACTTTATTCTCTTTTAATATCATCATAATCCTGAACTTCCATGATGAGAAGTTATTTCCTCCTTCTAGCCTATCTTCGAATCTGATTACACTTGCCATAGAGGAATGTGATGTACTTAGATTTAAATCTTAATATCTCATGTTCAATCACTGCTTGGATCCTCCTTAACCTGGCTCTGATACCATGTAAATGTAGATCGTACTTTTATTCAAATTTGATAGGTGATAGTATGTATATATTTTAGAATATATATGTTTATATGTTACTAATGAAATAATGTTTTGCAGGTCCAAAGAAGGCTGAGTATGTTTGATTACCATATCTCTTTGTTTCCTTATCGGGTCTGCATATATAGTATATCGGGGGGGCATGCCTTGAGCGGAAATGTCTCCACGAAGTGGAGGCATGTCAATTCAAGACGTGCCTCCTCTTTTGATTATTCATAAACATATGTTTAGAAGCACCGATTCAGATTAGCATGCTTAACTAATTGTTAATGCTTAATTGGTCAACTTCAGTTTGCATGGCAAATACACCAATAAGGATATCGATTTGTTTATTATTTGGGCTGATATTAAATGCTCAATCGATCAAGGCTGATCGATACTTATATTAATGTGGTTTTCAAACTCATATACAATCAAGGTTGATCGATGCAAATAATATGGTCTTCATACTTATAATGATCAAGGTTGATCAATGCAAATAAATAATAGACAATGCGACTGATCTCATAATTGATTCTTTATCTGATCGATGCTACAAGATTCAACAACCTTGATAGGAATTATAGATAACCATAATGCCCTGATGTTTGTTTTCTACATATTTGATCTTAAAACATTCTTTTAAATGATAACTCCCTTTATAACTAATTATTTTCAACTGTGTAGGTGGTGGAAGCTGCATTGATATCAAGAACACAAAGATTAGAGCGAAAGTTGATGGAAGTTGAACCTAATGTGAGTATGAATTCATAGTGAGTATATCAATATTCAATAGTTTTGAGATATGCTTTCTTTTTTTTAACTATGGAGGACAAAACAATTTTAAGTTTAGGTCATTTTCTCTTCATTCTGATCATTTAATACTTAATATGCTTACAATAAATCTTGAAGGGATAAAGAATGATAGAATTATGAAATTCAAATTTAATGTAAATAGATATTTTCAAATATGTACTACCCTATTAAGAATTCACCACTATAATTGGGTGCAAAGCCAAAACAAAGAGATCTACAGTGCTTTAAATCCTCTTCTAACATCCATATCACTGATAAGGATCAAATTCTGTACAGATGAAGGGTTTGGTAAATAAGAAAATTTTTCTTGTTGGAACTTGGAATACAGTTGAACTATCTACTATTGAGTTTCTGTAATCATCGTCTTTTAGTTTTTTTTCATTTCAACTTCATTTTTTCTACTAGTTTTCATATTTTGCATTTTTGTGATCATCCGCAATGGATCTGGCAAGGTGATAATTGGACAGTACTTATGCTACAGTAGATTCAAATTAATTAATTTGAGATCCGAGTTTTCAATGCAGATACAAACTTTGAATTCAGAGTGATAGGCTCAGATATGACCCCAGCAATTAGGATTATCAAAATTAAATAATTCAACAAATGAAGCCCAAACTGGAATCTATGGAACTATATGTTTAATAGTCATTGTTTATTGTTTGATCTATGCTGTAGATAGCAACTTCCTTAAATCAGGATATATGTTCTATCTTAATCTTTCTCACAATCAATACTTAAATCTGTTGGATACCATAACCTAAGTGAGACTAAACTTAGAGGTTTCCTGAATTTTAAAGAGTACATCAATAAACTGTAAAATAGTGTCTCCAGTGCTTCAAGTAGAATTCTTATATGCTCTTGCAAAATCCAAATTTAATGAAATTTTGTTTTGCATTGTTTATACGTCATGCATTAATTGTACTCTGTGTTCTCTTTAAATGATGTATTATATCTAGGATTCTAGAGTTGATTATAAACTTCAAAGGGATACATGTAAGTAAGCAGTAATTTACTAATAACATAAATTGTCATTATTTCTGCATTTTGATTTTACCTTTCTAAAATAAAAATTAAAAATATTAATAATATGCCTCATTAATGAGGGCTTAAACAACACAGTATATGAGGGTTATTCTATGCTTTTACTGCTATAAAGCATTTATTTTTCTTTAAAATGCCTTTGAGTAAGCTAAGTCTGTCTTTTACTGATCAAATTTGATAGTGAATCAACGAACCTTGGGGATATGATGTTCCTGCATCATTTTTGACTTCCATTATTTCCTCTAACAGGTAGCTGCCTTACTTGAGATGTTGCCAACTCGGTTGACAGCAGACATACTAGAACAACTTCGGCTTAGTAAACAAGCTTTGGTATTTAGCATATGAATTCCATGTCCAAAATTTTGCTACATTAGGAAATGCCACAGCAAATATTCCTGTTGTTTTAGATACCATTTTCCAGAAGAAATATATAATCAATATATGGCAGGTTGAACTTGCCTCTAGAGCAGGAGCATTGAGGCAAATGCTTCTTGAGCTTCTTGAAGATACAAGTGCAATTCGTCGAATGACTCTGATAGGTAGAAGTTGTGTTTTGCGAAAAGTGGATGATATTGTGGAATGCTCAATTCCATCAGATAAACAGGTTGCGGAAGGTAAAGTTGCTTTCCAAGACATCCCTAACATTTTTGTTACATCATTTCTTGCACTCGTATTTTTTGAGATTGCTTATTATTTTAATCATGTGATTCATTCACCAGATGTCATTTTGGTATGCTTAGGTCTGAATATTTCCTAATCCTACATAAGAATGACGACTCAATCTTTAACTATGCTATAATATTGTTCTACAAAGAATTTTGTTTTCATATGTTTAGGGTTGAATATTTCTTATAGCCTATCTAAAAATGGCGATCTTAAATTTTGTACAATGCAGTTTTATAATTCAAGCTATTATAAATGTGAAAGAAAAACATTCCTTATCTTTGCCATTAATCATGAAAGACATGGAGCTACTTTTGAACTGATCAGAATTTAAGCCTTTTAAGTTATATTCAGGGATTTTTTTAACAAAGCAAAGTTATAATTATAATATTGGAGACATTTTAGTTAAATTCATCACCTTGTACAAGCCATAGAGGCCATAGGGCAGTGATGTATAGATTAAAAAAACAAGCTGCTAAAAACAGGAAAACAACAAAATATTATTTCCAACTAAGTGTTTCAGAGCGTTACATATATAGGTTGTTATATTAACTGCGCTATATCTTTGAAACATCAAACATTAAGAGATGCAACAAGGACTAACAGATGACAATAAGAAAAATGAGAAATTTAAGGCTCATTGGAAGCCTTTCCTAAAAGGGCACAATTTTGTCATATCCCCTTTTTTAAATTATGGAATTAATGGAATAATTAATGTAAGTTGTTGAAAATGTGATGTCTCCGACAACATAAAATAAATTAATATTTTGTATATTTGGCCCAACAATTAATTTAATTCTCCCAGGGCCATTTTTTATTTTTTGGTCCATATGTGTTGCCCTATCGGCTTATTTTGTAAACCCTCGTGAAGTTTCTCCGAAGGGGTATTTATAACCGGTTGTAGGTAGTCATAGATGTTTGTCATGCATCTTGAATTATATTATTGTACTGCGAATTCCGGTGGGAGTTAGTCTTCGCCATTTCGGAAGTGAAAGACCTTCCCTACTTAGCTAGCGCAGTTTTGGTGGGACACTTCCTTCACCCTATTCTTGTTTGTTTCCTTGGCTTTGGATCTCACAAATCTAAGGCATTGTCATTGTTTGAATTGAGAATTACTATGGACATCATTGATCTGTGGTAATTCATCTTTGGTACTTATCTGTGCATACGAATGTACTTAATTTTTCTTTTGGCAAATATCATACTCTTGCCACGAAGGTCCCAGGACCGTCGTCACACTCCATCCTTCAACGCACAACATTCTAACCTTACCATACGGTCCTCCATCCACACCGTATGGTTCTCCCTCCCCACCGTACGGACCTGCCTTCACCGTACAATTTGTCTTCAATCGTACGACTCATTGTCATTGTACGACCCACTGTCATCGTACAGACTGTCTTCAACCTAACCACCGTACAGACCTCAACTTCACCATGCGGTCATTGGCCTTCTACTGTATGAACTGCACTTGGCTGCATTGGTTACCCTTCCTACGAGTAGTGAGAAACGAAGTGGTCGAGCAGGGCGCAGGGACATTACAGTGGTTTCAGAGCTGGTGATCTTGCTAGCCTGTTAGATGGTGAATGCGGAAGGAGATTTTGGTGTACACCAGAAAGAGATACCGTTCTCTCGACAGAATGGGTGGACCACGGGATCCGGCCGCTGAAGTTATGGCACTATTGAGAGTTAACTAGAAACTAGACACAACTCAATGAAACCATGATCTGAGGGCAAGAATGATGACTCATTGAGGAGACATTGCAGAAGTTGGCTGGAGGAAGGGCAAATGGAGAACAAAATGGGCATGGCGGTGATAATTCTGTCATAGGGAGAGCAAACCCTCATTGACGCTCCCGACTGTCAATGTTGACGTTTTCGCTATACCGAAGAGAGCGAGAGCCCACCTTCCAAGAAATGCAGGAACAACTAATGCAAGATTGGAAGAACACAAATCTCAAAGGAGACCTGTCCTTCAGAGATTATGCTGAGCTGTGAATGAGATACTCAGGAGACTGTAGTCGTGGCTATTACAATGATGATATCAAGCGAAAGATAGGCAAGGTAAATCTATCATCTTTTGATGGAGCTGGATCAACTACTTCGCGGGCATGGGTACAGAAGGCAGACACATACTTTCATCTTAACCTGATGCCAGAGGAGGCAATCAAGTTTGCAGCGCTCCAACTGAAAGGCATCGTGCACGAATGGTGGCATCATGGAACAGTGACCCTCGATCACGAGTAAATAATGTCGTACACTAAGTTCATGGAGAGGTTGATAGACCACTTCGATGGAAAAGATCCTGAACTTAATTTCAAGGAGTGGGCTTAGCTAAAGCAATCCGAGTTAGTTGACCATTACATTGTAGAATTCCAGAGGCTATCCATGCTGGTGACAGATATATCAGAGAGGCGACTGATTGTGTTGTTCGTAGATGGGCTGATGGAACCTCTTAGAGGTTGGGTGAAAGGATTCAACCCCATCACAATCACAGATGCCATTGAAAAGGCACGTGACATGGAAACATCTTCCTCTCCTAGGAGTTATTCACACCCCAAGCTACCACTCGCTTCGAATGAAAGAGACAACAAACCACCCCCAAGGAAGCTATCATTGGATGAGGCCTCCAGATAGGAGCTGAGGAGAAAAAAACTCTGTTTCATCTGTAAAGAACCATGGGGACCAGGACACCAAACCATTGAATTGGAAGGTGGCGCCAAACCAGTTATCACCACGCCATACGGCCATCGCAAAAAATTCAAAGATGAGATTGAGCAGATGATTTAGGAGCTACTCGAGAAGGGATGGATCTGTCTGAGCTCTAGCCCTTTCGCATCATCAGTAGTATTAGTCAAAAAGAAAGATGGAATGTTACGCATGTGTGTGGACTATCGTGCATTGAATAAGAAGACAATAAAAAATAGATACCCTATTCCCAAGATCGATGAATTGTTAGATGAGTTGCATGGTGCGGTTTATTTTTCTAAAATAGATCTCCGTTCCGGATACCATCAGATCCGCATCCGGGAAGATGTGGAGAAGACGGCTTTTCATTGTCACTACGGGCATTATGAGTTCCTGGTCATGCCATTCGGATTAACGAACGCACCAGCTACTTTTCAATCTTGCATAAATCTCATCTTCAACAAACAATTGCGTAAGTACTTGCTGGTATTTTTTGATGACATCCTTATTTATAGTAAAACCTGGGAAGAACAACTGAGACATTTAGATGAAGTCCTTGGGATCATGGAGGCTCAGTCCTTGTTTGCCAAGCAATCCAAGTGCGAATTCAGAATGACAAAAATATTATACCTAGGGCACATGGTCAGTAAACATGGAGTACAGGTCCACCAGGAGAAGATTCAAGCTATACTTGAATGGCCTTCACCAAAATCACTCTTTGAGTTGTAAGGGTTCTTTGGGTTGTGCAGTTATTACCAGAGGTTTGTAAATGGATTCTCTCATCTCAGTGCACCATTGACAAATTTGACTAAGAAGGGGTCCTTCGAATGGAATGAAAAGGCACAACACACTTTTGATAAGTTAAAAGAAGCAATGAGCACTTGCCCATTCCTCGCCATACCTGACTTCACTCAACCATTCATTCTGGAATGTGATGCGTCCGGAGAGGGCATTGGCGCGTTACTGATGTAGGAAAGACACCCTATAGCCTATGAGAGTCGGAAGCTTACACAAGCTGAGCGCCTATATTCCATCTATGACAAGGAGATGTTGGCCATTGTGCATGCCCTTACCAAGTTTCGACAATTTTGGTGAGTGCCAAGTTCACCGTCTGTATCGATCATAATAGCTTAAGATATTTTTTGGAGCAACGAGACTTGAACGAGAGGCAACAAAAGTGGGTAAGTAAGATTCAGGCTTTCAATTTCGACATTGAATATGTAAAAGGAAAGAATAATGTGGTTGCAGATGCTTTGTCAGGAAAGCCCACCATCTTGTGTTGTCACAGATCTCAGCTGACTGGAAAGCACACTTACTAGTGGAATATTCTAAAAACACATTCGCATGTAGGTTAATGGACAGCGACACTCAGGACGACCGTTACAAGGTGGTGGATGACATCGTTTACTATAAGGATTGGATATACTTAGTACCTGAGTCCAAAATGAAGTAGAAAATCCTGAAGGAAATACATGCCTCACCATTGGCTGGACACCCGGGGTTTCTCAAAACCTATAGACAGCTCAGGGAGAGGTTTGCATGGAAGGGACTTAAAGATGATGTTTTGCAGTACGTGCGGGAATGTGTAGTATGCCAGCAAAACAAATCCGAACACACCTTACCCGCCAGACTATTACAGCCCTTGCCCATACCAAAACAGAAGTGGGAAGGTATCTCCATGGACTTCAACATCGGACTTCCTAAGGCAAATGGAAGGGATTGTATCTTTGTAGTAGTTGATAGATTGACGAAGTATGCACACTTCTTCACTATCTCCTTAGATTTCTAGGCGGCATAGGTAGTCGAATTATTTTTCAAAGAAGTTTTTCGTCTGCACGGGTTACCTAGAAACATTGTTAGTGACAGGGATGGTCGGTTTCTTAGTATCTTCTATACAGAATTGTTTCGGTTGGCTGGAACAGAATTGTCACCAAGCACCAGCTACCACCCTTAGACAGACGGGTAGACGAAAATTGTGAACAAGTGGGTAGAAGGTTACCTCCGGAACTACGTTTCAGCACAACAACGGGCATGGATCAAATGGCTGCATTTGGGAGAATATTGTTACAATACAACTTATCATATGTTTATTGGGATGGCACCCTTCAAAGAACTCTACGGGTACGAACCCCTTTCATTTATTGACATGATTCTGTGTGATAGTCGCGCACCGAGGCCAAAGGACAGGCTTCAAGAAGGGCAAGACATTCTAAAAGTCTTGAAAGAAAACTTACAAAATGCACATAATCAACAAAAGATCTATGTTGATAGGCACCGAATAGAGAGAAGTTTCGAGGTAGGCGACTTAGTATATCTCAGACTCCAGCCATATAGGCAGACATCATTAAAGGTAAAAGGGAAAGAAAAACTGAGGCCACGTTTTTATGGTCCTTATTGTGTAACTCACCGTATCGGTGAAGTTGCTTATGAACTTGAACTGCCAGAAGGGAGCCGCATCCACGTCTTTCGTGTCTCCTGCCTGAAGAAAGTCATGGGACAGAACATTGTAGTGACCACAGATTTTCCACCGCTCAATGAAGAAGGGAAGCTCATATTGGAACCAATTGAGATCATTGATGTACAAGAGAAGACACTGCGGAACCGTACCCTGAAGGAATACTTGGTACGCTGGAAGCACTTGCTGTTGGATGACGCTACTTGGGAAGGTGAACACATTCTCCAGCATCCGACGTTACATTTGCTTGAGGACAAGAAAACTTTGGGACGGGAGGATTGTAATGTCCCTGTCATAAAATAAATGAATTAATAATCTCTTGTTTTCCGACCGATCGATTTAGCTTATCTCGGTCCCTTTTTTATTTTTTTTGTTGTCCGTAGGTGTTTTCCGTGTCAGCTTCTTTTGTAAACCCTCGGGAGTTTCTCCGAAGGGGTATTTATGACCGGCATGTAGGATGTATTTTTCATGTTAAGATTTAATACATTATTCGTATTTTGCGAATTCCTGTTAGGATTCTGTTGTTCGCCATTTCAGAGGTGAAATATCCTCCCTATTTGGTATTTCACAGTTTCAGTGGGATTCAACCCTCACCCTACTTTGCTTGTTCTCTGGTTCCAAATTTTGGCATTTTGAAGCGATATCTATTATTCAAATTTTCTCTTGCAAGTGTTTATTTCCAAATTTATGTGATGGTATTAAAAACTGGAGCATATTAAAGGTTGGAAACTCCCCCCTTGGACACCCTTCTACATTGTATGACTCTAATCCCTCGGTGTACTCCCCAACTCATTCCGTATGGCCTGCATTCTTCACTGTACGGCCCGCAATCAGACATCGTACGATATCTCCACCATATGGCTTCCACAGACACTGTACGACACATCCCCCGTATGGCCTGCAATAGTCACCGTATGGTCCTTGTACCGTATAGCCTCAGGTGTTTTCTTTGGCCCCTCCAATCTGTACGACACCCCAGCTTCTGTTTTGTATGGACGACCAATCACCGTACAACCACCTTCAACCACCTTGTCGCACAGTAGAGAGTTCATTCGGGTTCGGAATATTACATTGGGAGTTGCGAATCACACAACCCGACTATACATATTGCCATGGAAATATTTATCTGTCAAAATAGACAGCACGTTGAGGCCATGGTCTTCGGACTACTATGCACACCGTGGAGTTTCCTATATTACAATGTCTTTATTCAGCCGACATGTTTCTATCCACACTAGAGTGCAAATGGGAATCCTCCCGTCAAGTATTCATTGCCAAATACGAAGCTTTCCAATGTGTTATGAATTCTGTCTGATGCATCAGATTGTTTATATAAAGCGATCAATGCTTCCTACTTTATCGAACTCCACATCAATCTACAACAACACTCAGAATGATGCTTCCTTATTTTCTGTTAGTCTCTTTTCACAGAATACTCACCTCACACTATTCTTCACTAAACTCCAATGCATTAGCATGCATATATAATATAAGTGAAACAAGAACCTAGACATTTTAATTTCCACTATAAGCCATTTCCTTCGACTAATAGCAGGCATATATATTACTTTTGTTTGAACCACCAGAGACGTTGAAATGGTAAATTGGTTTTTAACCAATCTTGCAAACCACATGTTTTAAGTGATTCATAGGGTAACTTCAACTAAATGATTAAAGGGTAGCTAATTTCAGAATAGACAAGTATTGATATAAAGGGCAAATCAGACAAATCTGAGCCTGATAGACATGTCATGGAACAATTGTCGTGCTTGTTTGTCC
Organism: Chamaecyparis obtusa; assembly: GCA_027943335.1. Classification (NCBI taxonomy): domain Eukaryota; kingdom Viridiplantae; phylum Streptophyta; class Pinopsida; order Cupressales; family Cupressaceae; genus Chamaecyparis; species Chamaecyparis obtusa. The sequence goes on from BSBK01000433.1 coordinate 1,567,792, forward strand.
ATTTATATATGATTTTTTTTAATCAATAGACATATTTCAGCATCCTAGAAAGTGTTGACGCTGAGTTTAAATGTTCAGAACTGGAATCACTGCATGCTTTGTAGTCCAATAGAAATACAAAAGTGTGAATGAAAAAATCTTTTATAATCCCAATTTGCCATGTCTCATACACAACAAACAAGAGTCCCATAAAATCTTTTGAGCATATATATGTAGAAGCACCTTCTGTTATCAATTTAAGTTGTCATTAGTGTAAATTCACAAACACCATGCACCGGTATAAGCTCACCGGTCACTCACGTTACTCAGGAGACACCGGTAGACTAGAAACAGTGTAAGCACCGGTAGACCGATCTGAGTACACAGTACCGGTCTCATAGTGCATATAGAGATGAACCGGGTATAGGATATACCAGTCTAACTGCATAAAGATCCGATCCGGATTTTGCGGATCAGTTTGAGTTAAAACCGGATTATACGGGACATCCACCGCTCAGAAGTGGAGTTAGCTTTTTTACCGAAGTTAGCTTTATTTCTACGGATGTTTTAAAGGTAAACTCCAGATCACAATGCACAACTTTTCGCTAGTTGCATGATTTATTGTTGAGTTTACAGCCTGGCGGTTCTATGAGTTAAGAGTTTCATTAAGGTGAACTCTTGTATAAATACAGGTCATAGGATGCAAGAAATAAGGTTTTTGATAATTGGTGAAAGCACAGAGCAGAGGAGAGATACCTTCTGAGAGAAGCGCTACAGTAATAGAGGTGAAAGACAATAGAGATCAACAGCCAGGCAAACCGGGGAAGAGATCAACAGGTATGATTTGATCAGACAATCAGTGTCATAGAAGACCATTGGTTTTATAAGGTGTGAAAGCAAGTTGAAATCCCTCTATCAGGGTGGACCTAATCGGTTCTTTGTAGAATCCCCTAACAGGGTAACATCATTGTTGATGTTAAAAGTCCTTTAACCAGGCAACTCCTAACACAGTTAAGATCTTAGCCGATCTTCTACCAAATCTCTTAACCCGGTAGCACTTTAACAAGTGTTTTGTAGGCTCCTAACAGGGCGCCTTCATTCTGCAATAGTGAAGTTGTGAGCTCTGTCTCACAGTGGTTTTTTCCTTCTAACTGAGGGTTTCCACGTATACATCTTGTGTTGATCTGTGTGTTTCTATATATGCTTATGAATGATTATTTATATTCTGCTTAACAAGTAAGAATAACTGAACAAGTTCTGAATTATATTAGAAACAAGTATTTACTGATTCACCCCCCCTCTCAGTAACCAGTTAGTAATAACAATTGGTATCAGAGCTTTGGCTCTCATATATAAAGCTTAACTGCTTGAGAGAAAGATCATGGAGGGTTACAGGTATCAGAAACAGCTAGAGGAAGCCAACGACATTATTGCCTCTTTGGAGATGTAGTGCCTCCCTCGTTTACCCCTTTGCGTGAATATCTTTATGGTGTGGTTTCGATTGTCATTCTCGAAGGGTAAGGTCATGTTGGTCCCATATGAGGGAGAATCCGCTAGAAGGATTGTTTTGGAGCGTGTATCGATGTTCTGCGAGAACTAGGAGACGTAGGATATGGTCTTGAATCACATTCTGGAGACCCTTAGAGTAGGGATGAGTCATTCATGTGGATGCAGTGATTGTTACCGGCATTATGGTCGATGGCATCATGAGATGCTCTTTGATTTCCTTATGTTTATTAGAAGTTTATCTTTGGAAGTCATGTCAGGTGTTTTAAGAGATTCTATCTTGGTATTATCTTTCTACATAATGGACTCTGTAATTAGAAAATTTATGTTGTTGCATCATGATTTGTGTCCTCGTGGATAGAGGTTTGATTACCATTGTGATGTACTCTTTTCATGTTACTTATACGCTCAAATCCTAGGATACTTTGCGTTTAAAATAAGATTAATTGAATTCAACTGATCTTTGTGATAATACTATCAAGTGCATGTTTTATAGAAAATTATATTGGAAGAAGGTAGTTTAAATAATAAAAGGGTGAAATATATATGTATTCTAATGTAGTTAAATATTGTTTCCCGTGTGTATATAATCTCTAGAAGAAATGCAGTAGGAAAGGTGTGAGTGTACCACTACGGAATGTTGAAATGTTTCTATTTGGATGTATATTCTTTGCTTACTAGCAAAGATATATATAAGCTAAACTAAATTTCGATCAATGCATGATTTGCTTACCAACTTGGATCCGGTTCATATGCATAATGGATTCACCGCGGAGGTAATATGTAAGTCCTCCTCTTGCATAGCCGGCCCTGTGAGATTATGGGGCTTCGATTTTGAGCCAGAGGATTTTTTTAACTTTTTTTTACCATAGCAAGGATGAGTAGGGATTAGGGTTCGGTCTTGTCCTTATGGACCCAAACCTAATCCGCTTTAGGGCTAGATTTGCTATTTCATTTCTTAATTATTTTTATTTTTATTTAATGCATTAAAATCTCCTTATCGTTTCCTTTATATAAGACCTCTTCAATGTTATTGATATTTATTTTAGTAACCCCCTATTTTTGGGGATTTGAAATAGGCCTTTTGTATCTAGGTGATGTCTAGATAACTTATTTCTATGTCATTTCTTTTAGTATGTATATTTTGATCCCTTTCTTTTATTTATTAAGACATTATTTATTCTAGTTGTGCTAATTAATTATTACACCCTCGTTATGTTAGTGTTAATTATTATTTCGGAGCCTTGTTATTTTAACGGCTCTTTTAATTTGGAAGTCTATTATTCCTTAATAATAATAATTATTAATTAAATTATTATTAATTAAATTATTAATTAGAACATTATTATTTTAAATTCTCCTTGTTACGTTTAATTCCTTTATAAATTAACCTAGGCAAGATTAACATTATTTAATTTAATCATTTAATAGAATTTTTGTCTTATGATATTGCCTTTAGCTTTTGGAGTGGTTTGGACTAGGGTGTCATTCCTCATGCCCTTGTTTGGTTGAACACTAGTTAGTGATTACTTCGACCTAGTGCACCTGACGAGTTAGGGAATGCCGGCAAGCCAGCACATGCCTCGAATTCCCTTGGGAGTTGAGTGTATAGGTTGATGTTTCGATCTAATGTTTCTGTTTCAACCTTGTAGAATGAGTCCTTTTTCAAAAAATTTGTTGTGTGTTTTGCCCTAATTTTGGGCATGACAGGAGAATAGACTGAGGAGATCTCTTGCAAAGAGAAAGGAGCTGGCTCTGTAATTGAATGAGAGCAATGGGACCATTGATGAACTCTCTGGGTAGAGTGGATCTGATGAAAATGAGGAGGCAGTCTCTGAGCTTATGGAAAAAAACCAGATCCTAACTGATCAGATTGCCAATCTCAAAAGGGAGCTAGAAGAGAATGCCCTGAGGATGACTGAAGTCATCGAGAAAAAGAGAAAAGATGAAGATGAAAGAAACACTGCAGCAAAGTCATTAACAGCCTCTGAAAAAGAAAGGAATCGGGCAGAGGAAGCTATAGGGGCGAATGAACTTATCATTTTGCAACTCTAAGAAGACATGCAAATTGTCACCCAAGAAAACGCCAACATGCAAAAGGGATGGTATGATAGGGATGAAGCATGCAAAAGACTGGCACTAGAGTTGTATCAATTGAAGGAACAAATGAAAGAACTGGAAGATAGTAATGAAACCCTAAGAAGATACAATGAGAGCTCGGCGAAGCTTGATGAGCAACTCAAAGCTCAAAGAAAACACAAGGATCACATTGGTCTTGGATTCACCGGTAATGACACCAAAGAGATTGGTGAGTCTTCTGGAGCAAACACAAGCAAGAAGGATAAGAAGAAGCGTTAGCACAAAAAGGTAAGAAGACCTTTAACACCTCTTGCAATCATTGTGGAAAACCGGGTCATAGAACAAATAACTGCAAGAATGCACCGATAAAGCCAAACAACAAGTACTGTAAGAACTGTTGCAAGTATGGCCATAAGACCAATGAATGCTGGTCCAGCCCCACATCGGTGTCCAGTGGAAGTAGGGGAAGCTTCAAGGGCTACTGTTATGCATGCAACAAGTTTGGACACAAGATTGAAGAATGTAGATCAAAGACAATGGCATTTAGATCCCCAAGACCGATATTCACCAAGAGAAACAAGAACCGGAACACAGCCAACTGTACAAACTGTGGGATGCATAGTCACAATGACTCTTGGAGCAATTCACCCAACCCAAGAAGGGTGAACCCATGGAAGGCAACCGGGGTAGTCTGCTATCACTACAACAAAGTTGGACACCTAGCAAAAGACTGCAGGAACGGGTCCTAGAACATAAGGAAACAATCGGTCAAACCAAAAGAAAAGACCTCATCTTCAAATGAAAAGATCAATAGGGAAGAGAAGACTGGAAAAATAGTCAGACAGATTTGGTTCAAAAAGGAATCAAAGAGCTCCGCTAAGGAGAAAACAGAGGAAAGATCATCATCTGCTGATGGTGATATCTCTTCAACAAACTAAGCCGTGAAGGCTTAGAGGGAACCGGTAGACCATCTACTATTCTTGGTAAGACTGGTGAGAATTGGACTCACTCAGTCTACAAAGATAATCGGACAGGTAAGAAGTAGTCAATCGGGGTTTGCCAAACTGAAAAATTTGGATCATCGGTTGGCGAAAAATGGAAAGAAAAGTTAGGTAAAGCATTTATTACTGTAGCCATTTAACAAATAGTTACCGTTTGGTAATTACCGTTATAACCTAACCCTATAAAAGAAAGGAGGATTACTTATAAATTTTACTTTGCTTTCATTGTGATTAACGAATTTTTATGAGTAATATTCTTGCGCTTTGATCATTGTGAGTGATTATCTATTAGACCGATCAAAGCTTCTTTCTGTTAATCAACTGTTCGCAATGGCATCATCATCCTCTATCGTAAAGTTGATCAAGGGAAATGAAGCGGACAGTCCAGCATATAACATTTTTCCGGTTCAGAATAGAGACAATGGCATGGCTGGTGCGCTCTTGTCTGTACCAGGAGTCTTCTTAACTAAAGACGTCACAGCGTTCATTCACGCCAAACAGGAAGAGTTGGGTGAAAGATATATTCAAGGCGAGTACCTGTCACTATGTGAAGAAGGGAGACTTCCTGATAAGTATGCCAAGCTAATATCATCTAGACTTATCAATGGAGTATGCTACCCGACCGTCTTCCAGGAAGACCTAATTCGACTAGTTCTCAGTCATCTTCACGAACTGGGTTTCTGGCTCACTAGAGGTGCATGCAATCCGATCACCAAAGATGATCTGCATAGAGTGACCGGATACAACAACCAAGGGGAAGCACTAACCCTAAGGACCATCTCCAATGCCATTGTCAATAAATTAACTAAGTCAAGATCTGATGGTCGACTTATGACCGTGAATGACATTGAGGATGATGGAGTCCGTTTTGCGTCTGCTGTACTTGGCTACAAGGTTTATCAGTTAAGCAATTTAAACAACATACCGGGTCGAGCAATTCGTGCCGCACACCGGATAATGCACGATAATGCCCAATACGACATCTGTGTGATGCTCCGAAGCCAAATATTTGAAAATATGAAGAAGCTTAGAGTTGTGAGAAAGAAATCAATGAAGTACGGGACCCTTCTGGTATGTCTCTACTTCTACTACTCCAACTTCTTCCCGGGAGTCGGAAAGGTTGTATGGAAGACCGATAGACTAGTTATGCATCAAATAAGTGAGATGGCCAATCAACTGGGAAACCAGTTAGGAAGTGTGATGACTGAACACTTTGAGGCATTTCAATTAAAAATGCACGCAAGAGAGAGGGTGCTGTCAACTATTGTTGACTTGTATAAGGACCATGTATGCTTTTTGGTTACCACCGATAACTGCATCGTTCAAGTAGTGGAACCAAGAGAAGTATATGCTCCTGAGCTGGGGTATGAGATCACTGCCGAGACTGCTAAGGCATATGTTGATGCCCTGAATGAAGCAAATTTGGATCTCTCTGCAAACCGGTTTGGTACATTCGCAAAGATTCAAGAGAATCTGAAGAAGAGGGCACCGATCAAAATTGTCTACACCAAAAGGACCCCCACACCAAAGAAGAAACCGACAGCAGAGAAACCCAAAGCTCGAAGGAAGAAAGCAGAACCGGTAACCAGTACCCAAGGGGGAGAACAAGAGGAGTCAGACTTAGAAGACAGTTCCTTTAATCAAAAGGAAGAGGGGATCAAGCAAACCAGTGAAGGAGCCTGAACCAAGACCAAAAAGACAAGATATTGGTGAATTAGTAGCAGGAATAAAGGAAACGGGGAGGTTAGGACAAGTGGGTAGAAGGTATGAATTAAGCAACGACGAAGACAGGAGAAAGATTGAAGAAGCGGTAGTGCATTGCATTCACAAGTTTAATCTGCATCCCACCGAACTTCACAAGACTGTACCTAAGGATCTCCTAGAAATAATTGAAGCTAGATGGAAAGCTTCAATGGAAAGAGAAAAGAAGCTGAGAATACGAGCTCTTCTAGAGGTTCAGAACCACCTCACTCTGGAAGAAGCCACCGAACAGGCTGAATTGCATCAACAATCCTTCTTAACAAAAAGGAGGATCGGTCTCATGCTTGTTGGAGAAGTTGAAAAAGTGCATGATGAAGGAGTAGCCATTTGGACCAAACTTCTTCAGGCCCAGCAGCAAGCAGAAGAACCTCACCAAAGAGACACAGTTCAACCAGTCCCTGACATCGGTAAAGGAAAAGGAGTGCTTGGAGGGGAAGCACCTGTCAAAGAAAAGAGCTCCACAGTACCGGTCATTGACATCAGCGATGACAAGAGCAGCGAGCCAGCACGATCAGCCATTCTCATCTCTCCAAGCAAAGGTAACACTAAACCTATGTCAGTCAATGATATAGTTGATGAAGTAATGGACTTCGGTATAGTAGACAATGCTGCTAAGTGGTATAGTGTGCTAGAAGAAGATGATAAGCAGTCAGTAATTGTAGCAATAGTGGAAACTTTTCTGGACTTCCACAAAACTCCAAGGGATTACAGATCTTAGTTTCCACCGGAATTAAATTCTAGGCTTCGGGCCAAATGGAGATCCGGTCTAGGAACAAATACAAGAATTAATAGAGAAACCTTGTCTAAGGTTAGACCTGGCCTAAGTGAAGATAGGATCAAGCTTCTACTAGAAGAAGCATTAATGAATTTGGATCCTAAATATAGAGTTGCCAAAATAATAAATGGATTTGAAAATGAGGTCTACAGAGAGACTTTGGATTTTCGGCAAAATTATGATTTCAGTACCCTGGACAATTTAGGTCCTCAGGATCCAGCTGAACAAATGCAAGCACCACTGCTTAGATTCACAACTGGTGAAGAATCTTCCATCGAAAAAGAAAAAGTTCAAACAGAGCAGTTCACATATGGTGAACAAATTAATGTTGAACAAGAGATAGGAAGTGAAATACTTGTGGGAGAACTCCATAACGCTGAAGAGCAGCTCATAGAAGAAGTCCCACCGGAAGTACAACTTCAACAAGAAAAAGATGTTGAAGTTAACATGCAACTGGAAGATGATGCTTAGAATGAGGAAGAACCACCTGCCGAGCAAATCCTACCTGAAGTAGAGGTTCAACCAGAAAATACAGCTCAACAAGGAGCTGAAGAGAATAAGGGACAAGAGGAAGAAATCCTAGTCCACACTGAGCAAGCTCAACCAGAGCAAGAGCAAAGGCAACAGTAACATGTAGACATACCAAGCTCCTCATCTAAGAGGAAGTTGTCATTTGCCGAGGAGAAGGAAGCTAAAAAGAGTAAGGTCACTGATACAGTGGAGATGTCAACAAGGCAGCTCAAGGAGCTGACCAAGAAGAAACAGGACATGGTCCTGACCACTTTGAAGAATATCTTGTGTAACTTCGTACCGGATGTTGATATAGATGAAGATGAACCGGTCATCGATCGGCTAGAAGTTTTGGCACAAGCCATCGGTGAAGATCTAACATATCCAGAAACTGTGGCAATAGACCTCTACGAGAAGAAGAGAATTGAGATTCTCCAGAAACAAGTTGCAGATATCAAGGTAACTCTGTCAAACAACTTAAAAGTTCTTCAACAACAGATCCAAGTTGCAGGAAGTTTGATGACTAGGACTTCAAACTTTGGAATATTTTTGTAAGATCTGACTGAGAAGTCTGCAAAGACCTCATAAGAGATTAGAGCCTTGTCCTCTCAGTTTGATATTAAGAACAAAACTGCAACTACTTACAAGAGAGAAATGACAAGTTTAACTCTTAACATTGAGGAAAACTGCAGAAGAGGAGAATAAGAGAATCCAGGATATTATTGGATTTCAGTTATTTTTGTCACCAACATTTGACTCAATGTAGCAAACAACTTCTACAGAGATTCTGATCAATGAACCTGATTACAAAACAATGGAGAATATTGTTTCTCTAAAAGTAGCCCAAAAGAACATTGAATATGTAACTGGTCAATGGGCATCGTTTCTTCACTCTGCCAAAACAATATATAAGGATATCTTCACAAAACTTCAAATGTGAAGAGAAGCATAACCCTTTGTCCTATGGAGGCAAAACGGGGAAGAAGACATGGAAAGGAAAGGGAACAAGGGAAAGAGTAGAACAGCCATCGGAGCACTCAGACAGGGGGAGTCTGGAACAGGGGAAGTGTTCTACAGACCAAAAGGGAAGTCTACAGCTACAGAGGAAAGAGAGCAGTCTACAAAGAACAAGGTATACATTGTCACAAGTGAGTATGGTTTTATGTATGGTTTTTCCACCAATGACAAAGGGGAAGATTGTTATCAATTTAAGTTGTCATTAGTGTAAATTCACAAACACCATGCACTGGTAAAAGCTCACCGGTCACTCACCTTACTCAGAAGACACCGGTAGACTAGAAATCGAGTGTAAGCACCGGTCGACCGATCTAAGTACACAGTACCGGTCTCATAGTATATACAGAGATGAACCGGGTATAGGATATACCGGTCTAACTGCACAAAGATCCGATCCGGATTCTTCGGATTAGTTTGAGTTAAAACTGGATTATACGGGACATCCACCTCTTAGAAGTGGAGTTAGAAGTTAGCTTTATTTCTACGGATGTTTTAAAGGTAAACTCCAGATCACAACGCACAACTTTTTGCTAGTTGCATGATTTATTGTTGAGTTTACAGCGTGGCGGTTCTATGAGTTAAGAGTTTCATTAAGGTGAACTCTTGTATAAATACAGGTCATAGGACGTAAGAAATAAGGTTATTGATAATTGGTGAAAGAACAGAGTAGAGGAGAGATACCTTTTAAGAGAAGCGCTATAGTAATAGAGGTGAAAGGCAATAGAGATCAACAGTCAAGCAAACCGGGGAAGAGATCAATAGGTATGGTCTGATCAGACAATCAGTGTCATAGAAGACCATTGCTTTTATAAGGTGTGAAAGCAAGTTGAAATCCCTCTATCAGGGTGGATCTAATCGGTTCTTTGTAAAATCCCCTAACAAGGTAACGTCATTGTTGGTGTTAAAAGTCCTTTAACCAGGCAACTCCTAACACAGTTAAGATCTTAACCGATCTTCTACCAAATCCCTTAACCGGGTAGCACTCTAACAAGTGTTTTGTAGGCTCCTAACATGGCGCCTTCATTCTGCAGTAGTGAAGTTGTGAGCTCTATCTCGCCGTGGTTTTTTCCTTCTAACCGAGGGTTTCCACGTATACATCTTGTGTTGATCTGTGTGTTTCTATATATGTTTATGAATGATTATTTATATTCTGCTTAACAAGTAAGAATAACTGAACAAGTTTTGAATTATATTAGAAACAAGTATTTACTGATTCACCCCCCCTCTCAGTAATTGGTTAGTAATACCACCTTTTTAAGAATCATATCATACACAATAATATAAAAGCTTATGAGCATATATATGAATGAAAGCCACGGGAGATAGGAATCATTCTTTATTTGCAGGAAAGATTATTGATGAAGTTACCATTTTTTGTTCACAAAGGTATGTATTCTCCACTGTATAATATTTTCTCAAATTCATCCACAACTTCATCCCATTCTTTTGCGATGAATTCGTGTTGGTTGTGGCATGTTCTAGACATGTTGCACAAGGGCTTAGCACCAAAAAGATCCCTAAGACCAAGCCACTCTGATATCATGTTGTTTTTCTGAGTGTGTATTATTATCATTGCCAAGAGAGGAAAATTTAATCTTCCTTTATATCTATTGGTGGTGCCCCTTCGCCAAGGGTCACCACTCTTCCAAATTGGCCTAATTAATTAATTAATTCATATAACTATATTAATATATAATTACAAATGTCTCTTATAGTTAATTATATATTAACTAATATATAATTATATTATCACAATAAATATAATTATTATATTATCAATATAATTATTATATCACAATAATTATATTATCACAACCTTTATGTTATCTATGTTGGCCTGAAGGAATCCAAGCATAGCTACAATAGCATTAACATATTGCATTGAAATATATTGAAGAGCAAAAACAAGCAAATGAAGCAACTTCGAATACAATTGTTCATCCTTTGGAAGGTCTAGAAGTAAAAAAACATCGAAGGCCTCTATGGCTTCAGTTTCCAATGAACATCTTGTAGAGGGCCATCCATTCTTGCATGATCTTCAAGAATCGGTGACAAATAGGAAAGAAAAGGGGCCCTTTGAAATGTCGTTTCACATGAGGTTAGAGACATTGTCGAGCAAGACATCACTAGATGCATCTATGCAAATGGATTGGCATTTAATGTTGTTCCCTCACTGTAATGACAAAAATGGTGAGATCAATTAATTAGGCTCCAAGGGGGTTAAAGGGCCCAGGTTATGAGAAGGTGCGCACTACATTATTGGACCAAGAGGTGAAACATGTAGAGGATTCCTTGAAGCTCATTAGAGATTCATTGATTCAAATAGGAGCGTTCATAATATATGATAGATGGAAAGATGCAAGAAATCACCCTTTGGTCTATGTTATTGTAGTGTCCACAAGAGGTGCAATTTTTTGAGAGTAGTGGATTGTGAAGGGCAAGTAGAGGATGGTATATTCATTGCAAACATTCCTTTTCCAAGTCATTGAGCAAGTTGGCCCTCAAAATGTTGTTCAGGTGATAACAAACAATGCCAAATATCGAAGGGCTGCCAGGATATTGGTTGAGGAGTTCTATAAACACATCTTTTGGACAGCTTGTGTTGTCCACTCACTCAAACTAGTGCTGCAAAAAATTGGCAAGAAAATTGAGTAGATCAAACAAATGTATGATGATGTCTTGGAGATCCAAATGTTCATCACAAACCACCATATGTCACAAGCCATACTTAGACAATTCTCAAGATCGGAGCTCTTGAAGGTAAGTTAAATTATTTAAAACTTAAATATGTTTTAGACTTTAGTTTAGTGAACTTTCTAAGTTTTTTAATTTTAATTTATTATTGTTTTGATTTTGAAATAGGTTTCGACGATCTTTTTTGCCTCCAACACTACTATTTTGAGACACCTTGTGAAGGTGAAGAGGCATGTATAGAATAGTAATTAGTGCTAATTGGAGCATATGGAGGCAATCTAATAGTACAAGTGCAGTTGCCATTAAGTCAATGATACTAGACGACTCTTGGTGGGATTGTGCTGAGTACTTGTTACTAAATTTTTACAGTTGTTGCAATTTAGTTCAAATCTTTAAGTTTATTAGATAAAATCTTAGTTACCGATTCGCAACATCCTAGCCTAGATTCGAAAGCAGATTTGTTCTGATGTGGATGCAAATTCTGGTGACCTGTGGATTCTAATGCGGATGCGGATTCTGGTGCTTTCTGGAACAACCCTTCATGAGATGGGGGATTGACTTTAAAGGCCCCATTAATCCAAGTTCTAGTGTAGTTCATAAATGGATTTTAACTGTAACTGATTATTTTACACACTGGACTGAAGATGTGGCTTTGAGAGAAGCCAATGAATCCGCTATACTAAATTTCTATGAGGATCTTATAACCAGGTTTGGTATTCCTGAATCAATCATTTCTGATAATGCTTTAGCATTTGTAGGGTCTAGAGTAACTGAATGCGCCTTAAAGAATGACATCTATATTAGTACTTCAAATTATTACCCTCAAGGTAATGGGTTGACTGAGTCAACTAACAAGAATCTAATCAGGATCATTAAAAGAACATTGCAAGAAAATCAAAGGGGCTAGCATTCAAAATTAAAATCTGCATTATGGTTTGATAGAATAACTCCTAAGCAGATAATTGGTGACTCCCCCTATGTTTTAGTGTATGGAAAAGAGACAAGATTGCCTATTTCAACTGAATTTCCAGTGCTAGATTTTGCTAACCATCTTTTTTTCTTTGAAGAAGATGATCCACTATGTTTGAGGTATGCTCAATCGCTAGAATTAGAAGAAGGGAGATGTAAAGCTTTAAAAACTATGGAGTATCAGCAACTCCAGACAAAGAGGACTTTTGACAGAAAAGCAACGCTCAGAAGATTTAAGGAAGGAGATCTGGATATGAAGTGGGATGTCCTTAAAAGCAGACTAGGTCATCATACAAAATTTGATAACATATGGACTGGTCCTTTCATGATCACGGAATGCAAAGAACATAACGCATTCGAGCTCTTAATAGTTGATGGAGAGGTTCTGCCAATCCCAGTGAATGGGATATACCTCAAGCATTGCCTCGAGGTTTGATCTACCCTGTACTATAAGTTTATTGCTTTTAATAAGGTGCTGTTGTACCATAGGTTAGGTTTTCTTTTCTTCCAAGTGATGTCCATGCACTAGTTAGTTGTTGCCTTAGTTGTTTCAGTTTGTTTTGTTTTCTAAGTTTTTAGTGCCAAAATTACTGTAAGAGAGGAAAAAAAATCAAACAGCACTTGCTGTTCAGTTAGGAGCATGGTTTTTCATGCTCATAATGGAGCAATAGGTGATGTTTGTTTTGTTTAGGTCTCAGAATGTTTTATAGGTTCCAAACAGACTCTTTTGCCCAATTGATAAGCTACAAGTTTCCCTATGTCTAGCAGGCAGACATGCAGCAAAAGTCACCAAAAATGTTACTAAATTTTTACTCTTGTTGCAATTTAGTTCAAAACTTCAAGTTTATCAGATAAAAGGTACATTTTGTTGCCACCCTTTATCTTTATATTTAGTTATTTTCAAAGATTACAAACACATGGAAATACTTCAAATCTTTCAATTGTATCAAATATATAGATTCACATCTTTTTGCGATTGATAAGAAAGGAACTGCAATCTACTGAATGTAAATGTGTCTCTCACACAAAGACCGTGAGAGTAGTCATTACTATTCCTATGCAAATAAAGAGCTAGAAAAGTAAATAATGTAAATGCATAAACAAGAAGATAAAGGGAACCAGCCATTACCTGGTTGAGAATGGCTGGTGTAGGTCTTCTGTAGGTTTGAAGTCTGGTGTCTTCTAGCCTCCAAGTGTCTTCCATATCCTGCAAGAGTGAAAAGAGGGTACAAGTTAGATCCATATGATCTAAGCAATAACTGATTTCTTGTACCAACATGCCTATGCATCTATGCTATTTAACCATGATCTTTATTTGAATAGGGATAACGAAGATCAAAATCAGAAAAGAGGTCATCATTGCAGCAAGAAGTTTATTGCTAACATGTTTATTTCTTGTGTAGGATCTTGTCTCTTATGGGCTTGTGGAATTAATTGTAGGCTCCCACAAGGGTTTTTTGAGCCCAACATACCCATAAAAGATAGGATTAGTGAATATATAATCAAACTGATAGATCAGAGGTACAACTATAGAGTAAAGAGTCAATTGTATGCAGATATCAAGAAACATCAAAGGGACATAGTTTTCACAGTGAAATCTTTTATTTCAAAAGCTACCAAGTCAAAGTGAGATATTGTGGATCAACAGTTATAGACAAGAAATGATCTGTTCTACACCCATATGCTCAGACAAAAAGAAATATTTCATCAAATTCCATTCTGATTAAGCATATGGATGTAGAACAGATTCTGCCTCTTCATATTCAAATTTGAGTGATTTGTTTATGCTGTTGAACCACATATCATTGAAGGAATGCTATCACACTATATCCAAGAGTAGTATACTTTCGGTGTGTTTCAAATAGAGATATACCAACAAGAAGTGAAAAAACACATTTGGAAAAAGAAGCACAGGCACCTAGGTTTTGAAAAGTACAAAAGTATATAAGCTATAAATTTCAATATCAAAGTTACAATGAACAATCTATGTTGAGAGGTCTTAGACATCAGTAAAGATAAAACACTCACTTCATGCCAAGAATACCCACTTTTCAAAATAAAAGATTTGTGCCTTTCTCTGCTACAGAATCTCAAAATGCCCAAATTTATATGCTTAGAAAGATACAAAGGTTGCAGAAGGCCTTCAAATCGTATCATTATTTACATAAAAGTGTTGAAACCCATGTGGGTTTTTATCAGAATAAGAGTTATATTAGAGCACAACAGTCACGACATGTATGAAAAAGCAAAAGGCTCCGCTCAATCCTTGGTACCGATAGCAGAGGTTACACTTAAGGGTTTGAAGACAAAGTTTTGTCGTCACTTGTTGACCATGCTGAGTCAAGACACTACAAAGCTCTCAACAACAATGGCAGAATCAAAGAAGTTGGGTGTCGTTATTTCCAGATAAACAACTCAAAGTACACATAGGCTAAGTCACAAGGTTCGCCGAATTTTCGGCTCCAAGTTCGAAATTCGGCGAACTCAAAAAAAAAAAAAAAAATTCGATAAAATTCGGCCGAAATTCGTACGGTAAAAATATTAATATTTTAGTCCGCGTTTTTTTAGGGTTTTCGGCCGAAAAAAAGCATAAATAACCGCGTGGTTGCGTTTAGAATGCATCAACTGGAAAACGTGTTGAGCGGCTAGGGTTTTCGAATCTACAACTGCAGCTAGGGTTTTCGAGTCTGCAAGATTGCAACTGTAGCTAGGGCGTTTAGAAGACTTCTGTGGCTTCAGTTCGGCTCTGCCTCCAGCTCGGCTCGCCTCCAGCAAACACAGTCTGCAACGCCTCCGCTCGGCTCACCTCCGCTGGGCTCCGCCTCCGCCTCCAGCAAACACAGTCGACTCCAAGCGGCAAAGAGGTAGGTTAAAAAATTTTACAGTTTCATTTTTAAGTTTAAAAGTTTATATTGTTTCTTTTTTAGTTTCAATATAGTTTATTAAAAAATTTAAATTTAAAACATTACATTTAAATTTCAATATATAGTTTGAAACATTTCATTTAAATTTTGTTTGTAGTTTCAAATTTTCAATATAGTTTATAAACAAATTTAAAACATTACATAACATTTTACTTTTGTTTTATATTAAAACATTATATACGAACTGCAAAAGTTGTAATTATTTATATTTAAATATTATATTTATTTATGTAAATTGTAAATATTATATTTGTAATTATTTTTTATTATGTATTTTTTTAATTTGTAAACTGCAAAATAATAATATTTTATATGTTTATTTAGTATTATTAATTAATTTATTATATATTATTTTGTTTATTATTTTTAATTTGTATATTTCCTTAGTAAAATAATAGAAAAACTATTTTTTTTAATTTTAATTCTGTTTATTAGTAAAGAAAAAATAAAAAATTATTATACTTTTATTTTATGTTTTAAAACATATAGTTTATTGGTTTTATTTTGTTAAATTTTAAAACATATAATTTAATGGTTTTATTTTCTTTTTAAAGTTTAATGTTCTATCAAATAGGAATATTTTTTTATTTTTTTAAGAGTCTAAAAAAATGTCATTTTTGCATGTGTTTATTAAAATAGAATTTGTTATTTAAAATAATTACTTCTTATATTTTGTTTTAATGTTTTTAAAATAGACATTGAATGATTTAAAATAAAAATATTAATTTTCATTTGCATCATGCAGGTTGTAATTGAATGGCTCCGAAAAGATCAAATTATGAAGTGTGGAAATATGTGACAAAACAAGGTGCTAGTCTCTATTGTACCAAATGTAAGAAAGATTTTACAGGAAGTTTAACAAGGGCAAGAGACCACTTGCTTGGTATTGTTGGGGGTGCAAGAGGAGGTGTTAAAGCATGTCCAGGAGTGACTGAAGAAATGAGAGGTGATATAGAGAGAGAACTAGGCCTTTTGGATGCAGGAAAGCAGAAAAAGACAAAAAAAACAAAGAATTGAAGATAGTGTGTCCAGGTTATCTATGACATCTTCATCTAGTTTATCCAAGCCTACAGGTGAAACAAAACAAAGTGGAACACTAAACAGCTTTTGGAAGCCGCTAGAGAGACAACAAGTGGATGATGCATTGGCTGATTATTTCTATACAAATGCTGTTCCATTCAATACAGCAAGAAGTCCTCAGTTCCGTAATGCAATTATGAAAGTTGCAGAGTTTGGCAAAGGGTACACACCTCCATCTTCAGAGGCATTCAGGACAACTCTTTTAGAGAGGTCCAAAGATAGAGTGACAGGAAAATTAGCTGAGATCAAAGCCACTTGGAAGGTAACAGGTTGCACTATTTTGAGTGATGGATGGTCAGATATATGTCAGAGGCTCCCCTGAAGGTGTTGTGTTCTTGAAAGTGATTGACACGATGAACCAAAAAAAAACTTCAGAGTACATTTTTCAGATACTAGAGGAAGCCATTCTTGAGGTAGGGGTGGAAAATGTAGTTCAGGTGGTTACTGACAGTGCAGCAAATTGTGTGGGAGCTGGGAGGCTGATTGTAGAGAAGTACCCACAGATTTATTGGAGCCCATGTGCAGCACACTGTTTAGATTTATTGCTTCATGACTTGGCAAAGTTCCCCTGGATACGTGAGGCAATTCACAGAGCGAGAGCAGTTGCAAATTTCATTAGAAATCATCGTCTCACCTTGAGCCTTTACAGGAAGCATGCATCCAGGGAGTTGATGAGGCCATGTGAGACACGGTTTGCCTCATTTTATATCACTTTGAAAAGAGTGATTGAAGAGAAAGCAGCTTTGAGATCTGTGATTTGTTCTAATGAGTGGGAAAACTCAATACTTTCTAAAAGTGCTAAGGGGAAAAACATAGAGCAAATCATCTTGAGCACCAATTTTTGGGAAAGTGGAGGAAAGGTTTTGAACGTATGTGGACCAATAGTTGATGTTCTTCGTATGGTGGATGGCGACACTCCTTGCCTTGGCATGCTTTATGAAAGCATGGACTGCTGTAAAGAGTCTATTCAGAGAGCACTGAAAAATGCAGATTATATGGAGATATGGGAGGCAGTTGATTCTAGATGGAAAATGATGCACACACCATTACATGCAGCAGCTTGCTATTTGGAGCCTAAGTTATTCCGCATTGATAGACAGGCTGATTGTGAAATTATGGCAGGGCTTTATGATGCCATTAGCGAGTATGAGCCAGATCGAGACACTGCAGCTTTAATCAGAGACCAATGTTGGAAATACAAGAAAGCAGAAGGGATGTTTGGAATAGATGCAGCACAGTATGATTTGACAAGAGCTGAGGTAACCGGCTATAGATGGTGGATGAGCTATGGAGCACAAACTCCTGAACTACAATGCTTTGCCATTCGACTATTGAGTCAAGGAGCAAGTTCATCAGCTTGTGAGAGGAACTGGAGTTGCTTTGACCACATCCATTCCAAAAAGAGGAACTAGTTGCTGACCGGAAAGTTGGGAGATCTTGTCTATGTTCGCAGCAATTTAAAATTGCTCATGAACAAATCAGCAAATGACTCCACATCTTCTCCACAACAAAGAATTTCAGAAGACATAGCAGTTGGAGATGTAGAGGAGCCCGACTTCTTGGATGATGAACTGAGTAGTGATACTGATACTGATGATGATTCTACAGCAGATCAGCCAAGTGCTCTTGATGACTTGGAGCTTTTTTGAAGTTTTATAGTCTTGACTTTTGATTGTAACTTTTTGACAAAACACCATCTTCGTACTCTTGGTGATTTGGAGATGTTTTGAAGTTCTAAAGTCTAAAACGCTGATCGTATCTTTTTGACAAAAAAACATCATTGTAATCGTGATTTCACATGTTTCTTAAGGTTTATATCTTATAAATGTGATATCTTTTTGAAATGATTTCAAATCTATTTTGTAATGTCAAACTTTTTTGATAATTTATTGGATATACAGTTGGAACTTGGAGAGATGTTTTGTTTTGTAGGTTTGGATTGAAAAGTTCTTTGCTTGAAACTCATAAACATATGAAAATAATATGAAAATCATCTTCACAAACCTTCCTATAGCTAAGATCATATACTTATATTTTTTTGAAAATTATATAAGGTGAACTGAATTTCGAATTTTTTGGACCTTGTCGAACTTCATCCGAACTTCATAGCTGTCGAACTCGAACTCGAACTCGAACCTTGTGACTTAGCACATAGGAGTCATGACCATCAAAGATTATTAAGAGAAGATGCTTCAAATAGAAGAAATAAACAATATATACCTCAAAACTCTCATAGTTTAAGCAGAGATCGATTAGAATACAAAAAGCATTTTAGGCACACAAAATCAGAAAATGGAGTTTGTTGGTGTTTTTCAAACACCACATACCAGTGAAAAAGAAGAGGAAATATATATAAAAAAAATGCATAAAAGCCCTTACAAAAAATTGCAGATAAAACTACAGGAAAAGCTTTGCATTTGTATGTTTCGAACACAAGGAATGCGTATTCATACCTCCAAAACAATAGATCAAACTCCAGCGAATAGCGGTAATGACTCCAAGTTTCACAAAATGGCAGCAGGGTCAAACAACTAACTCCCAAAGATCTCTGAGTTTCACTAATGGCGGACGGTTAGAGCTAGGGTTTTCAAACCCTCATTATAAGAATGCTCTCAAATTTTCTCAAAGTCGTAAAATGCAAAACGAGGTTACAACATCGAGTTAAGGCTTTCTTATGTGCCCTAACTCGTTATTATTGATAATATTTGAAGTCCATTTCTTTTTAATGCTCACGGATTTCTGCTGTGGCATTTGAAATTTAAGTTTTGGTTATAGTGTTATCTAATAATATAACAATATTTGTTATGTTATTTAGTAATATTTTATATTATTAAATAAATATGCTTTTATTATTTGCATTAATATTATCTGTAATTAATACTAATTAATTAATGATATTATAAATCAATTAATTAGTATTAAATTTTGAAATGCAATAATAATAACTTTTTGAATCAAAAGGAAGGAGATTGACATGGAGTCTTAAGAGGAAGATGTGGCAATTTATTTTTGCCAAGTGGAGGTGTTTTCAGTCATGGAGGAGGTTTCAAATTGATGGAGTCTTGGTGTTGGAGTGGTGGCGGTTTATTTCCACCACATATTGTAGAGTTCATTTTTGAACTTAAGACATTCTTGGTCTCTTTTTGAGTCATTTTAGGAGGCTTTGGAGTTGATTTAGAGTTGTAACTATGGGTATATGATGAGGAGGAAGTCCTGGCAGAATATCCTCAAAGACTTTCTTATGCTTTCTTAAGATTGGTTGGATATCTACATGGGTTAATGGATCTTTGGATAAAGATTTGTCCATTATCATGCATTGCGCAACCCATTCCTCTTGGTTGTGTCTAAATATCCTTTCCATCCTATTACATGCAATTACCTTTGGGGATTCATTAGGTAATCCCTTTAAGGTAACTTCTTGCCCATTATGATTAAAACAAATTTCTAAATTGGGTTGATCCATGATAAAGCACCCTAATGAGTGTATCCAAGGAATTCCTAGTATTACATCATATTGTAGATTTACTACATAAAATTCTCCTTTAATAGTGTGCTTATCCACAATGATTTCTAATTGTGGTATAATTTTTGTACATGAGTCAATATTCCCATTTGCTAGTGCTACCTTGAAATTGTTGAAGTCTTTAGTCTCTAACTTCCTTTTGGACACAAGACTTCTGCTAATAAAGTTATGCGATGCTCCACTGTCCACAAGAGCAATTACTTTTTGTCCTTTAAGGGTTCCTTTGATTCTAAAAGGTCGATGTTCATTGACTTGGGATATCGTGGCAAGGGATCCATGCTCTTCCTCATCTAATTTAACTTGTTTGGTAGGATTTTCTTTTTCTTCATCCGCGGTGACCTATATGTTATGCATTCTACTTTCACAAAGGTATCCGGGTTTCCATGGTTCTCTACATTTGAAGAAGAGCTTATTCCTTTTTAATTCATCATGTTGTTCCCGGTTTTCTGCCCTTTTGCATCTATGTCCATGTTCCCATGGTTCGTTGCAATGGTAAGGTCTTTTCTTTTGGGGTTCCTTTCGGTGCTTATCCTCTTTATGGGGGGTTTGCTAGTGGTTGTTTGTAGTGGATTTCTCGGGTTTATCCCTTGAAGGCTGAGAATCAAATTTCTTTGCCTTTGCAATGGCTTCATCCAAACTTGTGGGGTCCATGGCATTGATTATGTTGCGGATGGAGCCTTTTAATCCTTCTACAAAGAGACATGTGAGTCTTTCTTGTGAAATTTCAGGTACCAAGTCTACTAGTTTTTGGAGTTCAGTAGCAAATTCTTCAACTGCCCCCTGCTGCCTAACCTGTGTTAATTCTTTAAAGTACCATTGTGGATGTTTCTGTTCAAACCTCTTGGTGAGTCTTTGTGTGAATTCATCATAAGAGGTTATATGTTGATGGCCTTGTGAGACGAGACCATGATGCCACCATTCGTGGGCTGCTCTTGTTAAATGCAGTACTGCAAACTTGATTGCATTTTCTTTTGTCATAGGACTTAGTGATAAGTATGTGTCTAGCTTTTGAATCCATGCTTGGGTGAGAGTTTCCTGGAACCGTCAAAGTTTGGGAGGGTTATTTTACTTATTCTCTCCTTGAGACTTTATCTGCTGGTTTCTTCCTTTTGACACGAGTGTTAGCTTTCATTTTGGCCTCACAATAGTCTTTGAAGGATACATGGTTTCTTAGATCGGGATCTAGTCTTGGATATGCTACTAAACTTTCATCAACGTTATCTTGGGGTGGTGCAATTGTCTCTTCTCCCATGATTTCGTGGTCTTCTCTAGGTAAGAAGGAAGGTCTTGTGGGTCTGTAACGTGATGTTTTAGGAGAGAAGTGATTGCTATTATTATTATTGCTTTCTGAATGGTTGGAATTTATATCCCTTCCATTGTTGGGACGAGATAAATTATTGCTTATGCTTTGTATGGTCTGAAGGAGGAGTTGATTAGATTTTTCATTTTGCTCCATGAGGGCTTGAGTGGTTTGGGCTGCTCACTCTATGAGGGCTTGGGTGGTTTGAGCTATTTGCTCCATGAAGGCTCTCAACTCATTACTTAGTTGTTCACTCATTTTACTTCTTTTTCTTGTATATGTTTGCATTAATTAAATTAACAGGGTGGCAGGATTACAACTCTGATACCAATTGTGATGTCCCTTACCTACTACAAGACAAACCACATATTCGCAATTTGAAAATAAGTTAGCAATGGATAGGGTAATCTCGTGAAATTGACATGTACAACATTATGTAACTTGCAACCATAAGGAAACATCAAACATAATCTATCTCCATAGGGTTTTACCATTTATATATTAAAAGTTAAGAGAGTGATTTATTTATGCATCTAACTTCTAATGGATTTAGAGAGGAGATGATATGGTTTAGTCAGACAATTCCTTTCTAAGCCCAATAGCGGAGCTTTGGCCCTCTTGGCCTTGGGTCATCCTCTAATGCTCCCAAGGTGGTCTACTTAGTGAATTGCCTAACTATCCTAGGTTCATCTTGATAACTAGTTAAGCTCGGTAGGATAGGAATGGTGAGGTTTGGTAATTAGGGCCTTGACTTGTCCATTCTAAGTCCAAGAGCGGGACTTTGACCCTCTTGGCCTTGGTGTCGTGACTTGACTGCTACCAAGGTGGTGTAGTTAGGTGGCAGTCCTATGCCTTCTTACCTAACCTTCCGCATCTTATCCTAGTTGAACCTTGTGTATCTCCTAATGAAATTAACATGGTAATCATAACACATATAGGGTGAGAGAGAACCCACTGTTTATTTACACTAATTTTTGTAAAGAGCAATACTAGGAATGTTCACACATCCTTACTTAACGTTAGTTGGATCAGTTTGTCCAGACTATAGAATAAACCGCAATTGTCATAGCTTATTGATAAGACAACATTCTCTGTTTTTAATATATATTGATTTAGGAAGTTATCTTATTATTAAATGATGTTGTTAACCAATATTTCTGAATTATTTATAAGCTTAGAGTACGTGGGTTATCAGATTACAACATACCTGAGTTATGTGTTCTTCCCTTCCCACTTCCAATTCCGGTGCTCGTATGGTGGATCTCTACAACTCCTGGGTGGAATAAGACTTAGCTAGAAACCGTTGTGCCGAGAAGATATGATGTGCCAAATTCTAATGGACGTTGCAATGACAATTGGCCTAAAGTTTATATTCCGATTTTCCTCTTCATTGATTTAATTCGAATCACGCCTTCAAATTTTGTTCTATTATCTTCTTCATTATTTCCTTGTGATGGTCTATGTTTTATTCCCACCTATGTTTTATATCCCCTGCATGTGAAGAGGTGTCCGCATTTTTTCATTATTGGGTCACGACCTTTCAAAATTATCAACTCACTATTCAAGTCGATTAGTATGGTTTTAAAATAATCATAGGTTAATATGAATTTATATCAATCATAGGTTAATATGAATTGATACTATTAATATGAATTAATATTTATATTAATTATATATTGGTTAATAAAGAATTATTGACACTATCATATTATATTGATAAATAAAATATTTAATATTTTTGACTATTTTTTATTGATTATTAATAAATTATTAATTATGGGTTATTATCATTATTATTAATTTTGATTACCAATATGTTATATATTCACAACAAATTTAATATTATTGACTATTAATTATTTCATGGGTCAATTATCTATTGATTAATTAATTTCTTTTTGTGTCAGCAATTTTAAAATGGTACTAAATAGTTGCTCAATTATACATATATACATCAATTATGGTTTGTGACATTGATCTCCAAAATTGCTTTCCAATTTCAAATTCCCAAATAGGAATTGTAATCACGAAGAGATAAAATGTTGAATTGATGCTTATGAACTTTCACAAAGCTTAATTATATATGCAACTCTAACTTGTAAAAAGCAAAGAGTTGGCTAACGCAAATGGGCGCTACAAATTCAAGTTGACACATAGGCCTTGCTTAAGTCAAGATGCCGCACAAGTGCACCCCGTTGAATGTGCCCCCTTGACTGACTAACTAGCTCTCGGGGGACCAAAAGAGCTAATAGCAATTAAATAGGTCTGACTGAAAGAGGGTACATGACATGATCAGCAAGGAAGAAGATCTAACCAGCAAAATAGAAGTTTAACCCTCAATCTTCTCCAAAATTGTTCTATGCAAATTTGATATCCAATAAGCTTTGCAAATCTGAAAATGTTAACTTTAATATGCCCAAATGTGACCTCTGAATAAAATTAGTAGATTATTCTCCAGACTGTATCTCTCAACAACATGGAGAAGGTTGCTCGCAAGGGTTTTCGTCCTCACAAACCAAAGATGAAGCAATCTCCTCCAAACAAAAGCAATATGAAAAATCAAACTCAAAATATCCTCTTATATTTTTTAGCTTTTTGGCTGCTTTTTCGAAAAAAAAACACTGTTTTGCTTTTCCGCTCTTTTTTTAGAATGTTTTTCCTTTTCTTTATTTTTTCTTGAAAAACACTTTCTTGCTTTTTAGCTTTTATTTCAGGAATGATTTTTTTGTTTTCTTTTATTTAATAAGAATCACTTCCCTTTTTAATATCCCAATGAAGCATTCAATAATAAAGGCCCATCCATTAAAATAAATCACCTTTAATTTAATATTTGGCATCTATAGTCCCTTCATTAAATAAATAAATAAAAATAACAATAAAATCATTTTTTTAATTAACTTTATTAACTTATAACTTATTGTTATATAATTTAAAGTCCCTGGATTATATCAAATTTGAGATGATCATCAAAATTGGACCCACCAACAATACTAAAAATAAAAAGCATGCCAACTGACTTTGTCGGATCCCATAATTGACCTACTAAAAAAAGTGTGGGAGAATTAACCTAAAAAGGCTCCAAAAAAACCATTACACTCATTCAACTTGTAGAAAATGAAATTGTACTTGATTATGCTTCTAAGATTCCCTAACTCTAATCATTAGCCTACAAGAAAATACCTGTACAAATCTTTACTATTTTCATTCCTTCTATATCTCATGTCAAGAATATGGTAAGAAACGATGGTTCTTCTTGTAAAACTAATTTGTCGTATATTTATCTCCTGTGAAAAAATTACCATCTTGTTTGAATTACCTATTGCAATGGGAAATAATTTCTAGTTAGAAAACTTTCGACCAAATGCAACCAAATATGGAGTGTCAAATTTATATATTTTTAAATTTCTACAATTCTCTGAACTTTTCTATATTTTGTCATGTGCAGAGGAAGAGGAAGAGATTGAAATGCTTTTGGAAAACTATTTGCAAAGGTTCTTATCCTCACTCCTTCCAATTATTTTGATTGTATGCATAAAACAACTTCCTTTTTGAATAATAATATCAGAGTTGGCCCCAAAATATTTGAAAAGCTAATGCTTGTGAACATTTAAAACATGAGAATACTTAAGAGTTTATATTGTATGTTATTGAATTTCCTTGTCTATTTTCTCTACATATGAGTGACTCCATACACTAAAAATATGTGTAAGCAATTCCTTAGCTCCATTGTTTCATAAAATTAGATGCCACACATGATAACTAGATTTCTATCACATGTGATTTCTTTCATATCTCATGTGCATACAAAGACTAAACAGTTACCATGTTTAAAACTAACTATTAAACTACTAACATTTATTATATCTAACATTATTTATTTATTACTAAAATATAAACTAACCTATATACAAAATAAAAGATGTAATCATCCAATATTCCCTCCTTTTTATATCAATCTGAATAAAGGATGTAACATTGCAAAAGTTGATTACAACAACCCTTCGGGAGATTTTGATGGAGCGCCTTCACTAATTCTTCTTGCTCACCCAAGAATCACTAGATTGACTTCATTAGTGAATATCTTGACTATAAAAATGCAGCACTCTATACAACATCCTCCTTGCACAATGAGAGAACAACTTTCCTTTGAAAGTCGACATCTCCTGTAGTGTTGCACATGAGGGAACAACTCTCCTTTGAGAGTCCACATCTCCTTCAAGTGTGTCATTTCCCTCTTCCGATGCTACGAAAACGATTCCTCTTATGTAGAAAAGAACTTCAACCCATGTGGATACATTAGCTGCACCCACAAGAGATCACAATAAAATCTAAGGCCCCCTTGCTTCATGAAATGACAAAAATAGAAAAATGTGCATTCATATAAGAGACCATCTCTGAGTGAGAAGTTGTAATGTCCCCTCTCAAATCTAGAAAAATGGTGACTGTTAGCTTATCTCACGGGTTCTTCTAGTCTATTGTAGTTGGTTAGGGAACTCCTTGGTTCTCCGTGTCACTGACTAATTCCCACTACTCAGCTTATTCCTGCTACTCATATCCCAGTTATTAAAAATATGGCTACTGGCCCATGGGGAGCAGCTTTTGGCCCACTGAATCTTGCAACACCTTTGCATGCATTACCCCAAGGTTCTTGTTAGAATTTTCCCAAATTCTACGGGGATGGAAAAGAACACCCAGATGAACACATTAAAGCTTTCTACATCGCTGTAGGAGTTTTTGGTGTTGAACATGAAGATATCTCTGTAAGGCTCTTCATCGAGACTTTACAAGTTATAGTTGCCAATTGGTTCTACAATTTGGAATCCAATTCTATTACGGACTGGGCTTCTTTGAGAACCAAGTTCCTTGAAAGATTCAGACCAGCAGAAGATGAGCATGCTCTCTTAGCACAGCTCACGCAAATGAAAAAAGAGGCGCAAGAAGGAATGTGGGAGTTAATTGCCAAGTTCAATAAACTAGCCAACCGGATTCCCAGTGCTTCTCAACCTACTGCTACAAATTTGAAGTGTTTCTTCATTAACACTCAACTTCCAGAAGTTAATTTCTTCCTGAGAAGGGCTGCTCCTGGGACTCTAGCTCAAGTACACAAACTCTGGCAACAGAGATTGAAGATGACTTGATACTTGCGGGCAAAATTCGAAAAGATTTGAACCGGTTTAAGAACAATTCCTACATGGAATCTTCTTCATCAGATTCTATTGATACATTGGTTCAGAAACTAGCAAACGAGTTTCTTTCCCTTAAGAAGCAAGTCTCACAAGGATCATTCACTGGTGCATACAAGGATATACCAAGGAGGCCATATCCTAATGCTGCAAACAACTATGCTGCCAAGAATCAGAACAAGCTTCCTCCTCCCCCGGAGAGGCTTGCACTTGAAGAACCACCAAGTAAGTCAGCCACTGGTTACTATGAAGGTGACCTTGTTAGTGATACTCAAGAAGATTATCCTTTCGAGGATAACGCTGCTCAAAATCATGAAGATAATCAAGCAATTGGTGACTCTACTATGGAGTACGTTCAATACAATGATGAGGACCATGAAATTGATTTTGCACAAGCATATGCGGTCATGACACGTTCACAGACCAAGCTGGCTCAACAAAAAGAAGAGGCAAAAAAGAAGCTGGATGCTCCTCAGTTGCCTGTTACTATTGCAAAAAGAGGCGCACCATTGCCAATCTTACTTGATGAACCAGCAAAAAACCAAGTGCAAATCCTCCTCATTCTTCATCTAGTATTTCGAAGCCCAATATACCTATTACAAATACTAAACCTCAGTCTGAAATTTTTTCTTTAGCAAGTTCATTCCAAGCTTTTGATATCATAGATCACGCTAGGAAAACTAAAATTCAGATGTCTGAGGTAGAATACTTACAAGCATATCCAGATCAGTTGAATAGACTCACGAAATTTTTCAAAGAATCCTAACCTGCTCAAACTCATACTGCTGCCCTAGAGCCTAAAACGATGCCCAATAATCAAGTCACTATACCATCCTCAGTCCCAAGAAAAAATGAGCCTTTCTACCTTTCTCTGTTGATTAATGGATACAAATTCAGTAATTGTGTCATAGATTTTGGTGCATCTGATAATGTCATGCCGGCTAAAGTGGCAGACGCTTTGGGATTAACCCTGACAAAATTCTTCGGTAATTGCTTTTCCATGGAAAATAAGCAAGTACCTCTAAAAGGACAAATCAAAGATGCTCAATTTGCCTCTGCGTCCTTCCTGGATTAAAAGATCAAAATGATTGTCTTGGTTGCAAATGTACCCGCTTCTTATGGTATGTTGCTTGGTCGTAATTTTTGTAAAGATGTGGGTCGTGAGCTCAACATGGACATGACTGAAGCATGTATACCTGTCAGGGGTGTTATCAGAAGTTGCATCCTAAAAGAGAAACAAAGTATGTGGTGATCAAATCCTATGATCCTCATGCTCAAATTCTCTTTGAGTTAGCCGGAATGGGTAATTGCTATGATCCTCATGATGAAGTATCAGAATTTGCTAAAGATTGGATGGATATTTCTGAGAGTTCATCTTTACTCTCAGATTCTAATAGATTTGCTGATGCTAATGAAGATCAAGAGGTGGTGGTTGTTCCTGATCAATCTCCTATG
Organism: Chamaecyparis obtusa; assembly: GCA_027943335.1. Lineage (NCBI taxonomy): Eukaryota > Viridiplantae > Streptophyta > Pinopsida > Cupressales > Cupressaceae > Chamaecyparis > Chamaecyparis obtusa. Next base: position 1,595,548 of record BSBK01000433.1, read on the forward strand.
GAGGTTGAACAAAATGTTGTCTTTGAAGACGACTCTGTAGATTCCTTTGAAATTTTTCTTACAAATTCTTCTGAAGAAAGTACTAGCAGTTCTAATGAGGTTTGGACCACAAAATTTGATGGAAGTTGTGCTTCTATGGGATCCGGTGCATGAGTTGTACTAATCTCACCAGAAGGGAAAATTTTTCCTTACTCTTTCAAGCTGTAGTTTGTGATTACTAATAACACGACTGAATATGAAGCCCTGATATTAGGATTGGAAATGGCTCAAACAAATGGAATAAAAAATCTACATGTCAAATGAGATGCCGAGCTGGTGGTATGTCAAGTTAAAGGTCAGTACCAAGCCAAAAATGATCGACTTAGGCATTACCGAGACTTAGTTTGGGACTATGTCAATATTTTTAATGCTTTCAATATCTCGGCCGTTCCCAGAAAACTAAATGATGGAGCTGATTCGCTTGCAGTGTCAGCTACTTTGCTCATCCCTCATAGTGATTTTGAAAACAGCAGGTATGAGGTACAATTAGTTTTCCGGCCAAATATCCCAGACAATTGTGAACACTGGCAGGTGTTCAATGATGATGATCATCAAAGATTTCTTTGGACTAGATCATAAATTTCCTTGAGTCCAAGGAAATCTTTGATGATCAATATTTTGAAGGTAGTGACAACCTGCTAGGAAATGTTGTTTCTGATAAAGATCCTGATACTAGTCAGGACATTGTTCAGCTGAAGGGAAATAAGATCCCTAAGGGCCTTATTTCTTTGGAAAAATTGTTTGACCAACATGATAGATATGTTAAAGAACAATAGAACACAAGGGCGAGTTCCTCTTCGGGACATTTTGAGAAATACAATATTGGGACTGAAGAAGATCCAAAATTGGTTAACATTGGTATCTTGTGCTTTGATGAAGACAAGGAGAAATTTATAACATTGCTCCATGAATACAAGGATGTTCTAGCTTACTCCTATGAAGATATGAAGTCTTTCCATCCCAAGGAAATCCAGCATGACATTCCTCTAAAGTTTGGTGCAATTCCTTTCCGTCAAAAGTAGAGGCATTATAATCCAAAGATTTCAGGAACCATTCTCGCTGAAATACAGAAGATGCTGGATGCAGGTATTATTTTTCCTATTCACCATTCATCATGGGTAGCAAATATATTTCCTGTACGAAAGAAGAATGGAGAAATCTGCATATGTGTAGATTTCTATAATTTGAATCAATTATCCCTCAAAGATAATTATCCACTACCCGTTATGGATCAAGTGTTGCAATCTATCACTTGTTCAGAAATGCTATCTATGCTTGATGGTTTTTCGGGTTACAACCAAATTGAAGTTTGAGAAGACAATCAGTATAAGACTGCATTCACTACCCCATGGGGTACTTTTGCATATCGTCAGATGCCTTTTGGTCTAATCAATGCAAGAGCAACCTTTCAGCGAGCAATGGATTTGCTTTTAAAGGGTTAATCAACGAATGCATCGTTGTGTATTTGGATGATTTGACTATTTTCTCCAAATCACGTCAAGATCATTTCAGTCATCTCTGACTAGTCTTGGAAAGATGTAGACAACATGGTGTGTCTCTCAATACCAAAAAGTCAATCTTTGCTTTAATGGAAGGTAAGTTGCTAGGACATATTGTGTCCAAGGAAGGTATCAAATCGATCCAGATAGGGTGCAATCCATTCAAGGCCTATCTTTGCCATCAAATAAGACATCAGTTCATTCTTTCTTCTGAAAGGTGAATTTCTTAAGATTTGTGCCTGATTTTGCTGAAAAAACTCGTCATATTGTTGACATGATGGAAGGAAAAGATGCCTTTCACTAGAGTCAAGAAGGAAAGACAACATTTGCAAAAATCAAAGACGCAATAACACATTCACCAGTGCTTGTTTTCCCTGATTATACAAAGAGTTTCATCATGTATAGTTATGCTTTTGAGCATACTCTCTCTGCTATCCTAATGCAGAAAAATGATGAAGGGATTGAATCACCCATTTCATTTATGAGTTTTCCTTTGAAAGCTCATGAACTGAAGTACACTCAGATGGAGAAGCATGCTTATGTTGTGGTCAAAGCAGTGAAGCATTTTAGGTTCTACATACTGAATTCTATGTCATAGCCTTGGTCCCAAATACTACTGTCAAGACCATTCTGACACAACAAGATTTTGGTACAAAGAGAGGAAATTGGATTGTCAAAATTCAAGAATATGATATGGAGATAAGACCTACGAAACTAGTCCGAGGTAAGGGTCTTTGTCAGCTTATGGCTGAAAATGTACCATTAAAAATAGAGAAAGACAACTCTCTTTCTCTTCCTACTGTCCTTTTTGTCAGCACTACAGATGAGTGGTTTTCTAATATGGCTCATTACTTGAGCTATGGAGAATGCCCCTTGCATTTAACATATAAAGAGCAAAGAACTCTCAAGCTCAAAGATTCTGGTTTTATCCTATGGGAAAATGCCATTTACAAGTATGGGATGGACGGGACTTTTCTCCGATGTGTTGACAAAAGACAACAAGTATGAATTCTGGATTCCTTCCATAATCAAGCACGTGGAAGACATTTTTCAGCACTTGTTAGTGCACATAAAATTCTTAGAGCTCAATACTATTGGCCCACTCTTTTTCAACATGCTTATCAGTGGTTAAAGAAATGCGAATCATGTCAGCAATTCGTAGGAAGGCAAAAGGTTACTGCTCTGCCTTTGAAGCCAATAGTGGTTGAAGAACCATTTTTTTGACATAAAGTTAGTTGTCATTGACAAAGTCACTGGCAAACATCAAACACACTGGTACAACAGATCGGTACTCATGATAGAACAACGGTGATGAACTGGTAGAATGACCAAGTGAACAGTGTACATTAACCGGTCACGTTTATACTAGTCCCATCTTGTCCAACCGGTCTTGGCAAACACACAGGGTGCAGATGACCAACCGGTTACACACCATTTACCGGTTAAGTGCTTTATAATCCGATCCGGATTATGCGGAGTGTTTTTCAGTCAAATTGGAGTTCGCTTTTTTAGTTGTTCCAGAGTTAGCTTTATTTTCTCTCTGTGAGCGTTTCGAGGTAAGCTAAACATCAGTTTGCAAGCTTTTTGATCAAGAGTTTTGAATGTGTGATTTTTGGGAGAGTTACATCTTGGTGGCACCGTTAGATGTATTTTTAATAAGATAATTTCTTATAAATACAGGTCATGAGACATGAGAAATTTGTTGTTGAAAATTTAGAGCATAGAGAAAGAGAGCAAAAGAGTAGAGTCTTCTGAGAAGGAACATGGTCACAAAAGGTGAAAGGGAGAGAAAGATTCAATAGCCAAGCAGAGGAAAGAGTGAATAGGTATGATTTGAATCGACAGATATAGTGTCATCATAAGATCATTGCTTTTATTGTGAAGCATTTTTAAATCCTTTAATTAGGGTGAACCCTAATAGGTTCCATTGTATAAATCCCTTCACCGGGTGACATCTTTGTTGGTGTTTTAAGTCCTCTGATAAGGGGACTCCTCACAGGGTCAAGATGCTAACAAGTCTTCTACTAAATCGCTTAACCGGGTAGCACTCTGACCAGTGCTTTGTAAGCCTTTAACAAGGCAACTTTATTCGTACAGTAGTGGAGTTTTGTGGGTTCTGTTCCACTGTGGTTTTTTCCTTCCAACTGAGGGTTTCCATGTATAAATTTTGTGTTGATCTGTGCATTTAATTTCTGTTTATGATTGTTAAAGTATTCTTTTGATTTCAGTTTTAACAAGAATATTTATTTGAAAGAAAGAACAATAGAAATTTAATTTACTGATTCACCCCCCTCTCAATAACCGGTTAGGATTAACAATTGGTATCAGAGCCTGGTTCTTAGGAATAGAAAGCTTAACCTCTTGAGAAAAGGTCATTGAGGGTTATAGGTATCAGAAGCAGATGGAAGAAGCCAATGAAATAATTACCTCTCTTGAGAACAGACTGAGGAGAAAAGAGTTGGCTCTACAATTGAGTGAAAGTTAGGTAACTATTGAGGAACTCTCTGGACAGAGTGGTTCTGATGAAGATGAAGAAGCGGTCACTAATCTCATGGAGAAGAATTTGAACCCGACTGATCAAATCTCCAATTTGAAAAGAGAACACGAAGGTCATGCTTTGAGGATGATTGAACTCATTGAAGCTAGAAGAAAAACTGAAGATGAGAAGAATAGTGTCATAGAAGCACAGTTGACTGCTGAGAGAGCAAGAAATATGGCAGAAGATGCATTATGAGAGAGTGGTGCTCTCATACTGCAACTAAATGCAGACATGCAGGGCATAAATCAGGAGATTGCAATCATGCACGAGCAATTGCATGATAAAGATGAGGCATGCAAAGAAATGGCCACTGAAGTTGAGAATTTGAAAGAACAACTGAAAACTCTTGAGGAGAGAAATGAGAAACTCAGGATGTATAATGAAACTTCTAAGAAGTATGATGAACAATTGAAAGCTCAAAGGAAGCTTAAGGATCCCACAGGACTTGGGTACATCGGTCAAAGAAACAATGAAACTGGTGAGTCCTCTGGAATCAAGCAAAGCCAGAAGGAAAAGAAGAAACCAATACAAGATAAAGGTAAAAAGATCTTCAAACCCTCTTGCAAACATTGTGGCAAACTGGGTCATAAATCCAATGACTTTAGGAATGCTCCAGTGAAACCGTTCACCACTAACAGTTACTACAACAACTGTTATAAGTATGGTCACAGGACCTTTGAATGAAGGGCAAGCTCCAACAGTGTGTCCAGTGGAAGCAGGGGAAGTTTTAAAGGCTATTGCTATGCATGCAATAAACTCGGACACAAGGCAGAAGAATGCAGGTCTAAAACCATGGCATTCAAATCTCCACCGAGACCGGTATTCCATAATAGGAATGTTAACTAGAGCACATTTAATTGTGCTACCTGTGGACCATCAGGGCATAGGAACATTGAATGTCACTCACCCATGGAAAAGGAAAGAAGGGTCAATCCATGGAGAGGAACCAGTATCGCTTGTTACAACTATAACAAGATTGGGCATCTAGCCAAAGACTACAGAAACCGGTTAATGAACAAAGGAAAAGGACCAACTAAACAGGTTAAGAAGCATGTGTCCTCCAATCAAAAGGATAATATCAGTAAAGAGACCAACAGGGAAGTCAAGAAGACTTGGTCCAAAAAGGGGACAAAGATTTTCGCTAAAGAGAAATCTGAAGTAAGGTCATCATTCGCCGATGGTGATATCTCTTCAGCAAATTAAGCCAAAGGGCTTAAGGGGAACAGGTAGCACAGCTACTGTCCCTGGAGGAACTGGTGAGGTATGTTCTCACTCACTCAAGGTTAGGAACCGGGAAGGAGTCACTAGTCTAACATCTTAACCGGTCAAATAAGAGAAGCTGAGAAGGTCGATGTCTAACTCTAAACTGAGGATTAGTAACCAGGTAAAGAGTCTGTGAACCGGTTGTTAAAGAAAGGTTAGGTAAGGGTAATTAATACAGTAACCGTTAACAAAAGTTACTGTTTGCTAATTACCGTTATAACCTAAGTGTATAAAAGGGAAAGTCGATTACTCATTTCAGTTTACCTTTCGTTTTGTCATTATTGATTTAATAGCTTGAGTAATCTTTCTTGCTGTGATTTGCGATCTTTGCTTTGTGAATTCCATAAATCTTGTCAAGAACTTTTTGTGTTTACCGGTCAAGCGACATGGCTTCATCATCTTCTGTAGTGAGCCTTATTGATTGTCAATCAACTCGATTGACTTGTATATGATATTATGGCGGTGCAGAATGGGGCGAATGATATGGTTGGAGCCATATCATCCATCCCCGATGGAGTATTGTTGACAGAGGATGTAACCGCTTTCATCCATAGCAAACAGGAGGAATATGGCGAAATGTACATTCAAAGCGAATTTCTCGTGTTGTACAAAGATGGAAAGCTTCAGGCGAAATATGTAAAGTTGGAAGCAGCCGGATTGATGAACGGAGTCAAATATCCAATCGTGTTTTGACCCGACTGGCTTCGGTTGGTGCTCAACAGAGTTCATGATCCAGGAATGTGGCTAGCTAAAGGCGTCGTTACTCCGATTACCAAAGAAGACTTGCACAGAGTAACTGGGTTCAACGCCACAAGGGAAGCCCTTACCTTGAGGACAACAAAAAATGCCAAAGTCACATGGCTCACCAACTCAAAATACGACAGTCGAATGATGACTGTGAGCGACATTTCAGACGACGGTGTCCGGTTTGCTGCTGGTGTCATTGGCTACAAAGTGTACCAATCGAGCAACCTCAACAGCATACCAGGTGGTCCAATTCATGTAGTGCACAGGATCATGCATGATAATGCCCAGTATGACATTTGTGCTATGCTGAGGAACCAGATCTTTGAAAACCCGAAACAACTCAGTATGGTGAAAAAGAAGTTTTTGAAATATGGAACTTTGCTAGTGTTACTAAATTTCTACACATGCTGAAATTTAGCCTAAATAGTAACATTACATAAGAATTCACAAGCTGCTCTTTTCTCATACATTTGCTTTCAGTTCATTTCTATTTCCAATCATTTTTATTCTGAGCAAAAAGAAAGATAATGTTCATTGTATAAATCATCAACTGATATGTACAATTTTCATTTACAACTGATAGAATGAATTGAAGTGCTGAAAGTAAAAGATCTCACATAAGCCGTGAGTTTAACTGTTGCCTTGCATATATATTCAGAATATTTAAAAATAAGATATATGAGAAGGTAAGGTTAGAGGTAACCAGTCATTGCCTTTTCAGCTTTTGATTGGTTAAATAATCCTTGATGTTGCTCCTGGTCCAGCTCCCAATCTGCCTAGTTCTGGTTTGTTTTTTCCTGCATAAGGAAAAGAGCGGGGTTAGATCTTGAAAGATCTAAGCAATGACTGAATACCTACAACTGATTACCCCCACATATATACTATCTTTTCCTTATTCTGAATCTATATCAAAGATACTAAGAAACATATTTAGTGCTGGAGTGAGGGACAAAACGAAAATCTATTGCTAATGTGTTTGTGCAAGTGTGCAAGAAGATAACTATTCTAATGCATATGTGCCCCTGACCGAGGCTCCCTTTGGGTATGAGCCCGACATGCTCATTGGAATAGTTATCTTACAGGTTTCAAGATTAGGATGAGATATTAAAGGGACAAGTTATTCATAACATAGAAACCTTTTATAATAAAGCAAGTTGCAGTGTGTTTTAAATCAGCATGAGATATTAAATGGACAGTTTTGATACTCGAAACCTTTTATTTCATATTATTGGATAATGCTGTAAGATTGTTTTTCCAGCTAGGTAGTTTCATGATGTATTCAAGTTTCATACTTATGCTGCAAAAATCTCAATGAAACTGATCATCAACAAGTTTCATTGAAATGTTTGCAGCAGAAAGTTAAAATTGAAAACCTTTTTTAATTGGATATATTATCAGTTTCAGAACATATTCATAGCAGCCTTGTATAGATAGACTAGAGAACAACAGAGACGGCAGTAGCAGAGCAAGTGAAAACATGAGAAATAACAACAAATCAGCATGTGGAAATTTGTGTAAAGGGAGAAGCCCATAAATTTTCAAGAAGCTTGTTTCATGTCATGATAGACATTAGAAAATAGAAATGGCAGCAGTGACTTCTTTTAAACAGTAGCATGATGACATCTTTCAGAACCTCAGATGCAGATTTTTTGAAGAAAGCAAGACAACAATAGTAGATATCTTTTAGACCATGCTTTCTTCAAAAAGTAACAATAGCAGATTTACATTTGGAAATGTTTGATGCACAGTAAAGAAGAGTCATGAAAGGTCAAAGAATCTAAAACATAATATAGAAATAGTGGCTTTGCTCTCAATTTTTAAAGGTAAACTCAAGGAGAATATACAACAGTGAGCAAGAAAATTATAGCTCATGAAAATTTCCAGCTCAAGCCAAATTCAGAAAGTGCTTCATGAAATTGCAGCCACAGGAAAATCCGTCTAAAAGAAGATGAAGCCCAGAAATTTCCAGAATTATATTTTCATCATACCCAGGTGCAGATTTTTGAAGTAAGCTTGACAACAGCAAGTGTTCTTTTCAAAAAAATAGAAAATACATCAGAGATTGTGTTTTTGAAGCCATGCAATGAGTAAAGCACTTCACAAACAAATCATACTCTCAAACAGAGAAGGCATGGAAAAGAAGGAAAAACGTATGATGCAAAATAATATAAAAACAAAAAAAAGAAGAGCAATAAACGTTTTTCTCAGTCATATGGTGTTCTCATTCATACCCAGTTTCAGCTTTACGAAGGCACCCAGAAGTGACAGCAAATCTTTTTCAAGCTACATTTGTTTTCAATGGCGGATACAAAAGAAGCAACAACAGATTTAAAAGGAGACAGTGTATGTTTTCTTTCTTCAATGGCGGCTATGCAATGAGGAAAACTTTTTACAACATAAATCATTCTCCCAATACAGCAGAGGCGGTAAGAAATATTTGCAAAATGAGAAAAGAGAATGACAGCATAACTTCATTAAATGTTTTGCAACACAATATAGATAAGTAAAAGTTGATATCTCTTTTAAAAGCAAAGGCGTAGCACTAGAAGAATGCAGATACCTTAGATCACGCTGTAATGTACCCACGTACTGAGGGTATCAGAAGTGCTTCTTGGGGCCGCCGAAGCATACAATGGAGGCCATACAGAACACCAGGAGGCTGCACGGAACAGGTTGAGGACGTACAGAAGCAACAAGACGGGGCCGTATGGTGGTTGGGTGGAGCCGTACGGTGCAGCAGTCAAGTCCGTACGGTGCGGGAGTGCAGGGCCATACGGTGAAGCAAGGTGGCCGTACGGTACAAGCAGGAGGCTGTACGGTGGGAGGAGTATATAGGACGTACGGTGTTGTATGCAGGCCGTATGGAGGGAAAGATGGAGTGGGCGTATGGTGGGTTTGATGAGGTCGTACGGAGGCTGGAGATGCCTGTGAAGTCTCGCAGATGACTGGATGACGATCCTTCTTCCTCACCAATGAATGGATATGATTTACGCAGACAAGAACAATTTGCAATCAAAGAAATGTTCGCTAGAAATATCTTATTGAAATAATTGATAGAGCCTTGGATTTGCCAGATTCGATACAAGTAGAACAGGCAGAGTAGGGTGAGGGTTGAATCCCACCAAAATTGCACACAAACCAAATAGGGAGGGTCTTCCACCTCCGAAATGGCGAACAGGAGAATCCCAATAGGAATTCGCAAATATAAATCAAATATAAATCTCAACATATCAAATCTAACCTACACGCCGAGCATAAATACCCGTCGGGGAAAACTCCCGAAAGTGCATAAAAGAGCAGATGGCGACAACTAAACTACACCAACAAAAAGAAAGAATTGGTCCGAGATAAACTAAATCAATCGTGACCCCTAATACAATAGTTTTAATAGTCATTTAATGAGGGGGATATTATAGTCCTCCCGTCCCAAAGATTGCTTGTCCTCAAGCAATTTTAGGCTGGGGTGTTCCAGAATCTCTTCTCCTTGCCAGGTGGCATCTTCAAGGGGAAGGTCCTTCCAGCGCACAAGAAATTCCTTGATAGTGCGTGTCCTCAATCTTCTCTCCCGATTGTTGATGATTTCCGCAGGTTCCAACACTAATTTTCCTCCATCGTCGAGGGGTGGCAGGTCTGTGGAGACTGTCACTTGCTGGCCCACGACTTTCTTCAGACAAGAAACATGGAAGATGTTGTGGATTCGGCTTCCCTCAGGCAAGTCCAATTTGTATGCAACTTCGCCCACTCTCCTTGTCACACGGTAGGGTCCGTAGAAGCGCGGTCTCAACTTCTCCTTTCCGAAAGCCTTCAGAGACGATTGTCTGTAAGGTTGAAGTCGGAGGTATACCAGATCCCCTACTTCAAAACTCCTCTCGATTTGGTGCCTGTCAGCGTACATTTTCTGCTGATTCTGACCGTACTGGAGCTTTTCCTTTAGGGACTTTAAAATATCTATTCCTTCCTGCAGCCAGTCTTTGGCCTTTGGCGTGTGACTATCACCGAGAGCCAAATCCACAAATGTAGGAGGTTCATACCCGTACAAAGCTTTGAAAGGTTCCATTCCAATGGACATGTGGAAAGTGGTATTGTAGCAGTGCTCTTCCAGGTGTAGCCATTTTACCCATGCCCTTTGTTGTGCTGAAACATAATTTCTGAGGTAACCTTCCAGCCATTTGTTTACAATTTCTGTTTGTCCGTCGGTTTGCAGGTGGTAACTGGTCCTTGGTGACAACTCCGTCCCTTCTAGTCGAAACAATTCTTTCCAAAAATTACTGAGGAAGCGGCTATCTCTGTCGCTCACTATGTTTCGAGGGAGTCCATGCAGACGGAACACCTCTTGGAAGAATAAGTCTGCTGTCTATGAAGCGGAAAACTTTGTTGGAATAGCAAAGAAATGTGCATACTTGGTTAGTCTGTCAACTACCATAAAGATGCAGTCCTTCCCCTGTACCTTAGGGAGCCCGGAGATGAAATCCATTGATATACTATCCCACTTCTTCTCTGGAATCGGTAATGGCTGTAGCAAACCTGCCGGTAGAGTGTGTTCGGATTTATTTTGTTGGCAGATGGAACATTCCCGGATGTACTGTAATATATCACTTTTTAGGCCCTTTCAAGAAAATCTTTCCCTAGTCTATCGGTGGGTCTTCAAGTAACCTTGATACCCGGTGTTGGCTAAAATTTTTGTAAGTCGCTAAGACTACACCTTACAAAATTGTAACTTTAGGCAATGTCTCATGAGATTTCTCTCTCCTCTCAGCAATAGGGGAGGCTCCCTTCTTACCGTAGGTGGCTTCAATAGGAACTTAACTGAAATTACAAAAAGGGCGGTTCTCTTTATCAATTCCTCTTTTTTTAGGAATGATTTGTGTACAACTTCTACCTCTTAACTTAACAAAAAGTGCTTTATTGCTACGATAATATTGGTGACCCTGGAGTTGACGTAAGAACAATACTAGGGGCAGCAACTTTCTTTTTTATATTTTGTGAAACAAAAACAAGAACCCAAAGTCTCCTGCACTTGTCTCGTGAGGATTCAAGTTGAATAACCAGTAAGGCACAAAGTCTCTTACCAGATACTCTCAAATTTAATAAAAACACTTAAAACTGAAGCCCAAAGTCTTCAGCTCTAAGTAATTACAGCCACTACTATCTATCACAATTTGTCCTTCTGCAACACAAAGTCTTCAAAAGTTTAAATTGGCTTTGAATGCAACAGGCAGCTCAAAGTCTGCACAATTGAATCCAAATCCCTCTTGAATCAAAGCATTAAAACTCGCAATCAACTTAAGAAAATGTCATCACATAACAGTTTGAATTGGGACAAAGTCTCAAAACAATCTACCTCTTTTATTGAAAGCAATCTGATTTACATCCAAGCACAAAGTCTTAGAGTGCACAATACAAATTGGTAGAATTTTCTTGCCTTGCCAAAAGATGATTATTTACAATGATGTCCCTCCTTTATATAGGAAAAGAAGAGAGAGAAAGGTGGAGAGAAAAGGGGAAAACCCTTAACCGCCTTGACTTATTCTCTAACTAACTAACTAACTTTGAATTATTCAAAGCGCCTAATGCACTTGCAACTTGATTACATGTTATAACTTTGCATGTGATACTATCACATGCGATTACATATGTCAAATACAAATTGCAAAGACATGATGAAAATATTCTAAGTGCCTGACAAGACACGACACCTATTACATCATCCTTCGTTTGTCTTCATGCTGCTACAGGATGCGTGATGGTTGATATGCTCTAGTTTGGTGAAAGCATTTTGATCTGGAATAGGAAAAAATTTGTGGGACAGCGAATGGATGCAAATGTTTGAGCTCAAAAACAAGTGTTTTTAATGGTGAAAAACCCAAAAACGGGTTTTTGGAATGTGAAAGCATATGCGGACAGCAAGGATATTATATGGAAAATTCATGGAATTGAATGGAAAGACATCCACTTATAATGAGATATTGTGTTTTCATTATAAGTAAATGCACAAGCATATGCAAGCAACCGCCATCATGAGTTTTTAAGTCACGTGGCAGCGATATAACAGGCGCGGATAGAGAGTGTGTAAGCATGAAAATGAGATTTTAAAATGGATTTGCATGTGCATATCAATAAGCTTTCTTTTTTTGACGGTTTCTTTCAAGAACGGGGTTTTTAATCCCGACTACATATACAAGCAAGATGAAGCACTTGCATATGCAACTTGGAGAATGTAGACGGAAGAAGAAGGATCTTTAAAACAAACATAACATTTAAATCTGAAATAGAAATGAAAAGTTACATGTTAATCAAAAACCAAAACATGAACTTGGAAAGAATTGGGGAAAAACTTAAGGAAAAATTACCTCAACTCACAAGAAGAAATTTTTCCAAACCTTGGGCAAAATTTGAAAAGAATCCAAGGCATTTTCGGATTTAGGAAAGATGGGATTTAAAAACTATATATAAATATCTTTCCTAGTCTTTTTCCTTCAATTTTGGAGAGTCAACATGCATTCACAGCCAAGTGGGAAGAAAAGAGAGATTAAATGCAAGGAAATAGCAACCGTTTTGACCATTTCCAATGCACATGCAATGACAACCAAAAAACGGCATCTAGGGCATCAAAAATAGCTTAGAAATGATGATAAACAAGCTGAAAATGAAAGGTAATGCCCAAGAACTCATCTTAGAAGAAAAAAATTTGATTTTGATGAAGAAAAATGGCCAAAAATGGGTCGTTTTTGGGCAAAAAGTGCCCTAAATGGGCTGTTTTTGGAGTAAAATACCTTCTAAAATGCAATTTTGATGATCCAAGAATGATCCTTGGCCAATTTAGTGCAAAATCGACCCTATAAGCAGCCAAAACGGTTAAGTTTTGACCATTTTCCAAGTGATTTTTTGCCTCAAAATCCCGTTTTTTCCAAAAACGCCCCAAAAAAGTGGATTTTTTGAAGTCAAAAACACATGTTTTACTCTCAAAAATTGCCACTTCTTGCTTTTTAATGAAAACATAAGCATAAAATGAGTAAAAACACACTTTTTGGAGTCAATAACATGTATTTTAGCTTCAATGGTTTTAAAAACGTTGTTTTATATATGCATTTGCATATAAAAATAATACTCTACAACTTAAGTGATTAAATACACACTTTTTGAGTGCAAACACATATTTCAAAAGACATGTATTTGGCTTGGAAAAAGTCACTTTTCCACTTAAGTTATAAAACAAGATTTTTAATATCAATTGCATATGCAATTGGTCTTGAAAAAGCCACCTTTTCACTTGAGTTGTAAAACATAACATTGAAATGCATTATTTTAAACTCAAGTATATGCAATTGCATATGAAAACCCCACTTTTATGCACTTAAGTGATTAAATTTAATTAAATTTAATATATAACTATAGTTTTTAATAAAGTAACATGAAAATAGACTAGAAAAAAGCAATTTTCATAAAATCATTAAAAACTATGGTCAAATCAACTCAGAATGAGTTGAAATTTAAAAATAGATGTCAAAATCCATTTTAGATATTAAAAATAATTTTATTTTGTGCAATTAACAATAAAAAGCCCACTTTTGGAGGATTTTTAATAAAATATGCAGTCAGCCAGAAAAACCCCACCTTTTGCATCATAACTTGAGTTATACAACTTCGTTTGATGCCTAAGTTAGCTCGAAACGAGTGTATTTCAGAGGGCTATTGGCTCAAGGGAAAATCAAGATAAAAAAATGCTAACAAGGAAGAGAAAAACAAAGAAAATGACTTAAAGAACGTGTGAAATGTGTGTTATAAAGTGTTTTTCAAGGATGACGAATTATCTTTATAACGCTTTATTCAAAACATTCAAAACATAGAGGATACTCTTACGAATTAACAAAAAAATTGTGTAGGGTTGCCACAATTTTGTGATGTCAAAATTGAGGACAACACTCGGCTAGAGGCGAATCATGCATTTCTTTCAAAACCTTTTTCTTCAACTTGGATTCAGGCACCAGGTAAATTCTGTCCTTGTAGAAAATAATATCATCGACCACCTTATACCTGTCGTCCTGTATTTCTTTGTCTAAGAGTTGGCATGCGAATGTGTCCTTGGAGTATTCGACCAACAAATGTTCTTTCCAATCCGCTGATATTTGAGATAAGGAACAGATGGCTGATTTTCTTGACAAGGCGTCAGCCACTACATTATTTTTCCCTTTCACATATTCAATGTCAAAGTCAAAAGCCTGGACTTTACTTACCCATTTCTGTTGTCGCTCATTCAACTCTCGCTGTTCCAGAAAATGCCTGAGACTGTTGTGATTTGTACGGACAGCGAACTTGGCTCTGACAAGGTACTGTCGAAACTTTGTCAAGGCATGCATGATGGCCAGCATTTCTTTGTCGTATATAGAATACAACCTCTCGGCTCCTGAGAGTTTCCGACTTTCGAAAGCAATAGGGTGGCGGTCCTGCATTAAGACGGCCCTAATACCCCCTTCGGAGGCATCACATTTTAGGATGAAAGGTCGGCTGAAATCCGACAGTGCAAGGACCGGACAAGAACTCATAATCTCCTTGAGTTTCTCAAAAGTCTGATGTGCCCATTCATTCCACTGAAAAGACCCCTTCTTTGTTAGATCGGTGAGAGGTGCGCTGAGCTGTGAGAATCCCTTCACAAACCGTCTGTAGTAACTACACAATCCAAAGAACCCACGTAGTTCTGAGAGAGTCTTCGGGGGTGGCCAATCCAAGATAGCTTGAATCTTCTCTTGGTGTACTTGAACTCCTTGGCTACTGACAATGTGTCCCAAATATAATATCTCTGTCATCCCGAATTCACATTTTGATCTTTTGGCGAACAACAGTTGTGTCTCCATAATTCCGAGCACTTCTTCCCGATGCCTTAAGTGCTCGTCCCATGCCTTGCTGTAGATCAGTATATTATCGAAGAATACCAATAGGGGCTTACGCAGCTGTTTGTTAAAAATGTGATTCATGCAAGATTGGAAAGTAGCTAGGGCATTGGTCAATCCGAACGGCATGACCAAAAATTCGTAATGCCCATAATGGAAACGAAATGTTGTTTTCCGCACATCTTGTTCCCTCACGTGGATTTGGTGATATCTTGAATGGAGATCTATTTTGGAGAAATAGACGGCACCGTGTAATTCATCCAGCAATTCATTATTCCTAGGAATTAGATACCTGTTTTTGATAGTCTTTTTGTTCAGTGCGCGGTAATCTATACACATTCGCAATGTTTTGTCCTCTTTAACTAAAACCACTGATGATGTAAAAGGGCTGGAGCTAGGCTTGATCCATCCTTTATCCAAGAGTTCCTGTATCGTTTTTTCAATCTCATGTTTCAGCCTTTTTGGGTGATGATACAGTACAGTGATAACAGGTTTGGCGCCGGTTTCCATCTCAATAGTGTGTTCAAACCCCCATGTGGTGGTACGCCTGGTGGTATGTCGGCGAAGACTCGGTGATGTCTATCCAAAACCGCTTGAAGCTCTTCCTCTTGATGGACAGTTCTTCGTCTCTGTATGGGTTCTGTCAAGGCAAAACAGTGTGCGGCTCAGGCCACATCATCGTGTCTAAAGATTGCTTCCATCCGTTGGGTTGAAACTTCCTTCGGACCTTCATTCGACATCCCTCTCAGTACAACCTTTTTGCCATTAACCTCGAAGGAGAACTCCATTCGCTTGAAACTGTGTGTATTCATCCAATGTTTCCATCCACTGAATGCCCAGAATGACTTCCATGTCGTCCAAATCGACTATGAAAAAATCATCTGTCATTGTGTGGTTTCCCATGGTGATGCTCAGTTGCGGAACCAGATGAGTGCATTTTAACAAGTTTCCTCCCGCTACTTTGACGTCAAATCCCTGGTGTGCCTCTGTACACAGACTCCGACGGTTCACTAGTGATGAGTTAATGAAGTTGAGTGTGGCATTGCTGTCAAGCATGACCACGACCTGTTGTCCTTGGAGGGTGCCCCGGACCCGGAACACAGTGCATCTTGGAGTTCTCGCCAGAGTAGCAATGGCACCTCCTCTTTTCAAGAGTGTGGCAAGTCTTTCTGCATGATTGAGGTTTACCTCCCCCGAAGTTTGTTGTTCAGCTGCTTCGGCTTCGGGTGTTTGTTCTTCCTCTCCGTCAGGTGAAACCTCAATGTAATGGATTTTTCCTTTGCCAAGGCATCGATGTCACAGTACCCATGGCTCCTTATAGTTGAAACAAAGTTTCTTCCTTCTGAGTTCTTGTCTAGTTTCCTCATCCAACTAGGGCCTCCTGGGTGGGGGTTTGTTGTCTCTTTCCGTTGGAGCGAGAGGTGGTTTAGACTGAGAGTAATATTTGGTGGACGAAGACGAAGATGTCGCCATGTCGTGTGCCTTCTTAATTGCCTCCGTGAGTGTGCTGGGGTTGAATCCCTTCACCCATCCCTTAAAGGGTTCCGCCAGTCCATCCATGAACAACACCACCAATTGTCTTTTTGAAATATCAGTCACCAAGACAGACATTCTCTGAAATTCTGTTATGTAACCATCGACTATGCCAGATTGCTTTAATTGAGCCAATTCTTTGAAATTCAGTTCTGGATCCCTTCCATCGAAACAGTCTATCAATCTCTTGGTGAATTCAGCATAGGAATTTACTTGGTTGTGGTCGAGAGTAACCATGCCATGATGCCACCATTCGTGGGCTATTCCTTCCAGATGTAGTGCTGCAAATTCGATGGCTTCATCTTCCGGCATAGGGTTCAGCTGAAAATACGTGTCTGCTTTTTGCACCCATGCTCGAGCTGTGATAGTTCCAGAACCATCAAAGGATGATAGATTAACTTTATCCATCTTCCGTCTAAGATCGTCATTATAATAGCCATGCTTGTTTCCGCCAGAGTACCTCATTCTCAGGTTAGCATAATATTTGTAGGATGTCTCCTTCCATATTTGCATTCCTCCAATCGTCCCAAAGTTGATCTTGTATTTCCTGGAAGGTTGGTTGCTCTCCTTGCCATTCTTTCGTCCGTGGAGGGAAAATTGGCATTAATGGTCGAGAGCGTACCGTTTGGGGATTTGCCTGTCCTGAGACAGAATTGTCGCTTTGTTCTGCAGATAGCTTGCTTTTGACCAATTTTTGTAGTGTTTCTTCCATGAAGCGTTGAGTGTCATTTATCTGTACTCGATTCTTAGTGAGCTCTCTCAGAAGAGTCATGACTTCGGCCGTAGGGTCTTGGGGATCGCCCATTCTACCAACTGAGTGAGATCTGCTCCTTTTCCTTGAGTAAACTCTCATTCAATACCCACAAATTGGCAAAATCACCAGCTCTAATACCACTGTAAATGTACCCACGTACTGAGGGTATTAGAAGTGCTTCCTGGGGCCGCCGAAGCATACAATGGAGGCCGTACAGAACACCAGGAGGCTGCACGGAACAGGCCGAGGACGTACGAAAGCAACAAGAGGGGGCCGTACGGTGGCTGGGTGGAGCTGTACGGTGCAGTAGTCAAGGCCGTACGGTGCAGGAGTGCAGGGCCGTACGGTGAAGAAGGGTGGTCGTATGGTACAAGCAGGAGGCCGTACGGTGAAGTGGCAGATTATCGTATGGTGAAACAGATGGCCGTACGGTGGGAGGAGTATACAGTTCGTACAGAGGGAAAGATGGTGTGGCCGTACGGTGGGTTTGATGAGGCCGTAGGGAGGCTGGAGATGCCTGAGAAGTCTTGTAGATGACCGGATGACGATCCTTCTTCCTCATCAATGAATGGTTGCAATCAAAGAAATGTTCGCCAGAAATATCTTATTGAAATAATTGATAGAGCCTCGGATTTGCCAGATCCGATACAAGCAGAACAGGCAGAGTAGGGTGAGGGTTGAATCCCACCGAAACTGCACACAAACCAAATACAGAGGGTCTTCCACCTCCGAAATGGCGAACAGTAGAATCCCAATAGGAATTCACAATTACAAATGAAATATAAATCTCAACATATCAAATCTAACCTACACGCCGAGCATAAATACCCGTCGGGGAAAACTCTCGAGAGTGCACAAAAGAGCCGACGGCGACAACTAAACTAAGCCAACAAAAAGAAAGAATGGGCCCGAGATAAACTAAATCAATCGCGACCCGTAATACAATAGTTTTAATAGTCATTTAATGATGGGGATATTACACACGCTCTTCAGAGCATTTTTTCTTCAAGTCAAAGCTCAGTTTATCTCCCAGTGGCAGTCATGAAAGCTGAAATTTCCAAAGGACTCGGGTTCAAGACTAGCAATGGCGGCGAAGGTAGTGGTTTTTTCCTTCTTTCTTGGCGTTTTCTTAGGGTTTCGAAACCCTCTTCATGAGTAGCTGCCGTGTCTTCTCAAAGAATAGCAAGATGCAAATAATAATAAACAAGTGCCTTGTTACTTTTTAGGGCATGAGTTTTCTAATTTTGGCATATTGTATTCCTTTTGAAATCCGTAGCTTTTTGGATTTGCATCGGGTTTTTTTTTTTTTCCAACCTATTTATATAATAGTAACTCATAAAATGTAAATAAATATTTTAAGTAATTTAGTGGTGTATTACTTATATTACTTATCACAATACAGCAAATTCAAGTTTTGTGGCTACAAACTCAGCAAGTGTATTTCAAAGTTTAGTTGCAGCCAGTTCAAATTCTGTCCCAGCAAGTTCATTCATTCAAGGTGGTCAAATGGCCATACCAAGAGCCTTTACTTTTGTTCCTTTTGACCAAGGAAGTCCTCTAAATTTAGCACAACATAATGATATTCCTCTGGCAGCTCTTAAAGGATTACCAGATTTTACTGGAGAAAGCCAAACAATAGCTTTTGAACATATCAGAGATGTGGCCTCTCTCTGCAATGTTAATCACATCACAGAGGAAAATGTAGCAGTCAGATTATTGGCAGCTTCATTTAAGGGAAAAGCATTAGAATGGTTTAGGAGCTTGCTTGTAGCTTCAATCAGTACATGGGATGAACTGGGTGATGCATTCACTAGGTTTTCTGAGGACAAATTTGATCATTTTTCACTTGTAGAGCAATTGACAACAATTAAAAGGGCTCCACAAGAACAAATGACAGCTTTTAACACCCGTTTTCAGAAAACATGGAATAGGATACCTGTTGCAGTAAGCCCAAGTGCTGATCACGCTTTCTTCTATTACCTAAAAATTTTGAACAGTGACATATTTGTCATGATCCAGTCTATGAGAGGTATCTCATTACCCCAAGCATTAACTACAGCGGTAAGGGTTGAGAACAACCTTATTCAAGCGGAAAAAATAGCTCCTAGGCCACCCATGCCAATTTTTCCAAATATTTAGTCTAACATGCCCTTGCAAATACCACCTTTTAATCCCTTACCTATTGTTGCCAGTCAAGAGTTGACTCTTGCAGGCCCATCCTTAGAGTTGCAGGAAATTAAAAGCAGCCAACAAAAAATAGAGGGGTTGTTACAAACCTTTAGTAATGAGATTGTCAACCTTAAAAAACAATAGTTTCAAGTTAGATAGCCTTACCGGCCCCAAAATCAGGCTGCAAACCAGTATCAGTAGCCTAGTCAAGGCCAATATCAGGGTAATAGGCAGCCTTATCAAGGAAATTCTGCTGGTAACAGGCAGAATTTGAATCAAAGACCTTATAAGCCTTATCCTCCTGTACCCTTGAATACTGTGACAGATTTAGTGCCTTCTCAAAATAATTATGCAGCTGATTATGAGTGGTGTTACCCTTGTAATCAACCCCACAATCAGGCCACATGTTCCAATGGTATTATTAACCAAGCATTAATGGTACAAAATTCATCAACCTCACAGCCTGTGCCTGAGGGTGATCTTGATCAGCAGCAGGATGCACCTCCTATTAATGCTACTTTGATGAATTGGCTAGGGGAGGAATTCATTGCAATAGGTGGAGATGACTCTACACCTGCTGTTTACACCAGAGCTAAAAAAAGAGCTCTAGACAGTGAAGATGCAGTAAAGAGCAAGAATGCAGCAAATGCAAGCTCATCTACACCTCAAGTGCAAGCAAAACTACAAGGAAATTCTCCCGTAGGCACTCATGAGCAGCAGCAACAACAGGTACTGCCTGTTGTTCCCAAGGTTCAACAAAAGGTACATGTGCTGCCTTTTACTATTATTGAAAACATGAAAAAGATGAATGTTTCTATCAGTATGTGGGATTCTTTGTCTCTTCTAGGTCAGATTGACCTTTTACAAGCTGAGTTGATCAAGAAAAATAAATCTGTTAGTAATGGTGAGATTCTAGTTAGGACCGTCTTTTCAAATACTGATAAAGTTGATAGTAAACTAGCAGCTAAAAATGTTAAGTCTCCTCCTTTTTACGCATCATTAATCATAGGAGATAAGCTGGTTCATAATTGCATGTTGGATAGTGGAGCCACAAGTCCAGTCATGCCCAAACAGATTGCTAATTAGTTGGGTTTGAAATATCAATCATTAGAGAAGGGAGTGGTTCAGCTGGATGGGTCTACTATTAATACTGTGGGTCTAATCAAAGGTGCCAGTTTGACTCTTCCTGCATCCTTGGTTGTCTTGTATCATAATTTTCATTTCCTTGGAAAGTATCTCTTCTTGAAAGCATTTGATGCCCGCATCATTCCATTCTTCAACTCTTTGCACTTAGCATGGGATGATTTCTCTCTTGTAAATGGGGTTTTTAAATCCCATTACATGCCATTTTGGAGAGCACTTGTCATCCATAAACGGGATTTAGAGGTCCATTTGCAGCTTTTGGAAAAGTGAGAAAATTGTATGTAAATGCTTAGAGGTGAGCTTTTAGCTTGCATTTACTTGATGAGGAGGAACCTTCTTGGGTAGAACTCGTATTGTTTCTGGAAACAATACAATCACAAACTTTTCAAGCCAAAAGTCCTTCTTTGAATCTCCAATCATGTAGCATGTAACATGAAAATTCTACAAGGTGAGAACATCTTTATGAGATGGATCCATTGTGCGCTTTTTGATGCAAATGAGTGAGCTTGGAGTATTGTGAGCATATGGAGATAGCTGGATGCTTGTCCTAGTTTTTCCATACCTCAGGACATTTATGTAATTGATCTTCCACCCTATTTTGCTATATGCTTGTCTAGAGATTTCACAACAAAGATTGGAGGTTATTTTTCTTTTGATTGGTCCCACATGCTTTTTAGGACAAGATATGGCAGTAAGGTCACAATAAAGTCTGAGATACTTTTTAAGGATCATATTGAGCCCTATATCCCTCCTGCTATTAACACTAATATGATGTCTTTTGATGAAAATGAAAGATTTGATGTACATGACCCAAGTACTTACACTGATGAGATCCTTGATATTTTGTTAGATCAATGGGCAAATGAAAATACTTGTGACGATCAGAATTCTGTTATACATCAGACTGGTATAGGTATGTACATGATTCATGAACCTAATGCATTCATGCCTAACTTGGTTAAAGCTGCAGATCATGCTTCAGAATAGGAAAATGAGGTATGGGAGATATTTTTTGATGGATCAAAGAGTAAAAATGGTGCTGGTGGAGGTGCAATGTTGATTTCCCCTAAAGGAGATAAGTATTATGCAGCTTTTCGTTTTAGTTTTCCTTGCTCAAATAATTCTGGAGAGAATATGAAGGTTTAATTAATGGTTTGGAATGGGCAAGGAAAAGGGGAATCAAGTCTTTAAAAGTTCATGGTGATAGTGAGTCAATAGTCAATCATGTTAGAGGGTTAAATTTTGTAAAAAATGATACTTTAAAAGCCTATAAGCATAGAGTTCTAGATATGATAGAGGATTTTGAGGCTTTTAATTTAATTTCAATTCCAAGAAGGCTTAATCAACATCCTGATAGGTTGGCAGCAATAGGGGCTCAGTCTGATATTCATAATAGTATTACAAAAGGGTGTGACCACCAGCATATTAAGATTATTGTCAGGCCCTCAATTCCTGACAACAATGATAACTGGCAGGTTTTTGACAGTGATGAGTAGATTCGTAATTTTTTGTTAGAGGATGTTTTTTCTGTGTCTAATCAAAGAAAACATGTGCAAAATTATGATGATCAAGTTATCCAGCTCAAAACAAATAAGCTACCTAAAGGACTTGTCACATTAGAGTCTATTTTTAATTCTGATGATCAATTTAAAAAGAACAAATCTGGCATGCAGGTTAGAGGTGATCATTATGAAGATGTGGAGGTTGCTGCGGGTAAATCCCTGAAGGTTGGTAAAATCTGTACTAAACAAGAAAAGACTGATTTTGTTAAGTTATGTCAACAATTTCCTGATGTTTTTGCTTGGGAGTATTCTGATCTTAAAGGGTTTGACCCTAAGATTGCTCAACACACTATTGAATTACTACCTAATGCTAAGCCTGTTAAGCAAAAACAGAGACCCCTCAATCCTAAGTTAGAACCCCTAATGGTTAAAGAGTTGACTAAGTTGACTGAGGGAGGAATAATTTATGAGATCAAGCACACTAGTTGGGTTTCAAATCTAGTTCCTATTAGGAGAAAGAATGGGGAAATTAGGTTTTGTGTTGATTTCAGAGATTTAAATAGGGCTTCGTTAAAAGACCACTACCCGTTGCCTTCCATGGAACAAATCTTGCAAGTTGTAGCTGGTTTAGAAAGATTCTCCCTATTAGATGGTTATTCAGGTTATAATCAAGTGCTGGTTAAGAATGAGGATCAATACAAAATTGCTTTTACTACTAAGTGGGGCACTATGGCCTATAAAAGGATGCCTTTTGGCTTATCTAATGCTGGCGCCACTTTTTAGAGGGCAGTGGACATGACTTTTAAGCGGCTGTTGTATAAAATGGTTTTGGTTTACCTTGATGATATAACTATTTTTTCAAAGGATATTGATCAGCATTTAAGTCATTTAAAAGAGGTATTTAAGAGATGCAGGGAGTTTGGGATATCCCCAAATCCTAAAAAATGTATTTTTGCAGTCCATGAAGGTAAGTTGCTGGGGCACATAGTTTCTAAGGATGGGATTACAATTGATGCTGAAAGAGTCAAAGCTATTTTAGAGATGCCTTTACCCAGCCACAAAAAAGGGCTGCAAAGTTTCATTGGAAAAATCAACTTTGTAAGAAGATTCATGCCTGACATTGCTGCTTTACTTAAGCCTCTTATAGCAATGCTTAAAAAGAATGCAGTTTTCTCTTGGACCAATGAAGGTAAACAAAGTTTTCAGTTGTTAAAAGAAGCCCTATCATCAACTCCAACTTTAGTTAATCCTGATTTTTCTAAGGACTTCATTTTATATGCATATGGGAGTATTGATGCTATTTCAGCTGTTCTAGTACAAAAAAATGATGAAGGATATGAGCAGCCTATTGCTTTTTACAGCAAAGGACTTGAAGGCTATGAGCAACGTTATAGTTTTGTTGAGAAACATGCATATGCAGTCATTAAAAGTCTCAAGAAGTTCAGACATCTGCTGTCAAACAATAAGGTACACCTTATGGTCTCTCACCCTAGTGTCAAGGAGTTCTTTCTTAGTAGAGATGTTAATGAAAAGCGTGCTGGGTGGATAACTAAGGTGATGGAATATGATGTTGATATAAAAATCACCAAATTGGTGAGAGGTAAAGGGCTGTGTGAGCATATGGAAGATTATTCATCTGAAAATTCAAAAAAAAGAGGAGAAAATTTACTGGTAAATGATGCTATAACTGTTTATGATGAAATATTACTGTTTAATGGTGATGCAAATGCTACAGAAGAACAAACAACTAGTTGGTTGCAGGAAATGGTCCATTTCTTACAAATGGGAGAGAGTCCTCCACTGCTTGACAGAGCCAAGCGAAGATATTTCAGGTTACAGTCTATACCCCATGCTTTAATTGATGGTGTATTGTTCAGAAAAGATTTAAATGGTGTTTTGCTCAGATGTTTAGATAATAATCAGACCAACAAGCTTTTAGAGCAGTTTCATGAATCAGGGGGGCACTTTTCGCCTAAGACAACTTATAAGATCATGAGGGCTGGGTATTTTTGGCCCAATTTGTTCAAGGATGCCCATGTTTGGGCAAGAAAATGCAAGCAATGTGCGCTGTTTGTAGGAAAAGAAAGGTTGGCTACTATGCCTTTGTGGCCCATTTTGGTTGAACAACCATTCATGAGGTGGGGTATCGATTTTGTGGGGCCTATAAATCCTCATTCCAGTGTTGGTCATAAATGGATCCTAATTGCCACGGATTATTTCACTCGCTGGACAGAGGCTGTTGCCTTGAGAGAGGCAAATGAAAGTTCTATTTTAAATTTCTATGATGAATTGGTCACCCGGTTTGGGGTTCCTGAATCAATTATCTCTAATAACACTTCAGCATTTGTGGGGGCTAGAATTGTTGAATGGGCTTTGAAAAATGGTGTTTACCTGAACACTTCATCAAGTTATTACCCTTAGGGTAATGGTTTGGCTGAAAGTACTAATAAAAATCTGTTGAGAATTATCAAAAGGACATTGGAAGAGAACAAGCGGGATTGACATGCAAAGTTGAGATCAGCCTTATGGCTGGATACCCCCAAGAAAATACTTGGCAATTCCCCCTATGTTCTAGTCTATGGGAAACAAGCCAGGTTACCTATTCGTACTAAGTTTCCTTCACTTGAGTTGGCTGACCAGTTAATATTGTTTGAGAAGGATGACCCTCTAAGTCTACGATATGCTAAATTGACTGAATTGGAGGAAGAAAGGAGGAATGCATTGCAAACAATGGAATACTAGCAGCTGCAAACTAAGCGCACTTTTGACAAAAAGGCAATAGCAAGGTCATTCAAGGTGGGTGATCTAGTTTTGGAATAGGATGTCCTTAAGAGTAGGCTAGGGCACCATAACAAGTTTGATCATATGTGGGCTGGTCCATTTCTGATAGCTTAATGCAAAGAGCACAATGCATTTCAGCTTGCTACCATGGAGGGAGATGTTCTACCTATCCCTGTAAATGGGATACACCTCAAGCCATGCTTCGAGGTATGATCTATTAGTCCTATCTTGTATATATTATGTTAGGTTTCATGTTTTCAAATAAATGCATTTGCGTAATAGAATGAATTGAAATGCTGAAAGTAAAAGATCTCACACAAGCCGTGAGTTTAACTGTTGCCTTTCATATATATTCAGAATATTTAAAAATAAGATATATGAGAAGGTAAGGTTAGAGGTAACCAGTCATTGCCTTTTCAGCTTTTGACTGGTTAAATAATCCTTAATGTTGCTCCTAGTCCAGCTCCTAATCTGCCTAGTTCTGGTTTGTTTTTTCCTACATAAGGAAAAGAGTGGGGATAGATCTTGAAAGATCTAATAAATGACTGAATACCTACAACTGATTACCCCCACATATATACTATCTTTCCCTTATTCTGAATCTATATCAAAGATACTAAGAAACATATTCAGTGCTGGAGTGAGGGAAAAAAAGAAAATCTATTGCTAATGTGTTTGTGCAAGTGTGCAGGAAGATAACTATTCTAATGCGAATGTGCCCCTGACTGAGGCTCCCTTTGGGTATGAGCCCGACATGCGCATTGGAATAGTTATCTTATAGGTTTCAAGATCAACATGAGATATTAAAGGGACGTGTTATTCATAACATAGAAACCTTTTATAATAAAGCAAGTTGCAGTGTGTTTTAAATCAGCATGAGATATTAAAGGGACAGTTTTGATACTCGAAACCTTTTATTTCATATTAGCGGATAATGCTGTAAAATTGTTTTTCCAGCCAGGTACTTTCATGATGTATTCAAGTTTCATACTTATGCTGCAAAAATCTCAATGAAACTAATTATCAACAAGTTCTATTGAAATGTTTGCAGCAGAAAGTTAAAATTGAAAACCTTTTTAATTGGATATATTATCAGTTTCAGAACATATTCATAGCAGCCTTGTATAGATAGACAGAGAACGACAGAGAAGGCAGCAGCAAAGCAAGTGAAAACATGAGAAATAACAACAAATCAGCATGTGGAAATCTGTGTAAAGGGAGAAGCCCAGAAAAATTCAAGCTTGTTTCATGTCATGATAGACATTAGAAAATAGAAATGGCAGCAGTGACTTCTTTTAAACAGTAGCATGATGACATCTTTCAGAACCTCAGATGCATATTTTTTGAAGAAAGCAAGACAACAACAGTAGATCTCTTTTAGGCCATGCTTTCTTCAGAAAGTAACAGTAGTAGATTTACATCTGGAAATGTTTGATGCACAGTAAAGAAGAGTCATGGAAGGTTAAAGAATCTAAAACATAATACAAAAATAGTGGCTTTGCTCTCAATTTTTCAAGGTAAAGTCAAGGAGAATATACAACAATAGTGAGCAAGAAAATGATAGCTCATGAAAATTTCCAGCTCAAGCCAAATCCAGAAAGTACTTCATGAAATTGCAGCCACAGGATAATCTGTCTAAAAGAAGATGAAGGCCAAAAATTTCTAGAATTATATTTTCATCATACCCAGGTGCAGATTTTTGAAGTAAGCTAGACAACAAGTGTTCTTTTCAAAACAATAGAAAATACATCAGAGATTGTGTTTTTGAAGCCATGCAATGAGTAGAGCACTTCACAAAAAATCATACTCTCAAACAGAGAAGGCATGGCAAAGAAGGAAAAAGGTATGATGCAAAATAATATAAAAAGAAAAAAAAGAAGAGCAATAAACGTTTTTCTCAGTCATATGGTGTTCTCATTCACACCCAGTTTCAGCTTTCCGAAGGCACCTAGAAATGACAACAAATCTTTTTCAAGCTACATTTGTTTTCAATGGCGGATACAAAAGAAGCAACAACAGATTTAAAAGGAGACAGTGTATGTTTTCTTTCTTCAATGGCGGCTATGCAATGAGAAAGACATTTTACAACATAAATCATTCTCCCAATACAGCAGAGGCAGTAGGAAATATTTGCAAAATGAGAAAAGAGAATGATAGCATAACTTCATTAAATGCTTTGCGACACAATATAGCTAAGTAAAAGTTGATATCTCTTTTAAAAGCAAAGGCGTAGCACTAGAAGAATGGAGATACCTCAGATCACGCTCTTCAAAGCATTTTTTCTTGCAGTCAAAGCTCAGTTTATCTCCCTGTGGCGGTCATGAAAGCTGAAATTTCCAAAGGACTCGGGTTCAAGACCAGCAATGGCGGCCAAAGCAGTGGTTTTTTCCTTCTTTCTTGGCGTTTTCTTAGGGTTTCGAAACCCTCTTCATGAGTAGCTGCCGTGTCTTCTCAAAGAATAGCAAGATGCAAATAATAATAAACAAGTGCCTTGTTTATTTTTAGGGCATGAGTTTTCTAATTTTGGCATATTGTATTCCTTTTGAAATTTGTAGCTTTTTGGATTTGCATCAGGTTTGGTTTTTTTTCAACCCATTTATATAATAGTAACTCATAAAATGTAAATAAATATTTTAAGTAATATAGTGGTGTATTACTTATATTACTACATTACTTAAAGTATTTAATGAAAGAGTTATTTTTGTATAAATTTTGTAAAGATGTAATTAAATAATAATTAATTGATGTGTTATAAATCAATTAATTATTATTTAAAAAATGCAAAGTTAAGATAAAGAAAACTTGGATTTATTTATAAATCCATTTTCGAATTTTGAGAGATAAGGGGTTGAAAAGTCAAGTTGTGACTAGGTGGAAGGGAGAGAGGTGGCATTTTGACTTGGTGTTGGTGTTTGTTGTAAAACTGGACTCTTTTACGAGTCATTTGAGTCATTTTAGGGGCTGTTATGGCCAAACTAGAGTGGTCACTACTAACACTTGGACAGATAGGTCTTTTAGGCTATTTTGACTCCTTAGGTGGAGGTTTTTAGTCCATTTTTGGAGGGATTTTTCTCACATCCGACCCCTGCATTTTAGGGGTTTTAGGTGGGAGTTTTTCCTTTATATTGGATCTCCTTTGTCATTTTGGGATATCAGTTTTGGGAGAGCAAAGCCTTTGCATTTTTGTGGATTGTGCTTATTTCTTTCTAGCTGTATCAGAGGACTTGTTGTGGAGAAGCCTTTTGAGAGCTTAATACATTGGAGTTTGGCCTACTTCTATTATTTATCAAGTGTATTCTGTGTGATTGATGTTATTTTATGTGTTCTTTTAAGAGCCTTAAGATTTAATGTCTCATTTCTGCATATTCCTTATCTTGCATAGGTTATATGTTGTGTTTTATTGAAGTTTTGCTGATTGTGATTCAGTCCTTTCAGTTCCAGTTCATCTAGACCTTCATATGAAACATTTTTATGAATGTAGTTACCATTAGAAGCTGTGATCAACATGTTATAAGTTCTGTAATTGTGTTTATCAAATATCAGGTCCTCCATCATTCTTTGGTGTATCACCTTCTTTTAACAGTTTTAAGAATTTCATTAAAGTCTTTCTATCTCTTTCCCTATCAATTTGTGAGTCTTTTTCAATAGTATAGGTGATCCATTTTCGAAGAATCTTATAGGAACCAGCCTAGAACCCGGAGGTTCAGTCACTCTAATAAGTTTCCCCACAAGCTTGTGATTGTTCCCATCTTCTCCAAAATTTCTAAGTGTTCAGGTGCTTAGTTTTAGGGTGCAAATTCTGGAGTTAACAGCTAGTATGTCTCTTTTTCTACTATCATAATTTCTTTCCAGGAATAGATAAGGTTACCTAGTTGGCAGATAAACTGGTAATGGTTCAAATAGGAGAGATAGTTAACAATTTGGGTAACCAGTTTAACAAGGTGATGACTAATTACTTTGAAGCTTATCAGTTAAGAATGCACCAGAGGGAAAGAATTCCTTCTACCATTGTAGAGGAGTACAAGGATGAAATATGCTTTCTGGTAAGCACTGATCACTGCATCATCTAGGTTGTTGAGCCTAGGACCGGGTATGCACCGAACCTTGGTTACGAGATCACAACCAAGATTGCCAATGTCTATGCCAATGCACTACAAGAAAGCAACTTGGATCTTTCTGCCAACCGATTTGGCACATATGAGGAGATTAAAGAAAGTTTGAAGAAGAATGCACCTTCTAAGGCACCAAAGAAGGTATATGTCGAATGGTCTCCAACTCCAAGGAAGATGAAGCCAGTTGTAGAAGAACCAAAAGTTCAAATGAAAAAGGCACAGCCAGCAACAATCGAACGATCACAAGGTGAGGACTTGGAGGAAACAGATACAAAAGAAACCACCAGATATCTCAGCAAGAGGAAGACCGGGAAACTGGTAAAGGAAGATTTACTGAAAGGAAGAAAACCAACCATAGATGAAATGTTTGAAGGAGTAATGGACACAGGTTGAATGGGTGCAGTTGGAAAAAGATATGAGCTTGCAAATGAGGAAGTTAGGAGAAAACTAGAAGAGGCTATAGTATATTGTCTTCACAAGTTCAAATTAACACCCACTGAAATTCATAAAACAATACTTGAAGATCTACATGAGATCATTGAAGGTAGGTGGAAATCTTCTATAGTCAAGGAAAGAGAGCTGAGGATAAGGGCACTGCTAGAAGTGTAGAATCACTTAAGCCTGCCAGAGGCAACAAATCAAGTTGATTTGTACAAACAGAGTTTTAACATCAGGAAAAGGATTGGTCAAGTGCTGATAGGAGAAGTGGACACAGTTCATGATGAAGGGGTCATCATCTAGTCAACCATTCTGAAACAGCAACATTAAGTCGAAGCTGAATGTCAAAAGACCACAGTGCAACCAGAAAAAGATACTAGAAAAGGAAAGGGCATTCTGGGAGTTGAGTCACTGGTCCAAGCAAAGCCTGCAACTGAACCGGTCATTGTAGATATCACTGGAGACACGGGTGGTGATCTAATTCTTCCAACTATCCTTGCGTCTCCAAAAAAAGATAAAGCTCAAACATTAACTATAGATGATATAGTTGATGAAATTTTGGATTTTGGAAAAGTGACCAATGCTGCAAAGTGATTCAGTGCTTTGGGCACTGATGATAAAGAGAAAATTGAAATTGCTATGTTAGAGAGCTTTCTATATTTCAACCGGGGTCCTAGAGACTACAAACCCTACTTCCCTGCTGAACTGAATAAAAGGCTAATGACCAAATGGAGAGTCGGTCTAGCTCAAAATAATAAAATCTTAAGAGAATCTTTGGTAAAGGTAAAACCAGATCTTGATGATGATACAGTCAAAATTCTATTGGAAGCTGAGTCACTCAACATGGATATAAGGGACAGGGTGGCCAAAATAATAAATGGTCATGATAAAGAGGTGTATGAAGATAGATCCAACTTTGGAAGAACTATAACTTCAGCTCTCTGTTGGCATTAAGGGATGGTAACCAGTAAGATTGCTACCTGTACATGGCAATAGAGGTATTGTCATTGATTGGCAAAAGAGTTGTTGACATTTATGACTAAGGACACCAGTGTTGGATCTATGAAGCAAGACAGATACAGATACACCTGACATCAATAAAAACAAAGAAGAAGAAACTATATTTGATCATCAGAGCAACCGGTCACCAAGGGAAAAGCCATCGGTAACCGGTAACAGAGACCGAGGAAAAGATGCAATCAGTATAGACAGAGGAAGGAAAGGTGACAGGTCAAGGATCTTTACCGATCAAGTGAAGACTTCGTCATGATAAGATGAACCGGGGAATTCATAGTCAACTATCTGTTATCTAACTCTTTGACCGGGATTTACTGCACTAAACCCGGTAGGCTTTGAGTTATCAGCACGATCGGTACAAGGCACGATTGATGGTCTTAATGCAGGAGTTTGTGGCATTAAATTATGGAAACATCTCTTGTGAAGGAAAGCTTTTGACACGCATTTGTCGTTTTCTTTCATAAAGCAGATAAAGAAGAGCATGCATCAGATGTTTTCCTCAGTGAACTAATAATCCACTGGGTGATGAATCCAAAGGTGATCTTTAAATAGATCGTGCATGTAAAAAGAAAATAGGGCAAGAAGTCTATATATTCCTCTGACTGCCAAGAATATAGTTTGTTTTCATTTTGCCAAAGTAAAGAGTGAACCTGTACGCTAAAGAAGCTAAGGTGAAGAAAAAGAAGAGAGAAGAGTGTGCAGAGGAGCACAACATGAAAGGAGAACATACTTGCTACAACTGGTGATGTTTCTCAGTTGAGTATAACAGAGATCTTATCAGGCTAAGCAAAGCCATTTCTAAAAGGTCAAGTACTCTATTGTTCTCTAACAATTGCAATAGCTAAATCCCATTATTTTGGGTGGACATTAATAGGTCCCTTGTACTAAATCCCTTAACCGGGTGACATCTATTCAGGTGTTTTAAGTCCTCTAACCAGTTAGGCTCTAAGAGGCCTTATTGTATCAAATCCCTTAATTGGGTCACATCTAACAGTGCGTTGTAATCCTTTAACAGGGAAGGCTCCTAACATGGCGCAATTCAGAAGAGTTCAGAATTTGCGACGTTTCTTCACACAGTGGTTTTCACTTGATTTGGGTTTCCACGTGATAAATCTGGTGTTGCGTATTGGTTGATTGCTTGATGCTATTTTTATGCTAGAATATGTTTTTCTTACAGTTATAGTATACTACATCAGATTTGCTTTAAAGTTTTATAGGTGCTGATTCACCCCTCCCCTCTCAGTACCGGTTGGGACTATCACACTCTTAAGAAGGGACAAGAGGAAATAACAGTAGAAAAGGTTTTTAAGGAAACACCTAAGTCTACAAGTCCTCAGGATATCTCTTCAGATGAACTGGCAAAGGAAATGGTACCACCTGAACAGTTCACAACTGATGAACAAGTCTCAACAAGTGATCAAAGTACTGTTACTAAATTTTTACACATGCTGAAATTTAGCCTAATAGTAACATTACATAAGAATTCACAAGCTGTTCATGCATTTGCTTTTAGTTCATTTCCATTTTCAATCATATTATTCTGATCAAAAAGAAAGAAAGATAATGTTCATTATATAAATCATTAGTTGATATGTACAATTTTCATTTACAACTCTGATAGAAGGAATTGAAATGCTGAAAGTAAAAGACTTCACACAAGCCGTGAGTTTAATTGTATCTTTCATATATATTCAAAATATTCAAAAATAAGACATATATGAAGGTAAGGTTAGAGGTAACCAGTCATTGCCTTTTCATCTTTTGACTGGTTAAATAATCCTTGATGTTGCTCCTGGTCCAGCTCCCGATCCGCCCAGTTTTGGTTTTCAACTCCTTGCATAAGGTAAAGAGTGGGGTTAGATCTTGAAAGATCTAAGCAATGACTGAATACCTACAACTGATTACCCCCACATATATGCTATCTTTCCCTGGTTCTGAATCTATACCAAATAAAATCTACTATTTATCTGCTCGATCTTGAAATTTGGAAGTTAACTATTCTAATGCGTATGTGCCCCTGACCGAGGCTCCCTTTGTGTATGAGCCCGACATGCGCATTAGAATAGTTATCTTACAGATTTCAAGATCAAGCAGAAATATATTATATTAAAGGGAAGTGTTATTCTTAAGATTGAAACCTTTTATAATAAGGTCAGTTGCAGTGTGTTTTAAATCAGCATGAGATATTGAAGGGACAGTTTGATACTCGAAACCTTTTATCTCATATTACCGAGTGATGCTGTAATAGTTGGTTTTTTCCAGCCAGGTGGTTTCATGATGTATTCAAGTTTCATACTTTATGCTACAAAAATCTCAATGAAACTGATTTACATCAACAAGTTTCATTGAGATATTTGCAGCATAAAGTCAGAATTGAAAACTAGTTTCAATGGAATAATTATCATTTTCAGAACATTATGGCAGCTTTTCAAGGATAGACAGGGAACAACTGAGAGGGAAGCAACAGTGCAAGTGCTAGTTTGTGAATACAGATGAAGATGTTTCAAGAAATAACAACAATCTAATCAGCATGTGGAAATGAGTGTAAAGGGAGAAGCCCAGAAATGTTCATGAAGCTTGTTTCATGTCATGATAGACATTAGAAAATAGAAATGGCAGCAGTGACATCTTTTAACAGTAGCATGATGGTGTCATTCAAAATCCAAAATGCAGATTTTGATAAAGTATGAAAACAACAACAAAGCTCTTTCAAAGTAGCAGAGAGAAATAAATACAGAATAAACAAATACCAGCGGCATGGAGGCTTTAGCTCAGATTTTTAAGGGTTTTATTTTGTAGGCTTTAGGCCACATTTTCTTCAAGGTAACACCCCATATCCACAAAATGTTTCTCAAAAAGTAAAGCTTCTATATCATGAACAGTAATAGAAGGGAAATTTCTGAGTTTGAAGCAATGCAAAGAAATGATAGATCTGGTGAATACAACGTGCCAGAAGTGGGATTCAGATTATAAACAAAGCTATTATCACCATGTAAGGAATGAAACAGCAGAAATGCTTGCATTTATTTAGCATGGTAGGCAGGAGAATAAAAGCCCACGAAATTTCCAAACTAAGCCAAGTATGACCAAAAGATTCTATGAAAATGTGGCATAAGGAGGTTTTAAAGGAAAAAAATAGAGCAGCTCGCCTAGAAAGATCAGTTCAAGTCAAGTAAAGAAGGCACAGATTTTCATAGTGTGCAGGGTTCTCAAGCAGTTTTTTTTCTTTTGAAATTAGTGTGTTGCAAAAATGGGAAAACAGTAAACGTTTTTTAGCCTCATGGCGTTTTCATTCAAACCTAGATTTATTTGTCATGAAATGCCCCACAACATAGGCAACATAAATTCCGTTCATAAGCAGATTTCTTTTGAAGTAACCCAAAAATACTTCAGAAAGTGCAAAGTTTACAAGGGCTGAAATAACAGCAAATCTCTTCCAAAGCCACGTTTATTCCAACAAAAAATGCAGAGGAATTGCTTGCGTATGAAGACAACAGCAATGAGCAGAAAAATACATCAAGAAACAACAAGGGTTTGAGATATATCAAGAAATGTGTATGAAGACAGCAGCAAAACTATTTCGAAAGTATCAGAAAAATATATATTGCACCTAAATCTCTAAATGCTTTCAAAGGTGCAACAAAAGAAGGCGTGAGTCACTCTTACCCAGCAAGTTGCGGCAATAAGAGTTGAAATCTTCTAAAAATCTGCGAGTGAACTCAACAGATGGCTTTCAGACTCTCCAAATTTGTGGCCAAAGCAACAGTCAAAGTCTTTTTCTCCTCTACGACAGTCAAGGAAGTTCAGGTCTTCAAGATGAGTCTCAGTATTACAAGTAGACATGGCGGCTACAGCAAAAAATTTTCCGCATGTCTCGACATTTTCTTAGGGTTTTGAAACCCTTCAAACTGGTCACATTTTTTCCCAAAGACATCAAATGCAAATGATAACTAAAATATCTTTGTTTACCTTTTAGGTTGAGGTTTTTCGCATTTTCTGTTTTTAAGAGTCTTTTGAAATCCGATGGTAATATGTATCAGGTTTTTTTGTGAAACCCATATTTGTTAAAATTAACTCATAAGTTTTATTTTCATTAAGTAGTATAATAATATATTACTTTAGCTAAGTAATATGTTACTATATTATTTAATTTTTTATAAATGAGTTTAATTTTAAAACAAATTCTGCAATATTGTAAATAATAATAATTAATTGATGTCATTAGAAATCAATTAATTATTATTAAAATGTGCAAATTTGTTTTTAACGAATAAGTCCATTTTCGGATTTGGAGAGATAAGGGGTTGAAAAGTCAAGTTGTGACTTGGTAGAAGAGGGAGAGGAGGCATTTTTACTTGGTGTTGGTGTTTGTTATAAAACTGGACTCTTTTATGAGTCACTTGAGTCTTTTTAGGGGTTGTTATGGCCAGACTGAAGTAGTCACTATTAGTTCTTGGACAGATAGGTCTTTTAGACTATCTGGACTTCTTAGGTGGAGGTTTTGAGTCATTTTTGGGAGGGATTTTTCTCACATCCGACCCCTGCATTTTAGGGGTTTTAGGTGGGAGTTTTTCCTTTATATTGGATCTCCTTTGTCATTTTAGAGTTAGTCAGTTTTTGGGAGAGCAGAGCCTTTGCATTTTGGTGGATTGTGCTTATTTCTTTCTAGTTGTATCAGAGGACTTAGTTGTGGAGAAGCCTTTCATAGCTTAATACATTGGAGTTTGGCCTACTTCTATTGTTTATCAAGTGTATTTTGTGTGATTGATATTATTTTTTGTGTTCTTTTAAGAGCCTTAAGATTTAACGTCTCATTTTTGCATATTCCTTATCTTGCATAGGTTATATGTTGTGTTTTATTGAAGTTTTACTGATTGTGATTCAGTCCTTTCAGTTTCAGTTCATCTAGACCTTCATATGAAACATTTTTATGCTTGTGGTTATCATTAGAAGCTGTGATCAACAACATGTTATAAGTTCTGTAATTGTGTTTACCAAAATATCAGGTCCATCTTTCTTTGGTGTATCACCTTCTTTTAACAATTTTAAGAATTTCATTGAAGTATTTCTATCTCTTTCCCTATCAGTTTGTAAGTTTTTCGAGTAGCATAGGTGATCGATTTTTGAAGAATTCAATAGAAACCAGCCTAGAATGCGGAGGTTTAGTCACCTTCATAGTTTACCCACAAGCTAGTGATTGTTCCCATGTTCTCTAGAATTTTTAAGTGTTTAGCCGCTTAGTTTTTAGGGTGCAAATTCTAGAGTTAACAGTTTTGGCACGCTCGGTGGGACAGATTTCATAAAATTTTCATTTTTTGCTGGTTCTGATATGCTGCGAGCAAGTTTTCAAATTTGAGAAGGAATTTTGTGTGCATATCTGGCAACTTTGTTAAAAGATCAGTGCATTTTTGTGTTTTATGAGAAGAATTTAGACTAGAAGTGCTGGTTCTTTTGAGTATTTACAGTTTGAAGCCCCAAGAAGAAGAGGAAGAACTTTGAAAAGAGTTGTCGCATTAACTCAAATTCATTTGTTAGTCCCTGATATTCAAGTCTATAGAAGAAGGAACGGAAGTGATAGAGGCACAAGACACTCAGCAAGCCCTACTTGCAGAACAGTGTTGTTTGAACCAGAAGTATCCACAGTTCCAAATCACAATACAACAAATTCAAGTTTTGTGGTTACTAACTCAGCAAGTGTATTTCAAAGTTGAGTTGCAGCTGTTTCAAGTTCTGTCCTAGCAAGTTCATTTATTCAAGGTGGTCAAATGGCTTTACCAAGAGCTTTTACTTTTGTTCCTTTTGACCAAGGAAGTCCTCTGAATTTAGCACAACATAATGATATTCCTCTGGCAGCTCTTAAAGGATTACCAGATTTTATTGGAGAAAGTCAAACAACAGCTTTTGAACATATCAGAGATTTGGCCTCTCTGTGCAATGTTCATCACATCACAAAAGAAAATGTAGCAGTCAGATTATTGGTAGCTTCATTTAAAGGAAAAGCATTAGAATGGTTTAGGAGTTTGCCTGTAGCTTCAATCAGTACATGGGATCAACTTGGTGATGCATTCACTAGGTTTTTTGAAGACAAATCTGATCATTTGTCACTTGTAGAGCAATTGACAACAATTAAAAGGGCTCCACAAGAACAAATGACAGATTTTAATACCCGTTTTCAGAAAACATGGAATAGGATACCTGTTGCAGTAAGGCCAAGTGCTGACCATGCTTTCTTGTATTATCTAAAAAGTTTGAAGTTGAACAGTGACATATCTGTCATGATGTAGTCTATGGGAGGTACCTCATTACCCCAAGCATTTACTACAGCGGTAAGGGCTGAGAACAACCTTATTCAAGCAGGCAAGATAGCCCCTTGGCCACCCATGCCAATTTTTCCAAATATTCAGTCTAACATGCCCTTGCAAATACCACCTTTTAATCCCTTACCTGTTGGTTCTGATATGCTGCGAGCAAGTTTTCAAATTTGAGAAGGAATTTTGTGTGCATATCTGGCAACTTTGTTAAAAGATCAGTGCATTTTTGTGTTTTATGAGAAGAATTTAGACTAGAAGTGCTGGTTCTTTTGAGTATTTACAGTTTGAAGCCCCAAGAAGAAGAGGAAGAACTTTGAAAAGAGTTGTCGCATTAACTCAAATTCATTTGTTAGTCCCTGATATTCAAGTCTATAGAAGAAGGAACGGAAGTGATAGAGGCACAAGACACTCAGCAAGCCCTACTTGCAGAACAGTGTTGTTTGAACCAGAAGTATCCACAGTTCCAAATCACAATACAACAAATTCAAGTTTTGTGGTTACTAACTCAGCAAGTGTATTTCAAAGTTGAGTTGCAGCTGTTTCAAGTTCTGTCCTAGCAAGTTCATTTATTCAAGGTGGTCAAATGGCTTTACCAAGAGCTTTTACTTTTGTTCCTTTTGACCAAGGAAGTCCTCTGAATTTAGCACAACATAATGATATTCCTCTGGCAGCTCTTAAAGGATTACCAGATTTTATTGGAGAAAGTCAAACAACAGCTTTTGAACATATCAGAGATTTGGCCTCTCTGTGCAATGTTCATCACATCACAAAAGAAAATGTAGCAGTCAGATTATTGGTAGCTTCATTTAAAGGAAAAGCATTAGAATGGTTTAGGAGTTTGCCTGTAGCTTCAATCAGTACATGGGATCAACTTGGTGATGCATTCACTAGGTTTTTTGAAGACAAATCTGATCATTTGTCACTTGTAGAGCAATTGACAACAATTAAAAGGGCTCCACAAGAACAAATGACAGATTTTAATACCCGTTTTCAGAAAACATGGAATAGGATACCTGTTGCAGTAAGGCCAAGTGCTGACCATGCTTTCTTGTATTATCTAAAAAGTTTGAAGTTGAACAGTGACATATCTGTCATGATGTAGTCTATGGGAGGTACCTCATTACCCCAAGCATTTACTACAGCGGTAAGGGCTGAGAACAACCTTATTCAAGCAGGCAAGATAGCCCCTTGGCCACCCATGCCAATTTTTCCAAATATTCAGTCTAACATGCCCTTGCAAATACCACCTTTTAATCCCTTACCTGTTGTTGCTAGTCAAGAATTGACTCCTGCAGGCCCATCCTTAGAGTTGCAGGAAATTAAAAGCAGCCAACAGAAAATAGAGGTGTTGTTACAAACTTTCAGCAATGAGATAGTAAACCTTTAAAAACAACAGTTTCAAGCTAGACAGCCTTACCAGCCCCAAAATCAAACCTCAAATCAGTATCACCAGCCTAGTCAAGGCCAATATTAGGGTAATAGGCAGGCTTATCAAGGAAATTCTGCCGGCAACAGGCAGAATTTGAATCAAAGACCTTATAAGCCTTATGCTCCTGTACCCTTGAATACTGTGATAGATTTAGTGCCTTCTGAAAATAATTATGCAGCTGATTATGAGTGGTGTTACCCTTGTAATCAACCCCACAATCAGGCCACATGTTCCAATGGTATTATTAATCAAGCATTAATGGTACAAAATTCATCAACCTCACAGCCTGTATCTGAGGGTGATCTTGATTAGCAGCAAGATGTACCTCTTGTTAATGCAACTCTAATGAATTGGCTAGGGGAGGAGTTCATTGCAATGGGTGGAGATGACCCTACACCTACTGTTTACACCAAAGCTAAAAAAAGAGCTCTAGACAGTGAAGATGCAGTAAGGAGCAAGAATGCAGCAACTACAGGGACATCTACATCTCAAGTGCAAGAAAAATCACAAGGAAATTCTCCTCTAGGCACTCATGAGCAGCAGCAATAGCAGGTACAGACTGTTGTTCCCAAGGTTCAACAAAAGGTACATGCTGTGTTGCCTTTTAGTATTATTGAAAACATGAAAAAGATGAATGTTTCTATCAGTATGTGGGATTCTTTATCTCTTCCAGGTCAGATTGACCTTTTACAAACTGAGTTGGCCAAGAAGAATAAGTTTGTTAGTAATGGTGAGGTTCCAGTTAGGATTGTCTTTTCAAATACTTATAAAGTTGATAGTAAACCAGCAGCTAAGCCTCCTTTTTACGTATCATTAATCATAGGAGATAAGCTGGTTCATAATTGTATGGTGGATAGTGGAGCCACAAGTTCAGTCATGCCCAAAAAGATTGCTGATCAGCTGGGTTTGAAATATCAATCATTAGAGAAGGGAGTGGTTCAGCTGGATGGGTCTACTGTTAATACTGTGGGTCTAATCAAAGGTGCCAGTTTGACTCTTCATGCTTGTCCTAGTTTTTCCATACCTCAGGACATTTATGTGATTGATCTTCCACCTTATTTTGCTATATGCTTGTCTAGAGATTTCACACCAAAGATTGGAGGTTTTTTTTCTTCTAATTGGTCCCACATGCTTTTTAGGACAAGATATGGCAGTAAGGTTACAATAAGGTCTGAGGTACATTTTAAAGATCATATTGAGCCCTATATCCCTCCTGCTATTAATGCTAATATGATGTCTTTTGATGAAAATGAAAGATCTGATGTACATGACCCAAGTACTTACACTGATGAGATCCCTGATATCTTGTTAGATCAATGGGCAAATGAAAATACTTGTGATGATCAAAATTCTGTTATACATCAGACCGGTATAGGTATGTACATGATTCATGAACCTGATGCATTCATGCCTAACTTGGTTAAAGCTGCAGATTATATTTTAGGACAGGAAAATGAGGTATGGGAGATTTTTTTGATGGTTCTAAGAGTAAAAATGGTGCTGGTGGAGGTGCAATGTGAATTTCCGCTAAAGGAGATAAGTATTATGCAACTTTTTCGTTTTAGTTTTCCTTGCTCAAATAATTCTGCGGAATATGAAGGTTTAATTAATGGTTTCGAATGGGCAAGGAAAAGGGGAATCAAGTCTTTAAAAGTTCATGGTGATAGTGAGTTAATTGTCAATCAAGTTAGAGGGTTAAACTGTAAAAAATGATACTTTAAAAGCCTATAAGCATAGAGTTCTGGATATGATAGAGGATTTTGATGCTTTTAATGTAATTTCAGTTCCAAGAAGGCTTAATCAACATGCTGATAGGTTGGCAGCAATAGGGGCTCAGTCTGAAATTCATAACAGTATTGCAAAGGGGTGTGACCAGCAGCATATTAAGATTATTGTCAGACCCTCAATTCCTGACAATAATGTTTACTGACAGGTTTTTGACAGTGATGAGCAGATCCATAATTTTTTGTTAGAGGAGGATGTTTTTTCTGTGTCTAATCAAAGCAAACATGTGCATAATTATGATGACCAGGTTATCCAGCTCAAAACAAATAAGTTGCCTAAAGGACTTGTCACATTAGAGTCTATTTTTAATTCTGATGATCAATTTAAAAAGAACAAATCTGGTATGCAGGTTAGAGATGATCATTGTGAGGATGTGGAAGTTGCTGCGGGTAAATTCCTAAAGGTTGGTAAAATCTGTACTAAACAAGAAAAGACTGATTTTGTTAAGTTATGTCAACAATTTTTTGATGTTTTTGCTTAAGAGTATTCTGATCTTAAAGGGTTTGACCCTGAGATTTCTCAACACACTATTGAATTACTACCTAATACTAAACCTGTCAAGCAAAAATAGAGACCCCTCAATCCTAAGTTAGAACACTTAATGGTTAAAGAGTTGACTAAGTTGATTGAGGGAGGAATCATTTATGAGATCAAGCACACTAGTTGGG
This sequence comes from Chamaecyparis obtusa, assembly GCA_027943335.1. Lineage (NCBI taxonomy): Eukaryota > Viridiplantae > Streptophyta > Pinopsida > Cupressales > Cupressaceae > Chamaecyparis > Chamaecyparis obtusa. The sequence goes on from BSBK01000433.1 coordinate 1,636,165, forward strand.
TTTCAAACCTAGTTCCTGTTAGGAAAAAGAACGGGGAAATTAGGCTTTGTGTTGATTTCAGAGATCTCAATAGGGCTTCATTAAAAGACCACTACCCGCTGCCCTCCATGGAACAAATGTTGCAAGTTGTAGGTGGTTCAGGAAGATTCTCCTTGTTAGATGGCTATTCAAGTTATAATCAAGTGCTGGTTAAAAATGAGGATCAATACAAAACTGCTTTTACTACTAAGTGGGGCACTATGGCCTATAAAAGGATGCCTTTTGGCTTACCTAATGCTGGCGCCACTTTTCAGAGGGCAATGGACATGGCTTTTAAGGGGCTGTTATATAAAATGGTTTTGGTTTATCTTGATGATATAACTATCTTTTCAAAGGATACTGATCAGCATTTAAGTCATTTAAAACAGGTATTTGAGAGGTGCAGGGAGTTTGGGATATCTGTAAATCCTAAAAAATGTATTTTTGCAGTCCATGAAGGTAAGTTGCTGGGGCACATAGTTTCTAAGGATGGGATTACAATTGATGTGGAAAGGGTTAGAGCTATTTTAGAGCTGCCCTTACCCAGCCACAAAAAAGGACTACAAAGTTTCATTGGTAAGATTAATTTTGTTAGAAGGTTTATGCCTAACATTGCTGCATTATTAAAGCCTCTAACTGCTATGCTGAAAAAGAATACTGTTTTTAATTGGACAAAAGAGGCTAAGTATAATTTCCAGTTATTAAAAGAGGCATTATCATCTACTCCTACTTTGGTTAATCCAGATTTTTCTAAAGATTTTATTCTATATGCTTTTAGAAGTTTGGATACTATCTCTGCCGTTTTGGTGCAAAAGAATACTGAAGGTTTTGAGCAGCCTATTGCTTTTTATAGCAGAGGTCTTGAAGGTTATGAACAGCGTTACACATTTGTTGAAAAGCATGCGTTTGCTGTTGTGAAAAGCCTTAAAAAATTCAGGCATATGCTGTCAAATAATAAGGTTCATCTTATGGTTTGTCACCCAAGTGTTAAAGAATTTTTTCTCAGCAGGGATCTTAATGAGAAATGTGCAGGATGGATTACCAAGGTGATGGAGTATGATGTTGATATCAAAATTACCAAATTGGTAAGAGGAAAAGGTCTGTGTGAGTATTTGGCTGAGCCCATCAAGGAGGTCATGTTGGTTAATGATGTTACAGTTGCAAGTGATCAGCCAGCAAGCTGGTTGAAGGAGATGGTTCATTTTCTCAAGACTAGTGAGTGTCCTCCAGGTCTTGAAAGATCTAAAAGAAGGTATTTTCGATTGCAATCTATACCTTATGTCCTGATTAATGACACTTTATTTAGAAAGGATAACAATGGTGTGCTTCTGAGATGTATTGACACTAATGAAACCAGCAGGGTTTTAAAACATTTTCATGATTCAGGAGGTCATTTTAGTCCTAAGACAACAGCTTATAAGATCATGAGAGTTGGGTATTATTGGTCTAATTTGTTTAAAGATACTCATGCATGGTCAAGAAAATGCCAGAAATGTGCCTTATTTGCAGGCAAAGAAAGGCTTGCAGCCTTACCCCTTTAGCCTATTATTGTTGACCTGCCTTTTATGAGATGGGGTATTGATTTTGTGGGCCCCATTAATCCAAGTTCTAGTGCTGGTCACAAGTGGATATTTACTGCAACAGATTATTTTACCCGCTGGACTAAGGCAGTGGCTTTGAGAGAGGCAACTGAGATTTCAGTGTTGAACTTTTATCAAGATCTCATTACCAGGTTTGGTGTTCCTGAATCAATAATTTCTGATAATGCTTTGTCATTTGTGGAATCTAGAGTTACTGAATGGGCTTTACAGAATGGTATCTACTTGAATACATCCTCTAATTACTACCCTCAGGGTAATGGGTTGGCTGAGTCAACTAATAAGAACTTAATCAGGATCATAAAGAGGATTTTGCAGGAAAATCAGAAGGACTGGCACTCAAAGCTGAAATCTGCACTATGGCTGGATAGAATTACTCCTAAGAAGATTATAGGTAATTCTCCTTATGTTCTAGTGTAGGGAAGGAAGCTAGACTGCCTATCTCAACAGAATTACCAACACTAGATCTTGCTAATCAGATTGTATTGTTTGAGGAGGATGACCCACTGAGTTTAAGGTATGCTCAATTGCTGGAGTTAGAGGAAAAAGAAATCAAGCTCTTAAAACAATGGAATATTAGCAGATTCTAACTAAGAAGGTGTTTGATAGAAAGGCCAGGGCAAGGTCATTCATAGAGGGTGATCTGGTTTTGAAATGGGATGTCCTTAAAAGCAGGCCAAGGCACCATAACAAGTTTGATCATATGTGGGATGGTCCATTTCTGATAACTGAATGTAAAGAGCACAATGCATTCCAGCTTGCTACCATGGAGGGAGATGTTCTACCTATCCTTGTAAATGGGATACACCTCAAGCGATGCTTCGAAGTATGACCTATCAGTCCTATCTTGTGTATAATAGGTTAGGTTTCATGCTTTCAATAAATGCATATGCATAATAGTTTAGGTTTTTCCTAAGTGCTGTCCAAGCATAGGTCTGTGTGTTTCCTTTCTTAGTTTAGTTTTCCTGTTTTTCCTAGGTCTAGTGTGTTGTTTTCAAGTTGTTGGTTTAAGTTTCATGTTTCACTCTCATATCGGTGTATGTTCTCCATACATGCATAAATATGTTTGTTAAATATGCACGTCCTTGGTTCTTGCATATAGGCACATATGACTAGATATGCAGTATTTTTTGGTCAAATCCTACAGATTCATATTCATAGACCCACTAGATTCCACTCGCATGTGTTTATATGAGTCCATTATCCTATGCATCCATCTAGCAAACAGATTTATGCATGTATGATCAACATACACAGATATTTGGCAACTCAACTCCTAAAGTTGTTACTTAGGCCTGGTCATGCACATAAATCAGTCCATTAAGTGTCATAGGTTAATAGGCTCATTTACATGCACATCAAAACTAACTAGCAACTTTAGGAGTCGAGTTTGAGTCAGATCTAGGTCTTAGGTTGAAGTTTTCAGACTCCGTGCCCAATGAATAAACAAGGCAAACTGGTCTCAAATGTCTAGTAGGCAGACAGGTAGCAAAAGTCGCCAAAAATGTTACTAAATTTCTACACATGCTGAAATTTAGCCTAATAGTAACATTACATAAGAATTCACAAGCTATTCATGCATTTGCTTTTAGTTCATTTCCATTTTCAATCATTTTATTCTGATCAAAAAGAAAGAAAGATAATGTTCATTGTATAAATCATCAACTGATATGTACAATTTTCATTTACAACTCTGACAGAAGGAATTGAAATGCTGAAAGTTAAAGACCTCACACAAGCCGTGAGTTTAATTGTATCTTTCATATATATTCAGAATATTCAAAAATAAGACATATATGAAGGTAAGATTAGAGGTAACCAGTCATTTCCTTTTCAGCTTTTGACTGGTTAAATAATCCTTGATGTTACTCTTGGTCCAGCTCTCGATCCGCCCAGTTCTGGTTTTCAACTCCCTGCATAAGGTAAAGAGTGGGGTTAGATCTTGAAAGATCTAAGCAATGACTGAATACCTACAACTGATTACCCCCACATATATGCTATCTTTCCTTGGTTCTGAATCTATATCAAAGAAAATCTACTGTTTATTTGCTCAATCTTGAAATCTGGAAGTTAACTATTCTAATGCGTATGTGCCCCCGACTGAGGCTCCCCTTGGGTATGAGCCCAACATGCGCATTAGAATAGTTATCTTACAGATTTCAAGATCAAGCGGAAATATATTATATTAAAGGGACGTGCTATTCTTAACATTGAAACCTTTTATAATAAGGTCAGTTGCAGTGTGTTTTAAATCAGCATGAGATATTGAAGGGATATTTGATACTCGAAACCTTTTATCTCATATTACCAAGTGATGCTATAACAGTTGATTTTTTCCAGCCAGGTGGTTTCATGATGTATTCAAGTTTCATACTTTATGTTGCAAAAATCTCAATGAAATTGATTTACATCAACAAGTTTCATTGAGATATTTGCAGCATAAAGTCAGAATTGAAAACCATTTTCAATGGAATAATTATCATTTTCAGAACATTATGGCAGCTTTTCAAGGATAGACAGGGAACAATTGAGAGGGAAGCAACAGTGCAAGTGCTAGTTTGTGAATACAGATGAAGATGTTTCAAGAAATAACAACAACAATCTAATTAGCACGTGGAAATCTGTGTAAAGGGAGAAGCCCGGAAATGATCACGAAGCTTGTTTCATGTCATGATAGACATTAGAAAATAGAAATGGCAGCAGTGACATCTTTTAATAGTAGCATGATGGTGTCATTCAAAATCCAAAATGCAGATTTTGATAAAGTATGAAAACAACAGCAAAACTCTTTCAAAGTAGCAGAGAGAAATAAATATAGAATAAACAAATACCAGCGGCATGGAGGCTTTAGCTCAGATTTTTAAGGGTTTTATTTTGTAGGCTGTAGGCCACATTTTCTTCAAGGTAACACCACATATCCACAAAATGTTTCTCAAAAAGTAAAGCCTCTATATCATGAACAGTAATAGAAGGGAAATTTCTGAGTTTGAAGCAATGCAAAGAAATGACAGATCTGGTGAATACAACGTGCCAGAAGTGGGATTCAGATTATAAACAAAGCTATTATCACCATGTAAGGAATGAAACAACAGAAATGCTTGCATATATTTTGCATGCTAGGCAGGAGAATAAAGGCCCACAAAATTTCCAAACTAAGCCAAGTATGACCAAAAGATTCTATGAAAATGTGGCATAAGAAGGAGGTTTTAAAGGAAAAAAATACAGCAGCTCGCCCAGAAAGATCAGTTCAAGTCAAGTAAAGAAGGCACAAATTTTCATAATGTGCAAGGTTCTCAAGCAGTTTTTTTTCTTTTGAAATTAGTGTGTTGCAAAAATGGGAAAACAGTAAACATTTTTTAGCCTCATGGCATTTTCATTCAAACCCAGATTTATTTGTCATGAAATGCCCCACAACATAGGAAACATAAATTCCATTCATAAGCAGATTTCTTTTGAAGTAACCCAAAAATACTTCAGAAAGTGTGAAGTTTACAAGGGCTGAAATAACAGCAAATCTCTTCCAAAGCCACGTTTATTCCAACAAAAAATGCAAAGGAATTGCTTGCGTATGAAGACAGCATCAGTGAGCAGAAAAATACATCAAGAAACAACAAGGGTTTGATATATATCAAGAAATGTGTATGAAGACAGCAACAAAACTATTTCGAAAGCATCAGAAAAATATATATTGCACCTAAATCTCTAAATGCTTTCAAAGGTGCAACAAAAGAAGGCGTGAGTCACTCTTACCTAGCAAGTTGCGGCAATAAGAGTTGAAATCTTCTAAAAATCTGCGAGTGAACTCAACAGATGGCTTTCAGACTCTCCAAATTTGTGGCCAAAGCAGCAGTCAAAGTCGTTTTCTCCTCTATGACAGTCAAGGAAGTTCAGGTCTTCAAGATGAGTCTCAGTATTACAAGCAGACATGGCGGCTACAACAAAAATTTTTCCACATGTCTTGACATTTTCTTAGGGTTTCGAAACCCTTCAAACTGGTCACGTTTTTTCCCAAAGACATCAAATGCAAATGATAACTAAAATATCTTTGTTTACCTTTTAGGTTGAGGTTTTTCGCATTTTCTGTTTTTAAGAGTCTTTTGAAATCCAGTGGTAATATGTATCGGGTTTTTTTGAAACCCATATTTATTAAAACTAACTCATAAGTTTTATTTTCATTAAGTAGTATAGTAATATATTACTTTAGCTAAGTAATATGTTACTATATTATTTAATATTTTATAAATGAGTTTAATTTTAAAACAAATTCTACAATTTTGTAATTAATAATAATTAATTGGTGTCATTATAAATCAATTAATTATTATTAAAATGTGCAAATTTGTTTTTAATGAATAAGTCTATTTTCGGATTTGGAGAGATAAGGGGTTGAAAAGTCAAGTTGTGACTTGGCATAAGAGGGAGAGGAGGCATTTTTACTTGGTGTTGGTGTTTGTTATAAAACTGGACTCTCTTATGAGTCACTTGAGTCTTTTTAGGGTTTGTTATGGGCAGACTAAGTAGTCACTATTAGTGCTTGGACAAATAGGTCTTTTAGATTATTTGGACTTCTTAGGTGGAGATTTTGAGTCCTTTTTGGAAGGGATTTTTCTCACATCTGACCCCTGCATTTTAGGGGTTTTAGGTGGGAGTTTTTCCTTTCTATTGGATCTCCTTTGTCATTTCAGAGTTAGTCAATTTTTGGGAGAGCAGAGCCTTTGCATTTTGGTGTATTGTGCTTATTTCTTTCTAGCTGTATCAAAGGACTTAGTAGTGGAGAAGCCTTTCAGAGCTTAATACATTGGATTTTGGCCTACTATTGTTTATCAGGTGTATTTTGTGTGATTGATATTATTTTTTGTTTTTCTTTTAATAGCCTTAAGATTTAATGTCTCATTTTTGCATATTCCTTATCTTGCATAGGTTATATGCTGTGTTTTATTGAAGTTTTACTGATTGTGATTCAGTCCTTTCAGTTTCAGTTCATCTAGACCTTCATATGAAACATTTTTATGCTTGTGGTTATCATTAGAAGCTATGATCAACAACATGTTATAAGTTCTGTAATTGTGTTTACCAAAATATCAGGTCCTCCATCTTTCTTTGGTGTATCACCTTCTTTTAACAATTTTAAGAATTTCATTGAAGTATTTCTATCTCTTTCCCTATCAGTTTGTATGTTTTTCAAGTAGCATAGGTGATCCATTTTCGAAGAATTCAATAGGAACCGGCCTAGAACCCGAAGGTTCAGTCACCTTCATAGTTTACCCACAAGCTAGTGATTGTTCCCATGTTCTCCAGAATTTCTAAGTGTTTAGGCACTTAGTTTTTAAGGTGCAAATTCTGGAGTTAACAAGTACAACCGGTGCGAAAGAAAATACCAGTGAACATGTTAACCTCAGTGAAGAGGTTGCAACATGTGTACAAGATACACCAATGAGACCAGCAGAACAAGATCTATGGGACTCATCAGCTAAGATGACTGAAGAGAAAGTTGAAACAGTTATTAGTGATGAACAGGTTGCAAAGGAACAGGAAGAAGAAGAGGAACCACCAGAAGAAGAGGAGCATCCAGAAGAGGTACAACACCAAGAAAAGCCTCAACAAGAAGAATTTCCTATTATAGAGGAAGAGAAGTCTGTTGAGGAAGAGTTTGCAAAGGATATAAGGCAGAAGGAACCAGTAGATGTTCCAACTTCCAAGTGCTTCATCATCAAAGAGAAAGCTATCGTTTGCGATCGATCTTGAATCTAAGAGAGGTAAAGTTAGTGCATCTCTAATAAGTGACATTGTGGTTGATATAAGCAAAATGTCAACTAGGCAGTTGAAGTAGCTTAGAAAGAGAAAATAGGACATGGTTCTCACAACCGTGAAGAATATTTTGTAAATTTTACATATGGCACTGATATAGATGAGGAACCCGTAATTGATCAATTAGAAATACTGGCACAAGCAATTGGTGAAGATATCACTGACCCAGAAATAGTTGCCATTGATTAGTTCGAAAGGAAAGGAATAACTATTCTTCATGGAAAGGTCGAAGAACTTAAAGCCATTGTGGCTACCAGCACCGGTGAGCTACAACAGGTACAAGAAGCTGGAAGCTTAATTACAAAAATTTCAAACTTTGAAGATTTTGTAAAAGACATAACAGAGAGAACCAAAGGGACAACAAAAGAGCTTAAGGAGACAACATCAAAATTTGATGCTAAGAACTCTTCTGCGCCGAGTACAGTCGTGAGATAACAAGTCTAGCTCTCACATTAAGAAAGGCATCAGAAGAAAACACTAAAAGAATCCGAGATCTCATTGGATTTCAGCTATACATCGCACCTACTTTTGATCTGATGTAGAAAAAAACAACCAGTTATGCATAAATACTTCTCAGTGAGCCCGATTACAAGAAAATTGAGGATATGGAGAATCTAATTGTCTCTCTGCAAGCTATGAAGTATACTTTAGATCAAGTAACAGGTACTTGGAAACCTTTCCTAGTCTCTGCCAAGAAGATCTATAAAGATATCTTCAACAAGCTACAACTATGAGGAGTGTACACCCTTTGTCCCTTGGAGGCAAAAAGGGGAAGATAACTGTGAGAAGCTACTGGATGAGAGTGAACAGATAACAGGGGGAATTCAGGGAGAGTTCAAACCAATACAATAGGACACAGGTAGAGCAAGTCTACAAGATATAGGTAGAGGAGCAGATCTACAGGGGAAGTATGATACTCTACATTTGATGTGTTGATGTGTTTTTCCACCAATGCCAAAGGGGAAGATTGTTGACATAAAGTTAGTTGTCATTGGCAAAGTCATTGACAAACATCAAACACACTGGTACTCATGATAGAATAACGGTGATGAATTGGTAGAATGACCAAGTGAACAGTGTACCTTAACCGGTCACGTTTATACCGGTCTGGTCTAGCCTAACCAGTCTTGGCAAACACATAGGGTGCAGATGACCAACCGGTTACACACCACTTACCGGTTAAGTGCTTTATAATCTGATCTGGATTATGCGAAGCGTTTTTCTGTCAAATTGGAGTTACCTTTTTCAGTTGTATTGGAGTTATCTTTATTTTCTCTCTGCGAGCGTTTCAACGTAAACTAAAGATTAGTTTGCAAGCTTTTTGATGAAGAGTTTTGCATGCGTGATTTTGGGGAGAGTTACAACTTGGCGACATCGTTAGATGTATTTTTAATAAGATAATTTCTTATAAATACAGGTGATGAGACATGAGAAAGTTGTTGAAAATTTGGAGCATAGAGCAAGAGAGCAGAAGAGCAGAGTTTTCTGAGAAGGAACACAGTCACAAAAGGTGAAAGGGAGAGAAAGATTCAACAGCCAAGCAGAGGAAAGAGTGAGCAGGTATGATCTGAATCGACAGATATAGTGTCATCATAAGATCATTGCTTTTATTGTGAAGCCTATTTAAATCCTTTAATCAGGGTGAACCCTAATAGGTTCCATTGTATAAATCCCTTCACCAGGTGACATCTTTGTTGGTATTTTAAGTCCTCTGATAAGGCGACTCATCATAGGGTCAAGATTCTAACAGTTCTTTTACTAAATCCCTTAACCGGGTAGCACTTTGACCAGTGCTTTGTAAGCCTTTAACAGGGCAACTTTATTACTGCAGTAGTGGAGTTTTGTGGGTTCTGTTCCACTGTGGTTTTTTCCTTCGAACCGAGGGTTTCCACATATAAATTTTGTGTTGACCTGTGCATTTAATTTCTGTTTATGATTGCTAAAGTATTCTTTTGATTTCAGTAATAACAAGAATATTTATTTGAAAGAAAGAACAATAGAAATTGAATTTACTGATTCACCCCCCTCTCAGTAACCGGTTAGAATTAACACATTTCAACAGTGGGGAATTGATTTTATTGGTACTATCAACCCATCCTCAAGCAAGGGTCATTCTTACATCCTAGTAGCAAGAGACTACTTTACCAAGTGGGTAGAGGCAATCCTTGTAAAGAGCTCCACATCATAAGTAAGTTGTGACTTTTTGAAACAGAACATGATCTCTTGTTTTGGTGTTCCCAACAAGGTTGTCGTAGATAATGCAACTGCTTTCTCATCGAAGGAAGTTACTGAGTTTTGTTATACTCATGGGATTACTTGAGCTCACGCTTCAAATTATTACTCATAGGGTAATGGTCAAGCCGAATCCAGCAATATAAATTTGGTGACTATTATAAAGAAGCCGGTGGAAGCAAATCAAAGAACATGGCACAAAGCATTGTTCGATGCTTTGTGGGCTGACAGGATTACTCCAAAACGAGCAATTGGAATGTCACCTTTTTAGTTGCTATACAGGATCAATGTTGAGATTCCAATAACTTTCGAGCTTCCCGCTCTTAACTTGATGCGAGCCATCGAAGATGAAACTTATTCAGACTCACTGGATAAGCGAATTATGTTTCTTCAGCAATTGGAGGAGCAAAGAAAAGAAGTGGTGGATCAACTTGCTGCTCACCAGCAGCAAGTTAAAGTCCTATTTGATAAAAAGGCCAAATACAGAGAATTCCAAATTGGTGATCTTGTTCTACTCTGGGATAAAAGGCGAGAATGGAAAGGATTGCATGGCAAGTTTCACTCCCTATGGCGAGGCCCTTTCACAATTCATCGTTTGAATAGAAGTTTGAATTGCATTAACAATTGGCTTCCATGGGACCTTGGTACTTTTAGACATAGCAATGTTTATATCAAAGTGGCGCAGCGAAGGCTTGGTGGAGGTCTACTCATCTTGATTGAATCCAGTTATGCACATGTGATCTTGAAGCAAAATGGAGCTTTCAGCTGATATAGCTATCCACATCTGCGAATGGTTTGGGATCCTGGAGTTTGTGGATTGCTTGAGGACAAGTAATCTTTGGACGGCGAGGATTTGTAATGTCCCCAATTTTAATAAATTATTTTAATTAATTAATGGTCCCAAAATTTGAATAATATTATAAATGGACCTTTAATTAATTAATAAAGGAGCCCACTTTTATTATTGTTGTCCGTAGGTGTTTGTCGTGTTGGCGTTCTTTTGTAAACCCTCGGGAGTTTCTCCGAAGGGGTATTTATGTTCGGCATATAGGAAGTTGTTAGTATGCGATTTGAAATATTTTATTTGTATTGCGAATTTTAGTTGGAGTTCTATTGTCCGCCATTTCGGAGGTGAAAGATCCTCCCTATTTGGTTTGTTGCAGTTTCGGTGGTTTACAACCACCCTAGTCTGCCATTGGAAATATCATTCTGATATTTCACTGTGCGCTCCAAATTTGTGAAGCCTTCCTTTGAAGATAGATTCCCCAAATTTGTGAAGTCTTCCTTCAAAGATAGATTTGTAATAAGCAGTGATATCAGATATTCGCTGGTCTGCGATTGTTGTATGGAAGATCTATTCGGTATAATCTGAAGTGCTATCATTATTAATGCAATTGTCTATTGCCTTGGCGAATATCAAGTTGTATTTTGATACATTGTATGTCTGTTCAATATTTGTGTGCATCCACACAATGGAAGGTAAGCCAATCAAGGTCGTACGGCCTCTAACGATTGCACCGAGTAGAAGCTAGTGATCGTACGGTCATTAGTTTAGCATGTTGTACGGACTATCTTCCACCTGTCATCTATCTCTACACCTTACAAGTTGTGCCAAGAGGCTACACCCATCACCGTACGACAATCATCATCATCATCATCGTATAGTAAACATCCTCAGTGTATGACATAGTTTGACCACTTGAGATTGGAGGAAGTAGCATACATTACGAACAACGGGTGACTAAAGTTATCTACCATATGGAAAAAGACCATACGCCTACATCATCGTCATTGTGTACAGAGGAGGGGATCTAAAGCACCATACGGACTGCCTGTGCCCACCATACGGATTGATTGTGCTCACTGTACGACATTCTGTGTAACACTTCCGGTCTAAGATGAAGAACTTCCCTATTAGCGTGGCTCACATTGGCATCAAAACATCACACAATGTCACATTCTTTACATTGTGCTGTCAAATCATTACTTTAGTTATGAAATCCTGGATTTTGTCAAAGTTCTTAGGATCAAGACTCATCAAATCATTGTTAATCTAATAGCATCTAACTTCATCTATTGTACCATACAATTTTTTTAACTTTTCCCATGGTTCATGTTGTTAGCAATTTAAGATTGTCATTAGTGTAAATTCACAAAAACCATGCACTGGTAAAAGGTCACCGGTTACTCACGTTACTTGGAAAGCACCGGTAGACTAGAAGCAAAGGGTATACACCGATAGACCGATATTAGTACATAGTACCAGTCTCGAAGTGCATACAAAGTTGAACCGGGAATAAGGTTGCACCGGTCTAAACTATCTAAAGATCCACATTGGATTTTGCAGAAGTAGTTTGAGTTAAACCGGATTATACAAGACATCCACGGCATAGAAGTGGAGTTAGCTTTTTAACAGGAGTTAGCTTTAGTTCAACGGATCAGAACGCAAAGCCTAATTGCTAGTTGCATGATTTTCTTGTTGAGTTTACAGCCTGGCGGTTCTATGAGTTAAGGATTTCATAACGATGAACTCTTGTATAAATATAGGTCATAGGACGCAAGAAAAGTTGTTGATTATTGGTGACTGCATAGAGCAGAGGAAAGACATCTTCTGAGAGAAGAGCTACAGACACAGAGGTAGCAGAGATCAACAGCCGGACAAACCAGGAAAGAGGTATGATCTAATCAAACATTCAGTGTCATAACAGATCATTGCTCTTATAAGTAGTAAAAGCAAGTTGAAATCCCTTCATTAGGGTGGACCTAATCGGTTCATTGTAAAAATCCCCTAACAGGGTAACATCTTCTTGATGTTCAAAGTCCTGTAACCAGGAAGCTCCTAACAGAGTTCAGATCTTAACAGATCTTTTGTAAAATCTCTTAACCGGGTAGCACCTTAACTAGTGCTTTGTAAGCTCCTAACAGGGCGTCTTCATTCCACAGTAGTGAAGTTGTAAGCTCTGTCTCATTGTGGTTTTTTCCTTCTAACTGAAGGTTTCCACGTATATATCTGGTGTTGATTTGTGTACTTCTTTTACATTTGTGAATGTCTACTTTATGCTTTACTTAGATTACAAGAACTACTTAAAATTAGAGAAAGAATAGGAAAGAAAATAGTTCTTACTGATTCACCCCCCCCCTCTCAGTAACCGGTTGGAAATAACAATTGGTATCAGAGCTCAATTCTCATATATAAAGCCTAACTGCTTGAGAAAAAGATCATGGAGGGTTATAGATATTAGAAACACCTAGAGGAAGCTAATGAGATAATTGCCACTCTGGAGAATAGGCTAAGAAGGTCGCTTGCTAAGAGGAAGGAGCTCCCTCTACAACTGAATTGAAGCAATGAGACTATAGATGAACTCTCAGGACAGAGTAGCTTTGATGAACCTTAGGAAGTTGTCTCCGAACTAATGGAGAAGAACCAGATCCTGACCAATGAGATCTCCCATCTCAAGAGGGAACAAGAGGATAATGCCCTAAGGATGACTGAACTGATTGAGAAAAAGAGAAAAGCCGAAGATGAAAGAAACTCAGCAGTCAAGGCTTTAACAACCTCTAAAAAAGCAAGAGACCAAGCAGTAGAAGCTGTTGGTGCAACTGAGCTTATGATTCTGCAACTCCAAGAAGACATGCAGATTGTCACCCAAGAAAACGCGAACATGCAGAAGGCCTGACATGACAGGGATGAGGCATGCAAAAGACTGGCACTGGAATTGTATCAACTAAAGGAGCAGATGAAAGAGCTTGAAGAGAGAAATGAAACCTTGAAAAGATACAATGAGAGCTCAGTCAAGCTTGATGAGCAACTCAAAGCTCAAAGAAAGCACAAAGATCAAACCGGTCTTAGATTCACTGGTGAAATCACCACAGAAACTGGTGAATCTTCTGGAGATAAGACAAACAAGAAAGCAAAGAAGAAGCCGCTGGCACAAAAAGGTAAGAAAACCTTTAACTTATCTTGCAAGCATTGTGCGAAATCGGGTCATGCAACAAGCAATTGCAGGAATGCACTGGTAAAGCCAAACAACAGCTACTGCAAGAACAGTTGCAAGAATGGCCACAGGACTAATGAGTGCTGGTCAAGTCCCACGACTTTGTCCAGTGGAAGCGGGGGAATCTTCAGAGGCTACTGCTATTCATGCAACAAGTTTGGACACAAGGCTGAAGAATGCAGATCGAAGACTATGGCATTCAGATCACCTAGACCAGTTTACACCAAGAGAAACAAGAACCGGAGCACAACCAATTGTGCAAACTGTAGGACTCACAACCACAATGATTCATGGTGTAACTCACCCAACCCAAGAAGAGTGAACCCATGGAAGGTCAACGGGATAGTCTGCTATCACTGCACAAAGTTGGACACCTAGCCAAAAAATGCAGGAACCGATCAAACAGCATAAGGAAAGAATCGGTCAAACCTGAAGACAAGACTTCTTCAAAAGAGAAAACCTATAAAGAAGAGAAGATCCCAAAGGTGGTGAAGCAAATATGCTTCAAGAAGGCGTCACAGACCTCTGTTGAGGAGAAGACAGAGGAAAGATCATCATCAGCCGATGGTGATACCTTTCAGCAAACTGAGCTGTAATGGCTTAGAGGGAACCGGTAGACCTTTCACCGTTCTTGGTATTGCTAGTGAGAACCGGACTCACTAAGTCTACAAGGACAACCGGGCAGGTAAAAAGAAGTCAACCGAGGTTTGAGTAACCGATAAAGGTGATTCACTGGTTGAGAAAAATGGAAAGAAAAGTTAGGTAGGGCATTTATTACTGTAGCCGTTTAGCGAATAGTTACCGTTTGGTAATTACTGTTATGCCCTAACCCTATAAAAGAAAGAAGAGTTACTCATAAATTTTACTTTGCTTTCATTATGATTAACGAATTTTTACGAGTAATACTCTTGCGCTTTGATCATCGTAAGCGATTATCTGTTAGACCGATCAAAGTTTCTTTTTTGTCAATCAACTGTTCGCAATGGCATCATCATCCTCTACTGTAAAGTTGATCAAGGGGGATCAGGCGAACAGGCCAGCATACAACATTTTGCCGGTCCAGAACAAAGATATCGATATTGCTGGTGTGCTCTTGTCTGTACCAGAAGGAGTCCTCTTAACTGAAGATGTGACAGCGTTCATCCATGCCAAACAAGAGGAGTTGGGTGAAACCTATATCCAAGGAGAGTATCTGTCACTGTGTGAAGAAGGGAGACTACCCGATAAATATGCCAAACTTATATCTTCTGGACTTATCAACGGAGTATGCTACCCGACTGTATTCCATGAAGATTTAATTCGACTGGTTCTCAGTCGTCTTCATGAACCAGGTTTCTGGCTAACAAGAGGTGCATGCAATCCAATCACCAAAGATGATCTGCATCGTGTGACCGGATACAACAATTGAGGGGAAACTCTAACCTTAAGGACCATGTCAAATGCCATCGTCAATAAACTGACCAAATCAAGACCTGATGGCCAACTCATGACCGTGACAGACATTGAGGATGACGGAGTCCGCTTCGCTTCTGCAGTAATTGGGTATAAGGTATATCAATCAAGCAATTTGAACAGCATACTGGGTGGAGCTATTCACGCCGCACACCGGATAATGCACGATAATGCCCAATACGATATTTGCGCAATGCTTCAAAGCCAAATATTTGAAAATATGAAGAAGCTGGGAGTCGTAAGATAGAAATCAATGAAATACGGGACCCTTCTGGCATGTCTCTATTTTTACTACTCCAACTTCTTCCCGGGAATCAGAAAGGTTGTATGGAAGACCGATAGAATGGTGATGCAACAGATAAGTGAGATGGCTAATCAACTGGGCAACCGATTAAGTGGTGCGCTGACTAAACACCTTGAGGCATTTCAATTAAAAATGCATGAAAGAGAGAGAGTGCCGTCAACGATTGTTGACCTATATAAGGATGATGTGTCCTTTCTCATCACCACCGATAACTGCATCATTCAAGTAGTAGAACCGAGAGAGGAGTATGCTCTTGAGCTAGGGTACAAGATCACCTCCAAGATTGCCAAGGCATATGCTGATGCCCTAAATTAAGCCAATTTGGATCTCGGTGCAAATCGGTTTGGCACCTATGCTGAGATTCAACAGAATCTGTCAAAAAGAACACCAATAAAGAATGTCTACCAGAGGACCCCCACACAAAAGAAGAAATCGGATATCGAGCAACCCAAGGCTCGAAAGAAGAAGGCTGAACCTGTATCCATTGCCCAAGCAGCAGAACAAGAGGAGATAGATCCAGAAGATACCATTCCTTTAATCAAAAGGAAGAGGGGATCATGCAAACCGGTAAAGGAGGATCCACCGAGAAAGGCCAAGTCATCAATTGATGAATATGTGGCTCTACTAAAAGAAACTGGGGGAATGAGTTCAGTAGTGTCAAAATATAAGTTTGCTAATGAAGAAGACAGGAGAAAGATTGAAGAAGGGGTTGTGCACTGCCTTCACAAATTTAACTTACATCCTACAGAACTCACCAGAGTTGTACCAAAGGATCTCTTAGATATAATTGAAGCTAGATGGAGTGCTTCAATGGAGAGAGAAAAGGAGCTAAGAATACGCGCTCTTCTAGAAGTACATAATCATCTCACTATGGAGGAAGCCACGGAACAGGCTGAACTGCATTAGCAATCCTTCTTAACAAAAAGGAGGATCGGTCTCATGCTTGTGGGTCAATCTGAGACAGTGCACAAAGGAGTTGAGATATGGACCAAACTTCTTCAAACCTAGCAGTAGGCGGAAGAAGCATCTCAAAGAGCCACAGTTCAACCATTCCTTGACACCAGTAAAGGCAAAGGAATGCTTAGAACGGATGCACCTGTCAACGAAAAGAGCTCCACAATACTGGTCATTGAGATCGCGGATGACAAGAGCAGCGAACCAGCAGTCCTCATTTCTCCAAGTAAAGGTAACACTAAACCTATGACAATCAGTGACATAGTTGATGAAGTAATGGACTTTGGAATAGTTGACAATGCTGCCAAGTGGTATAGTGTGTTAGAAGAAGAGGATAAAGAAACAATCATTACAGCATTAGTGGAAACATTTCTAGACTTTCATAGAACTCCAAGGGACTACAGGTCGAAGTTTCCACCAGAATTGAATTCTAGGCTTCAAGCCAAATGGAGAACCGGTCGAGGAACTAATACAAGAATAAATAGAGAAACCTTGTCTCAAGTTAGATCTGGCCTTAGTGAAGATAGGATCAAGCTTCTATTGGAAGAGGCATCAATGAATTTGCAACCTGGACTTAGAGTTGCCAAAATAATAAATGGACTTGATAAAGAGGTCTATGAAGAGACCTTGGATTTCTGTAAAAAGTATGACTTTAGTACCCTGGACAATTTAGGTCCTCAGCATCCAACTGAACAATTACAGGCAGCACTGGTAAGATTCACCACAGGTGAAGAATCTGCCATCAGAATTGAAAAAGGTCAAATAGAAGAGTTCACAGCTAGTGAACAAACCCATGTTGAACAATAAATAGATATTGAAATACCTATGGGTGAACTTCATACAGCAGCAGAGCAACCGGATGCACAACAAGAACAGAATAGAGAAGTTGAAGAGCAACCGGAAGATGATGCTCAGAATATAGAAAAACCACCTATAGAGAAAGTTCTACCTGAAGAAGAGGCTCAACCAGAAACCACAACTCAAACTAAAGAGAACAAGGGACAAGAGGAAGAAATCTCAGTCCATACTAAGAAAGCTCAACCGGAGCAAGAGCAAAGGCAACAAGACCAATTTGATATACCAAGTTCCTCATCTAAGAGGAAGTTGTCTTTCGTCGAAGAAAAGGAAGTCAAAAGGAGTAAAGTCACCGATACAGTGGTGGACATTAGTAAGATGTCAACAAGGCAGCTGAAAGAGCTGACCAAAAAGAAACAGGACATGGTCCTGACCACGGTAAAGAACATCCTGTGCAACTTTGTACCAGACGCAGACGTTGATGAAGATGAATTGGTCATCGATCAACTTGAAGTTCTGGCACAAGCAATTGGTGAGGATCTAATTGATCCAGAAACAGTGGCCATTGACCACTATGAGAAGAAAAGAGGAGATTCTCCACAAACAGGTTGAAAAAATCAAAGAAAATTTGTCAAACAACCTAAAAGTGCTTCAACAACAACTTCAAGTGGCGAGTAGTTTGATGAGCAGATCTTCAAACTTTGAATTATTTTTGCAAGATCTAATAGAGAAGTCTGCCAAGAGCTTAGAGGACTCAAGAGTCTTGTCCTCTCAATTTGACATAAAGAACAAATCTGCAACAACTTATAGCAGAGAGATGACAAGTCTGGCTCTAATACAAAGGAAGACAGCTGAAGAAGAAAACAAAAGGATCCAGGACATTGTTGGATTTCAGCTATTCTTAGCCCCAACATTTGAGTCTATGCAGAACACAGCCATAACAACAGAAGCTCTGATGAATGAACCGGATTACAAAACCGTGGAAGATATGGAGAACATCATTGTTTCTCTTAAATCAGCCCAAAAGAACATCAAATATGTAACCAATCAATGGGCACCTTTCCTTCACTTTGCCAAAACAATTTATAGAGACATCTTCACCAAACTTCAAATCTGAGAGATGTCACACCCTTTGTCCTATGGAGGCGTAAAGGGGAAGAAGAGCAGAAAAGCATAAAAAGGAAAGAGAGGAACAACGGATAAGAAGAAGAGCAAGCAAGAGGAAAGAGAGGAATGAAGCAGAGTAGAACAGTCACCGGAGCACTCAGACAGAGGAAGTGTACTACAGACTAGATAATTGTCACAAGTAAGTGAGTGTGGTTTTGTATAGTTTTGCTACCAATGACAAAGGGGAAGATTGTTAGCAATTTAAGATTGTCATTAGTGTAAATTCACAAACACCATGCACCGGTAAAAGGTCACCGGTTACTCACATTACTTGGAAAGCACCGGTAGACTAGAAACAAAGGGTATACACCGGTAGACCGATCTTAGTACATAGTACCGGTCTCGAAGTGCATACAAAGTTGAACCGGGCATAAGGTTGCACTGGTCTAAACTTTCTAAAGATCCGCACCGGATTTTGCGGAAGCAATTTGAGTTAAAACCGGATTATATGGGACATCCACCACATAGAAGTGGAGTTAGTTTTTTAACAGGAGTTAGCTTTATTTCAACAGACGTTTTGTAAGGTAAACTCCAAATCAGAACGCAAAGCTTAACTGCTAGTTGCATGATTTTCTTGTTGAGTTTATAGCCTGGCGGTTCTATGAGTTAAGGGTTTCATAACGATGAACTCTTGTATAAATATAGGTCATAGGACGCAAGAAAAGTTGTTGATTATTGGTGATTGCATAGAGCAGAGGAGAGACATCTTCTGAGAGAAGAGCTACAGACACAGAGGTAGCAGAGATCAATAGCCAGGCAAACCGGGAAAGAGGTATGATCTAATCAGACATTCAGTGTCATAACAAATCATTGCTCTTATAAGTAGTAAAAGCAAGTTGAAATCCCTTCATTAGGGTGGACCTAATCAGTTCGTTGTAAAAATCCCCTAACAGGGTAACATCTTCTTGATGTTCAAAGTCCTGTAACCAGGCAGCTCCTAATAGAGTTCAAATCTTAACAGATCTTCTGTAAAATCCCTTAACCGGGTAGCACCTTAACTAGTGCTTTGTAAGCTCCTAATAGGGCGCCTTCATTCCACAGTAGTGAAGTTGTCAGCTCTGTCTCACCATGGTTTTTTTCTTCTAACCGAAGGTTTCCACGTATATATTTGGTGTTGATCTGTGTACTTCTTTTATAGTTGTGAATGTCTGATTTATGCTTTACTTAGATTACAAGAAGTACTTAAAATTAGAAAAAGAATAGGAAAGAAAATAGTTCTTACTGATTCACCCCCCCCTCTCAGTAACCGGTTGGAAATAACACATGTGAAGTTTTACATTTGTAAATCTAAAACATAAGATCAAGGGACACAAAACTGCGAAAACATCGAAGAGCTTTTGTTTGTTTAAAGCATTCATTTTATCTTTTCCTTATCATCTATAGGTTCTACTATCTTTCTTCAACATATGGAGTGTACCCAAGTTGCATTAGTGCATTCCATGCATGTTGATGCCAAGTTGAATAATTATATGGTGTAAACAAAGGGACCTTAGAATGATTCATATGTGCAAGAAAAGAAGAGCACAAGCAAGTAGAATAGAAACACACGCACCAAGAGAGACCCCCCTTTTTCACTCAATCAAGAATCCGCCAACAAAAAATGATTGTGGCACTTTATAAGTTAGTGTGTTTGCAATGCTGGAATTGTTTTCTAGAGTTTTACAATGTTTACAAATGGACTTAAATATTAAAAGTACAATTAAACCTCTAATTCCGAACCTCAAACTAGCACCGATATGTAGTGCTTGTAATAAGTATCAACTTTAAAAAAAAGAAGCACCTCGATCTGAGGTTGTATGTAAAAATTATAGCTGTTTAAAGTTGCAAAAATGAGGATTGTCCTTTAGTTCTGATGGGAAAACTGATTTTCTATAAAAATAGGATCACTTGTGTAGAAACCGATCACTCCACAACAAAGAGCACTAAATTCTACCCCAAATGAAAAAAAAAATTGAGCTGAAAAATACCTTCATATGCCTGAGAACAAGTGCTTCAAAGTTTAGGTGTAAAATTGAAAATTGCAATGGTGGGGGTCACTATTAGAATTTTTTTTACCTTTGCCAACTTTGTTGAACTTTTACTAAGTCTGGAGATGCTACCAAAGTTATTTATCACCAAATAGTTTGTATCTTCGCCAAAAATAAACCTGCCTAGGTAAAAAATTATTTGGGTTGCAGCTAAATTTTGCAAACTACAAAATGAATTTTAAACTTCCACCAGCTAAATTAAAGCTTTGCCAAAATAGCCACCAAAAATAGAGAAATTGCCAAATATGGCACAAAGTAGTGGCACTAAACTTTGAGAATGTGCCAAAATCATGACACAAAATCTTAAGTCTGCTTATCCAAGGATGGGGCAAGAGGGCATAGATATATTGAGGCGCGGGCTTAAATTAGAACTTCAAAAGAAATTGGAATCTCAACTACACCATGACCCCTTAATAACAGGTGGCGTCATTGCCTCAAAGTTGGCGTGGGGGTTTTACCTCTACACACAGCAGTCCATTGGTTTAGTGCAGTTTTTTTCATGGTGGACGAGGGCGTCTGGGATACACCTCAACCCCAAATAAAGAGTTGGCACAAGCATTAGGGCGTGAACTTCGATAAGTGTTGTTTTAAAGCTTAAAGATTTTCAAAAAAAGGGTCGTAATGGAGTGCAGGGGTACCGTGGTTTAAATGGGGCACACCTTAGTGTGGTGGCAAGGGGCTCGAAAGCAAGTATGTGTACCTCCTTTGGTATGCACATGTACTAGGGTCCACGCATAGTGTAGGTACCTGTGTACCTTCTTTTTCCTTTTCAAATTTTCAAATAAACAATTTTACAATTTTAATAAAAATTGCCCTGTTTTCACAATAACATTTTACAGAGAAGTTAATTTAAAGACCTACAAATTTTTAATAATAATAAATTTCTTTTGCAGTTAAAATGTGATTTTTTAAAAAGGAATTTTCAAATCAATACTGTACTCTGTAGGTGGGCCATAGGGTCTACTTGCTAAAAAAATTTTGCCTCAAATTTGACTTTGTCAAAAATTGACGAAGTGGCAGTTGATCCTTAGGTTTTGGTGCCTTCTGGATGTGATGGCGTAGTTTGTTTGGCCTGAAAATGCCTCGAAAAATCAGCTACTCTCTGGATCTAGCTTTAAAACCTTGCTTCAAACCTTCACCAAATTCACATTTGGTATTGGCTCTAGACGAAAGAAAAGGCGATTCTGACTTTCTCAACTACTTTAAACTCAATGGGAGCTTGGATTTCCTCCAAGAAGCTCCCAAAATATCTACACTTAAAGGCAAGAGATAGGAAACCCCCTAGAAACGATAATTCCCTCAAGTGTTTTTGATTCTCAATGTCATCATCAGAGGCAAGAGAAGAGTATACTTCCTTTCAAGAACAAATGACTCTAGATTCTTAAAGATTTGCTAACCTACAACTCATAACTAGCTTTGATACCATGTTAGATTTAGCTGTGAAGCCACCCAAGATCAAAATGACTGAAGGACAGAAAGAGAAGAATCTAGCACTACCTTAGCACTGAACTAGCACTCATGAATAAGTGAGTTAGTGAACTTCACATAGGGAGAGGTGAGGGTTGTTTATATAGAAATATATGGGCAAATAAATCCAGGAGGAATGTTGGCAATTTGGCTGAGGTATGTACATGAATGTTGTCATTATGGCAACATATGTTCCCTATGAAGAGCGCATAAGCTGGAAAGTAAGTATGGAAGATCGCAGACTAAAATTGTCTAAGTATGAAACAGTGATTTTGACAGAGCACCCGATACAGTTTGTTTTGGCAATGTTCACTGGAGCATGATCAGAGTTTGCGCAGTTGAACATAGACTCTATGGTGTCCAAGGATACCCCATCTCAGTGCGCAAAAGAGTACGGACAGTACGGACAAAGTTATGACTGTTTTACCGATGACAGAGTACAGCCAATAGTGCAGTTTTGAAGACAGAACTAGTAAATGAATTAAGGGATTATTTTTCTTGTCAAAATAATGACTTAATATTATAAAGAGACAACATCCTAGATGTTTACTCTTGGATAAAGATATGCAAGCCGACAAGAGAAAGATATTATGTTTGTATCTTGTATAAATGAAGATGTACCGAGCATACTTGAAATGTAACATGTAATATATGTAAATTGTGATAGCAGCAAAAGTTGTTGATGCGAAGTTGTAAGCAGTACCATATTGTAATCAGTAAACATTTGTATTACTTGTTTGGGCAGTGAGCTCATCTGGTAATCGGGTTTAGTATCTACAACTCCTAACAAGGTTGAGGCTTCTAACAAGGCCTATAGTCCCTTAACCAGGACTGATACACTATATGATTGTAACAGGCTCCTAACAGGGTCAACATCCTTAACCGGATATCTTTTGATTAGTGGATCTTTGTGGGTACCATCCCCACCGGGGTTTTCCCTTGGCCAAGGTTTCCTCGAGAACATATCATGTGTTATGAGTTCTTTACATTTATTGTTATGTATGCTATTTAGTTTCTTATGCTTTGCATGCACTAAAGTAATCTGTTATATCCATAAGTGGGCAAAAGTAAAAGTTTGTGAAATACTGATTCACCCCCCCCCTCTCAGTATTTCCTATTTCTAACAAGGAATAATAACTCCCAACAACCCAAACTAGGGGAAGTTTTACCTACTTGGTAAATGTCAAATACATGGTTATTCCATATTGTTCTTTATCTGTAACAATAGATTGATATGATTTTATCTGTGTTGGATCTATCATTTTCAACATGGTATTAGAGTACATTGATATCTCTATAACTGTGCAATGATGAGGCATGAAGAAAATGGAGAAACCAGTATGTGTTAAGATTTATTGAGGCATATTGATTTCTACAACAAAATTTTAAAAATTAAACTATTTTGGAGAGATGGTGAAGAGAACAACATAGCCTAGTGTCACACTAAATTAGATATATGACCATGGTAATGCATATATACATAAAATTTCTATTCAAACCAACCATATTGATAATCTGATATTAATTCTATAATTGGAGCTATCAATTCTCAATTTAGAGCAAGAGATTCAGGTGGCAACTTGAGTTCTACCACCACTGTCAACAACTTAGCATCATACAAATTTAACTATTCAGCTCTAGCGTGCTGACCATAACTCCATCTCTATGCCACATGTACCGTCCCTTGAACAATCTAGTGCCAACATCTGAAAATGACAATAAAGCATTGACCAAGTTACGAACAAATAAGAACCATTCTACATTCAATAAATATTCTTATTCATTCTTTAACAGTTTAAATTGTACAAGTATGTATTGTGTCAACCTAGAGGATTGGAACAAACATTCTAGATGTTTTAGCACTCATATTTGCAGCTGTTTCCGTGAAGTCTTGCACAGATTTATTCAATAATACAATTTCTGAATTGCAGTTCTGTTTCTTGTGTCAATCCTCAAATGGCTATTATTTTCTCTGTTCTTATTGTGTGTTAATGTAAAACTATGATTTTACTAAAGATGAGATTTAACTCATTTTAAAGTAGAGTAACAAATTTCATCTCAATGTGAAAATTTGACAGAGAGACTTTGTGTACTAATATCAAAGTGCTTTTTATGATATCTTATAAACTTATTTGTATATTGTTTTCCTTAGAAGCGAGTCATGCCATGGTCAAGCAGAGCGACTTTTGGATACTGCTAGGGAAATGGAAGACTCAATTGCTGTAAACTTGAGGTATGAATATAGTTGTCAGTAGACACCATGCCAAGTTGACATTATTTTTTTACTTCATTCAGTACACAACAAAGTTTGTTGTTAGCAATTGTAGGAGTTCATTATATTAATAATGCACAACATAGTTGATTTCCTTTATAGCTATTAATTTCTGTCTATAATTTCACTCCATATTGATCGTTTTGTCAATTCACTATAGTTCTCTAATTTGTATCAATAGATATTGTAAAGTAGATGTACTTTGTATGTAATGTCCTCTTTAGAGGCATGAAAAATTGTTGGAGACCCTTAGTCATTTAATTCCCGTAGGCTAGTTGGGATGTGATAAGGGACCTATTAGTTAATTAAATTTAGTTGTCTAAAGACATTAATTTTACAGAACCATCAAAATGAATCAGGTAATACGCTTGACCCCCGAACTCCAACGTTTCCTCCCTTTTACCCTAATCCTTACACTTACCTCCCTGCATGACAGAGAATCCCATTAATGATGTCTTTTGGAGCTGTAGCTTCCCAAAAGGGAATTTTCTTACCCAAGTTAACTTTATTTAGATTTTATTGATCAGATTAAATCTTACTTGTGGCTTGGTGGAAGGCAACCATATTTCATATATTGCGGTGGTCGCAATCTCAACTCATTTGGTCATTGTGAAATCTCAATTGTCATTTTGGGTGGGATTTTTGTTGCACTCGGGGTTGACATTAAAGCTAATAGTAAACTATCAAAGTTAAATATCAAGGTTTTTAGAGGAAACTTCTGGTTTATTCAAAGATAACTAAAATTAATCACAGCCCTAAATATTATTAACTTAAAATAACCTGTTAAAAATATCGTCATTAATGCCAAAGGGAATTCATTCTTGTCATTAATGTCAAACAAGCAAGATTGTTGATTGATGTCAAAAGTGAAACATATGTCATACAATAAAATATAAAGTTTTAACCTATTCCCTAAACCAGCTGGAACTTCTAAAATATTCTAATTTAATATTTATTTTTACATTTCATTTGAGGGAGAAATTACATATCCCAACAATCCTTTATCATAAATCTTGGAAGTTAGATTTTTCATGATAGATCATGGAGTTTCAATATAATACAAAAAATTGCTCCAATTGAACCCTAAATGGAGAGCCAAATTCTCTATTTAGAGAAAGACGTGTCACCGACATTGGTGGAGCACGGGGTCCTCGACATTCAAGAACAATTAAAGTAGGACGCTCCTCGTTGTGCCTTTCATCTCAAGTTGGACATTAATTTGTTTTCTTTCTATTCTTTCTTTTTCTCAAGATTGTAGTGACTTAAAATATCAAATGGGGCTTTGAGGGCAACACGGTCAAGGGGCAACGCCCCCAACAGGGTCAAGGGGCAGTGCCCGTCACAGGGTCCTACGTAATGTCTCCGATTTACTAGGTCTCTGCAGTTGAGCATAGTCAGTTCATCAATGCGACCCTCGTGAGCTGACAGTGTGTTTTGAGGGTCTCTGGGAGTTTCTGGGACAGACTTACTATTTTGGGTAAGTCTATTTTTAGCAGTGGCTATTTTTGGCAGGGTAGTGCCTATTCCTGGTTGGGCAATTGGTCCTGGTTCTTTGTCAGAAGTTCGTTGATTGCAGTTAGACAGTTCGGTGGCTTATATTTTAAATGTGTTATTAAATTAAATTATTTTGATTTAATTTAATAACTTATAACTTTATGTTATAAAGGGGTTATTTTTAAAGCCAATTAAGTGAAAATATTAAAAAAGTGCTTTTTCCAAAAAGCCTATATATTCTACTCGAAAAGGCACTTTTGTTATCTTTTATGCAATCATTATTTTCTTGGAATTTGGGAAAAGGACAAATCCTAGCTAGGGTTTCGAGGACTGATTCCTCATCTCGTGATTTGAGCCATTGTCTGATAATGGTGAATTTCACAGCTGATTGTTTCTGAGAGCACAATTCGATGTTGTTGTAAATCGGAATTGTGAAGGTTTTAAAATCTGGAAATTGAAGATTGTTGTTGGAATTGAGCCTGAGTATTTGACAATTCCTAATTCTGGAATAAATAATTGTGAGGCTGGTTATTTTTTTGATTATCGGAAAGGTGGTGAAAGTGGAGGATCATTGAATCCATTGGAGTTTGAGTTCTCTTGCTGCGTCTATATATATATTGGAAGACGTTTTTCATTTGACAGCAGAATTCGGTAACAACTGTCAACATTGAGATATTCCAATTTCTAGGTTCTGCAATTCTTTAGTCACACACTGTAAACTTCCTAATTACAAATGTTGAGATTCTAATTTCAATCCCACAATTAACCTCTGAAATAATGCCAATTGATTCGTTTCTACTAGATTTTAGTGCATAAACTACAGAATCATTAAATTTACAGTATGGAATTCAGTCTGTAATAATTCTAATATGCACCTGTATCAATTTCGTAGTAGAACTGGCGAAGTCTCCCTGACTTCTGTAAGTCCCACAATGAGGTTGAAGACGTCAAGCACTCCCTCTTCATACTATCTGCAGGATTCGACGCACATGTCTGGAATTGTCTGTCACTTTGAAAATTACTCTGATGTGTCAGGCAGATTGCATACCGCGTACTGGTGTTTTTCCAATTACGACAGATATCTGTCGACGGCTAGGAGGGCATGCCAAGTTTGTATTTCTGTGTGAAAGTTATGTGGAAGTCACAGACGCTCACGACAATTCCTTCAATCATTCTCAATGCCACCTTCTTCGTAAGGTGTCGCGTTCAACCCTGTTCCGCTTGTGATTACTTTCCGCTAACAATACACACTCCTCAGTGGAGTCAGGTCACATATGACAATATCTCTGTCGTTTGCAAAGGAAAACTCTGGCGTCTTAGCAGTGAATAAAATAAACTCCACCGCAATTCCAACTCGGATGTTCCCTTCCTCCAACGCGATATCAGATAGCACCCCTTTCGTGGTGCGTCTGTCCTTATACAACGTGTTCAGTGCCTTCCAAATCTTCTTTAGTATTTCCAATTGACAACTCCACTAGGCCAGACAGAAAATCTGACGAAAGGAAATGAGTAACTTCACTTGTGTAAACCACTTCTGTAAAATTTCCAAGCATGTCGTGTCTTTGCAAGCCCGTCTCTTTAAAAGCATGTCAAAACGGTTGTGGCCCATAGTATCCCATAAGGGAACTACTTTATTAACTTTATTAAATTTATCCCATAAGGGAACTGTTTTATTAAACATGTAACTTAAAGTCACCTTGCTAATTATTTAATATTAATTTGTCATGTAATTAATATTAAATAATTAATCCCTTTATGTAATTAATTAGCCAATTAAAGACTATTTGGGGAGATGACAAGTCTCCCCTGCCATGTGTTGCTTGCCCACAAGCAACTGGGAATCTGGATGGCTTAGAATCTGCTCATTTTCCCAAGTAGCATCATCCAAAGGAAAATCTTTCCATTTGATCAGATATTCCTGAATAGTGCGATTACGCAAATGCCGATCCCTTGTGTCTACAATCTGCTTAGGAATCATTGCAAGTTTCCCTTCCTCATCCAAGGGTGGTAAAACCTTAGAAACTTTGATCTGTTGGCCTAACACCTTCTTGAGACAAGAGACATGGAACACATTGTGGATCCGGCTACTTGTCGGTAAAGCCAATTCATAGGCAACCTCTCTAGTTTTATCGACAATCGGATAAGGCCCATAAAACCGAGGTTTCAATTTCTCAGTCCCACTCCGTTTGAGAGATGACTGTCGATAAGGCTGTAATCTGAGGTATACTAAATCACCAATCTCAAAACTCCGCTCCACCTACTTCTTATCGACATAGAGCTTTTGCCGATTTTGAGCACAATGTAAATTGTCCTCGAGAGTTTTCAAGATGTCCTGACGTTCCTGAAGCCAATCCCGTGATTTAGGCACATTACTGGTGTCAAAAGCAAGATCAACAAAGGATAAAGCAAATTACCCATATAATGCCTTAAACGGTGACATACTGATAGACATATGGAAAGTAGTATTATAGCAATACTCGCCCAAATGCAACTAATGAATCCAAGCCTTTTGATGCCCAGCAACATAATTACGAAGGTAACCTTCAATCCATTTGTTGACTATTTCTGTCTGACCATCGGTCTGTGGATGATAACTAGTGCTGTGATGCAATTCTGTACCTGTCAACTTGAATAATTCTGTCCAAAAGTTACTCAAGAACCTGCTGTCACGATCACGGATTATATTTTTTGGTAGACCATGTAAACGGAATACCTCCTTGAAAAACAACCGGGCAACTTGAACAGCTGTGAATTCTGTAGTGATAGCAAAGAAATGTGCAAATTTGGTTAACCTATCTACCACCATGAAAATACAATCTTTAACTTGAGCTCGGGGTAAACTAGTAATGAAATCCATGGAAATACTTTCCCATTTGGTATCCGGAATAGGTAAAGGCTGCAATAACCCAGCGGGATAAGAGTGTTCTGCTTTATTCTGCTGACAAGTGATACATTCCTTGATGTATTGCAAAACGTCATTTTTGAGCCCTTTCCATGTGAATCGTTCCCGAATATGCTTGTAAGTTTTGAAATAACCTGGATGTCCTGCTAAAGGCAAATCGTGAACTGTTTGCAAAATTTTCAGCTTTAATTTAGACTCCGGTACTAAAAAAATTCTATCTTTGTAGTAAATAATATCATTCACAACTTTGTACCTATCATCATGTACTTTCCCGTCCAATAAATCACAAGCAACAGAGTTCTTAGAATATTCAACCAACAACAAAGCTATCCAATCAATTGACACCCCATTTAAAACATTTATTTCCGGCCTCCTAGACAGAGCATCAGCTACAACATTATTTTTACCTTTAACATATTCAATTTCAAAATCATAAGCTTGAATTTTACTGATCCACTTTTGTTGCCGATCATTCAAATCTCTTTGACTAAGGAAATACATCAAACTGTTATGATCAGTTTTAACCACAAATTTGGCTCCAACTAAGTATTGTTTGAATTTAGCTAATGCATGCATAATAGCTAACATCTCCTTGTCAAATATGGAATACAATTTTTCAGCATTAGTGAGTTTCCTGCTTTCGAACACTATTGGATGTTTATTTTGCATTAACACAGTGCCAATGCCTTTATCTAAAGCATCACATTCTAATATAGAGGGCTGATCAAAATCTGGTAATGCAAGGACAGGACAAGAACTCATTACCTCTTTGAGTTTGTCAAATACCTGTTGTGACTCTGCAGTCCATCTGAATGCCCCTTGTTTGGTAAGATCTATCAAAGGTGCACCAAGCTGAGAAAACCCCCTAACAAATCTCCTGTAATCACTGCATAGACCAAAGAAACCTCTTAAATCAAAAAGAGTCCGTGGAGGCGGCCAATCTAAAATAGCCCTGATCTTTTCTTGATGTACTTGCACACCTTTAGCACTGATCATATGTCCCAAGTATAAAATTTCTGTCATACCAAATTCACATTTAAAAGCTTTTGCATAAAGAGATTGAGACTCCATTATACCCAAAATTTCATCAATATGTTTCAAATGTTCTTCCCAAGTTTTGCTGTAAATTAGTATATCGTCAAAGAAAACGAGCAAGAATTTCCGCAGCTACTTATTAAAAATATGATTCATACAAGACTGAAATGTTGCTACTTGTTATCACCTCCAAAGCATCCTACTTGTTGTTTGTTTGCAGGTTTGATGGTATTGTTTTATAATTTAATATATATGTCATGTCTTGATTCTCCAAAGATCGATTGCAAATGTAATCATACTGTTGTATTGTATGTATTTTCCAAATGCCTCGATCTCTTGTATATATACAAGGAAAAGACAAGAGACATGTCCCTTCATGGGACATGTCTATTCATTAATCTAATTTATTAATTTAACTATATAGTTATTATAAGAATAAATATAGATTAACTTTATATATATATGCATATTAATATAAAAAATAATATCAATTATTATATATATTAATATATATATATGTATATGTAATAAATCATTTCTCATAATAATCATATAGTCGGTTTTATTTATCTGACCGATGCTACATACATCAACACTCCCTCTTAGTTAGGGAGGATAAATCAATCCAATGTCAACACTTATGACACCTGATAGCATCAACCCTAAGATGTAAGCAATAGAAGCATCATCCTCATGATGTAATCAATATATATTACATAATTCTATTCATCGGCGATTCTATCCACAAGATCTATCTATTATGATCAGTTTTAGCAATCACAAGATGTCTTATCACAATAGAAGGTCAAGTTATTGTAAGATCGTCACTTTCCAATAATTTTAACAAATACAAGTGATAAACATTACATTATAATCATTGCATATTATACTGTTGTGCATAGTATCGGGTCATTACACGATCCTTAATATAGGTGATATACGATTATTACTTGATCTGTAGAATGCAACCACCAATGTTCATTTCTCGATACATTGCAAGAGAAGATGAAAGGAATCTGTTTACACGGACTAGTATTTTGATCATATGTAAGGATGATGGTAAAACATTTAGAATGATTATTCTTATAAGCACAAGTAATGCGTATGTGGGTATGTATGTCAGTTCACATTGTGAACTGACATACATACATACATACTCATATTTAAATATCAAAGCAATCATCCTTATATTTGACCGAAGCTACTATGCATCAACACTCCCTCTTAGCTAGGGAAGATAAAATCATATATATCACATTTCTCGTGATAAGAAGTCTCACATATCTTGTGAAGACAAGCATCACATAACACGTGATGATAAGTATCACAAAACTTGTGAGGTGTCACATAACTCGTGGCACTAATTATATCACATAACTTGTGAGGTGTCACATAACTCGTGCCACTAAGTATATCACATAACTTGTGATAAGTATCACATATCTCGTGAAGACAAGCATCACATAACACGTGATGATAAGTATCACATAACTCGTGACACTTAAGGATGATATGCTTGAGAATATCACATTCTCCTTATACATCTTAGCTATGGTATGTGCACTGACATTACATCACATAATGTCTACCATAACAGATCATGGCACACCCATGAATGATATCAAGTCAGCATGATATCAACATTACAAGATTGTCATCTTATAATGTTTGAATACAAGTGTTCATTTCCAAAAGATCATCACCTTTTAGAGATGAACACAGGTGGTAGAGCTATGTCAACACATATGATAGAAGAATTTTACACATTAAACATCTTATATATTTACATATATATCAATATAGCTTACAATGCAAATTACAATTCTATCATACCAAGACCTTTCCTGAAGTATTCAACTTTCACTCTGGCATGTGGCTTTGCGACTATATCTACTATTTGATCTCCTGTACTAATATATTCCAACTGAATCGCATTCCTATCCATCATGTCTCTCACATAATGATAAGGAATCTCTATTAGATACAAAATAATGGATCATTGATGCTGAAACTCCATCCTATGAATCACAGTCCTCTAATTGTTGATCACTAAAGAACCCATCTTGACATGCTCTATTCCCTCTGAATCACTATGATCAAAGTCCATAATTTGGTAGATCGTCTAGTAGCTCCCTCTGTTATGGAAGCATACATGGTCTTAATTATGAAAATGTCTTGCTCCAAGAGACTCTCATCATCTGGTACATGATCATTTACACACTATTAAAAATTTTTGATCACAACATTATTCGTAGTAGTTTCCCATACACAAATGCACTTGTATGATTCCATAGTAACATGAGTGAATGTAATAAACTGTGGATTGATCCCTAGGCTTGGCAACACCAAACATTCGTGATAAAGTGGCTTTCATCTGAAGCTCCTAGTACATGTATCAACCTTTTGACCTTTCGTCCAAGGTTGCCTTAGATGAAATGTTAAACTCCCGCTGAATTTGAATTCTTCCTCTTCGAAGAATTGTCTTCAGTCATCAACTCAGTCCCATGATTGCAAGCATCAAGTTCTTTCTCCCTTGAATGCAATCTCTTATGTTTCTTGATCCTTCCTAAAAGCATTTAAGAGAGATTACAAATAGTTCATAAAACTAAACTATCTTGAAGAGAAATACCAACGATAGAAGCATACAAGATATGCTATCCTAATAGTATGAATTAATGACTCAAAATTTGTGAACATTATTCAGGGGTATAAAATACTTATCTCTTATTATCATACGATAACGCGCTCCAAGTGATACTCAAACCTCTTTAGCAACAAAGCCTTCAATTTAAATTGGGCCAGTCTTTCGAAAGATTAGAGAGTAGAGAATCTTCCTTAACAATTCTAGATTTGACCAAGAAGTCCTCGAGCATTATCTCCCACCAATATGAGTTCCCTCTCTCTCTTACTCTATTCCATAGGAACAAGAGCGACAACCAAGACTATGATTCAGCCAAATCAATGTCTGCATCTTTCCAATAATAGCCAATATTCCTAGTGTCTCTTGCCATTATCGAGGTGGTTGCATGTCTCTCACATAATTTTGTCCTGTTGATAACCATTGGTAACAACAATGTACAATCCTTAGGTGATATCAATGGTAGAAATATTAACGCTTCCAATACACATAGTTTCCATCTCACCACACCACTGTTGATTCACTCGAAAGACCATGATATGGTCATAGTCAACAGAAGAAATCCACACTGAGATTGAATCCATGGAATTTCAAGATCTCTGTATATAATCAGATCCTATACATGCTCCCTTTAAATTCTAAGGTCTTGCAACAACCTCTTGACCTCCTCGTCCAAGGTTGCTTTTAGATGAACTATCAAACTCCCTCTAAATCTGATATCAACCTTTTGACCTCCTTGTCAGAAGTTAACTGAAGTAGATCTTCTAGCTTCTCCCTCTCTCAAGGAGGCATACCCTGTATTGGTTGGAATATAATCTGTGCTCCTGCTGGTGATTTAGTTTATTGCTTAGCTCTTTCTATAAGCACATGTCTACTAAAAAATCCCAGGTAGAGTACTTCCTTCCAGAAGCCCACGCATAGCAGAAACCAACTTCATGTATAGGAAAATATGCTATCTCCAGTACTATGGGAATGATTGATCTCCGGTAGCTTTTAGACTCTACGTATGCACTATAACAAAGGTTGGTATTTGCTGATAGAGTGGAAATCACACTCAAGCCTATACAAATGGATGAGGCCACAGTAATGAACAAACTTTGATTCCTTAAGCCTTCATGACAATTCTGTCAAAATTTTAAGTGTGTATATACATACAAATACGTAACCACACTCTAGCAGTCAGCAAAGGAAGGAAGAAGCACGCCATTAAACTCTCTGGCATGCAATGACTTCAGAAGCTCCCATATTCTGATTGATTTTGAGGTCAGCAAAAGTTGATGGGGCCTTAGCTATCGCAAGATTGGGTTGCAATTTGTAGTTAGAGGATTTCACAATACGCAGCCAGATCTCTAGTTTGTCTCTTTGTAGGAAACAATTGAGCCAATTAGAAGTCCGATTCGTAAGTCTAAGACTAAACAATTAGCCAAATCAAAAGTATTACAACGGGCTCATATCTGTCTGAGAAAAAACAATGAACAAATGAAAAAGGCAACCTTCAATATCTAGAAACACCTCCCGGATGATCAACATGTCAATATCTAGGTCACCGCAAGCTTTGTTTTACTCAAACCTTCAATGTCGATGACAATGATCGAAGATCACGAAGCGGTGATAAACACGTGCTAGAAGCTAATCAGTTGTCTGTCACCGGTGTTAAGGTTTTAGGATCATTGCCAATGTAATAACACTATTTGATTGTATGTGTTTTCCAAATGCAACAATCTCTTGCATTTATATTGAGAATGAGCCAAGAAGAGGCATGTCCCTTCATGAGACATGTCTATTCATTAATATGTAATTAACACAATGACAATTATTATTATATATATACATACATATATATATATATAATATCTCGAGTATTATATTAATTTCTCTAATATTTACATAATAATAATAATATATATATATATATATATTTAAATATATATACATCTCATATATACTAAATATATATATACATATCTTCACTAGTATTGACTCATAGTGTTTATTCGATTGAAGCTACAAAACATCAACACTCCCTCTTAGCTAGGGAGGATAAATCAATCCAATGTCAACACTTAAGACACTTGACAACATCAATCATATGATGTAAGAAATAAAGGCATCATCCTCAAGATGTAATCAATAGAAACATAGTCTCAATATGTGGATTACCTCCATCGGCGATTCTATCCACAAGTTCTCAGGTGGATTGGCTCCAACAGCGATTCTATCCACAAGCTCTTGAGTATTGGCCTATCAGAATGTCAACACATGACATTCACCAAATACTGAGTATTGGCCTATTAGAACATCAACATATGATATTCACCAAGTACTGTCATGTCCCCTCTTTAGTGACATGTCATTTTTCAGTGGATTTGCCTATCATGGACTCTCGTAGGCAGATGGTTTTGGTGAGAGAGTCATTCTGATGATTATTTGGGGATTGGATGGTCTTATTTGCTCTTGGAGAGATAGTGTTTATCATATTTTTATTAAAATGTGTTATGTGGGGCCAAAATGTTATAATTTTGAGTTGAGTTGCACTTTTTATTTTATAAAGTTACTTTTTATATAACAGTGCATTATAAAGGGATTTTATAAGAATATTTTATGGATACTTCTAGAAGTTCTAGTGGCTTCTTAGAAAAGTGAATAAATAGAGTGCTTGGCCTCTCATTTGGACATCCCATGACTTGAGTTTACACTACTTTTCTCTTTGAGCATTTGTGGCGCCATCTTGGTCTGCAGATTGTCATTTGATCTTTAGGAACGGAGTTTCTTAAGGATTTGCATAACTGAGGAGGTGAAATATCCTTTGAAGGGTTGCACTTTGGAAGTGGTATTCAGCCATTTCAAGTTGAGCTTATTTGGAGTCCTCAGACTTACCTGAGGGTTTGAGTTTTTGATTGCAAGAGGAAAAAAAACAAATCCGAAAAAGCAAAGCGAAAAAGCAGATCCGAAAAAGCAGAGCGAAAAAGCAATCCGAAAAAGTTTTTGCTACAAGTCCAATTTAGTTTTCAGAATTTCAGGATAGGGTTTTGGAACCACATTTTTGCTCATATCTTCCTCATTACTCAGTATATCATTATGGGTATTTTTGCATCAGATTTCTATCGTCGAGGAGATAAAGATAGGTGCATTTTGGAGTCCCAAAATGCCATGATTTATTTTTAAGGAATTTTCAAAATTCCTAGACATTTTCGAAAATCTACAAGAAAGTACATTTTCAGATTTGGGGTGACTTTGGCTTGGGTGTTGGCATCTTCAGCACTGGTAAACATTATCGCAGCCATCTACAATTAGGTTTCTCACTTCTCATTTGGCATTTGGCATATTTTCTGAGAAATGTATGTTTTCAGCTAAGTACAAAATATAGCTTCAGCACTTTACTATTTTACATTGTACTTGTCTTTGTTTGCCATTTGGCATTATTGGTATCAAAGCAAGGCTAGGATTTTGCAAGTGAAAGGGCATTGTAATTTTTAGTCTATCTATATTGCAAACCTAGGGTTTGATGATCATATTATTGGCTGAAATATGTATGGCATTGTTGCAAATTGTTGATATATGAATGGCATATGGTTTTGCGCAATTTCCTACATCATTGATAGTGTTTTAGATAGTATTTGGTTGCTATCTATTATTTTGAAATTTTGGGACAGAGAACTCATATATTGCAAAATAATTTTCTATCTACATTTTGAGTTACATTTTTTGAGGGGTTTTTAGTGGCCTATTGGTAAGGGTCATTACAGTGGTATGAGAGCAATGTTCTTGCCATCCTGTTGGGTAAGAAATCTTTATGCATCCTTCAGCATTTGGGCATCATAGGTATTATACACGCAGGAGAGCTGTACTTGAGGGTGAGCAGGAATTTAGAG
Organism: Chamaecyparis obtusa; assembly: GCA_027943335.1. Lineage (NCBI taxonomy): Eukaryota > Viridiplantae > Streptophyta > Pinopsida > Cupressales > Cupressaceae > Chamaecyparis > Chamaecyparis obtusa. The sequence continues at coordinate 1,672,195 of BSBK01000433.1, forward strand.
ATATACTTACTATGGGTGAGTGACAGTCACAGAGTCCACCTAGAGTCCCTAGGACTGATGATGATGAGGCTAGAGACTTCTTCCGGGCTATGACTACTGGACAGCAGGAGATAGTTCAGTCTATACGTGCATTGACCACTATGATGGAGAGAGTTGCTCAGCCGAGGAATCAGGAACAGGGTAGAGGGACACCAGAGCAGGATAACAGGAGTGTAGTAGGTTCACAAGGTGCTCCTAGGCACAGGTCGTGGACTGCAGATAGGACTACATGTCCTACATTCCTTAGAGAAGAGGCCCAAGAGGCAGGAGAGAATGATATGCCAGAGGACTTTCAGGATGATCTTAGAGCTGCAAATGCAGAATGGCAGGCATTACCTCCACATGTTTGTGAGTTGTTGAATTTTGATCGCTACCTGAGTCAGAGAAGAGAGCACATGAGGAGTAGCAGGCAGAACAGGAGGCCTAGAGGAGGTCAGGACAGTGAGTTGCAGCGAGCTGCTAGCAAGCTCACCTTACCATCTTTTGATGGCAGTGGACAGATGATAGCACAGGCCTAGATCCATAATTTAGATACATTCCTAGCGTTGAGGCCTATGTCAGAGATGGATGCTATCAGGTATGCCACCTTGCATTTAGAGGGCGCAGCACATGATTGGTGGTCACATGGTATGATTACATTGCAACATAATCAGGTGACATCCTACCAGGATTTTGTGGATAGATTGGTAGAGCGCTTTGATAAGAAAGACCCAGAGGTCTTCTTCCGTGATCTTGCACAGTTGAGACAGACAGACAGTTTAGAAGTCTACATCAATGAGTTTCAAAGATTATCAGTGATGGTGCAGGATGTGTCTGAGAGGAGGCTGGTTATATTATTCATAGAGGGGTTGTCTAAACCTCTAAAGGGTTGGATCAAGGCATTCGATCCCCCTTCATTGCAGGAGGCTATGAGGAAGGCACGGAGCATGGAGCTCACAGCACCCTCCAGCAGATTCACCTCCAAGAGCACTTTTTCATTCAGGGACAATAAGAAGTTTGATAAAAACAAGGGCAAAAAAGATGACACCAAGGGTAAGTCTATTGCACCTTTGGATATGGAGACATTGAATGACTTGCACAGGAAGAAGCTATGTTTCTACTGCAAGGGTCTTTACGACAGAGATCATGATTGTCCTATGAGGCCTAAGGGGAAGGCCAACAGGGTTATGTGGGCTTACTACGAGGGTTCAAATTTTGATAGTTCTGGACATGAGGATGATCATAGTGATGCAGAGCCCGAGGCAGAGACAGAGGCTTCAGAACCTAAGGAGGAGCCCGAGTTGCACTTATAGAAGGCACGCTTGTCTAGCATTCAACAGGAAGGATCTTTTAGACTGCGTGGTGTTCTAGCAGGGCAGAGAGTTATTACATTGGTTGATACAGGTGCTACGCACAATTTTATTGATGCACGTTTTGTTGAACGTCATGGTATTATGACTGAGGAGTTTGAGGGACTACGAGTACAGGTTGCTGATGGTTACACTCTTAAGTGTAACAGGATGGTGAGAGATCTGCCCTTACGCCTGAACAACTATGAGTTCAAGGCGGACTACCATGTTGTCAACATGGGTGATCTGGATATTGTGTTGGGGATGAAGTGGTTACACTCATTGGGAGAGGTCACTTTCAGATTGAAGGACATGGAGATTAAATTTGAGGTGGATGGGAAACAACATATTTTGAGAGCCATTAGAAATAGTGACATCAAGACTATTTCTTTCAGACGGATGGAGAGGTTGGCTAGACATGATGGTATAGAGTGGGCAGCAGTATGCACTCTCATGCCTACACAGGAGGGACAGCATAAGACAGAGTATCATCCAGACATTCAGAGGTTGAGAGTGAAGTATGATAGTCTTCAGTGACATCCCACCTGGCAAGCCACCAGACAAAGGTATTGAGCACATCATTGAGTTAGAGGAGGGTGCTAAACCCGTGATGGTTACACCATACAGGCATCCTAAGAGACTCAAGGATGAGATAGAGAAAACCATCGAGCTACTTGCAATGGGACACATCAGACCGAGCAAGTCTCCTTTTGCTTCTTCGATAGTGTTGGTGAAGAAGAAGGATGGTACTTTACAGATGTGCATTGATTACAGGGTGCTGAACAAAAGGACAATCAAGAACAGGTACCCCATTCCACGGATTGATGAGTTGATTGGTGAGCTTCACGGTGCATGTTACTTCACGAAGATTGATTTGAGATCCGGCTACCATCAGATCAGAGTTAGAGAGTAGGATATTGAGAAGACTGCCTTCAGATGTCATTGTGGGCACTTTGAGTTTGTGGTCATGCCATTTGGGCTGACCAATGCGCCAGCTACTTTTCAGTCCACCATGAACAAGGTCTTCCGTCACCAGTTGAGGAAGTATGTGTTAGTCTTCTTTGATGATGTTCTGATATACAATCGGACTTGGCAGGAGCACATGGAGCATCTAGAGACAGTTTTGGGGATCTTGTAGTCGGAGTCCTTGTATGCCAAGGAGTCCAAATGTGATTTGGGCATGACAGAGCTATTGTATTTGGGTCACATCATTAGTGCAGAAGAAGTAAGGATGGATCCTGATAAGATTCGTGCTATTGTGGATTGGCCTACTCCAGAGAACCTGACACATTTGAGAGGGTTCCTTGGGTTGTGTGGTTTCTACCGCAGATTTGTCAGTGGGTATTCACGTCATGCAGCTCCTATGACAGATTTGCTGAAGAAGGGAGCTTTTGTTTGGACACCTGAGGCACAGGCTTGCTTTGAGAGATTCAAGGAGATCATGACTACATGCCCTGTGTTAGCATTGCCTAACTTCTTGAAGCTATTTGAGCTTCAGTGCAATGCATCTGGAGAGGGTATTGGTGCTGTTCCGATGCAGGACAAGCACCCCATTGCATTTGAGAGCAAGAAGCTCCGTGGGCCAGAGAGATCATTTAGTATATATGACAAGGAGATGGTAGCCATTATGCATGCATTGGCTAAATTCAGGTAGTATCTAGTGGGTGGTAAGTTTTGCATTAAAACTGACCACAATAGTTTGAGACATTTCCTTGGACAGAGAGATCTCAATGATAGGCAGCAAAAGTGGGTTAGTAAGCTACAGGCTTATGATTTTGACATCTCCTATGTAAGAGGGACTTAGAATGTGGTAGCAGATGCTTTGTCATGCAGACCACATCTCAGTGCTATGGTTGAAATATCTGAGGATTGGAGGCATTTGATTATTGCAGAGTATGCTAGAGACTCATGGGCATCTGGGATTGTTGATGGGACAATTGTTGATACCAGGTACACACTTGTGGATGATTTGATTATCTACAATAACATGATATTCTTAGTCCCAGGATCGAAGGTGAAGCGTATTGTTATGAGAGCTCTCCATGAATTACCTACAGCTGGCCATCCTGGATACTTCAAAACTTACAGGCAGGTGCAAGAGCGTTTCACTTGGAAGGGGCTCAAGGCAGATGTGTTGCAGTATGTACGAGAGTGCCTTGTTTGTCAGCAGAACAAACGAGAGCACACCTTTCCAGCAGGGCTCCTACAGCCACTTCCCATTCCTGACAGGAAGTGGGAGTGTATATCCATGGATTTCATTACGGGCTTGCCTAAGGCCCAAGGGCATGATTGCATCTATGTGGTGGTGGATAGGTTGACGAAGTATGCACACTTCTTTCCCATCACTACTACTTACACAGCAGTGCAGGTGGCTGAGGTCTTCTTCAGAGAGATTTTCAGACTACATGGGATACTCCGGAGCATAGTGAGTGACAGGGACAGCAGGTTCTTGAGTCATTTTTGGCAGGAGGTGTTCTGTTTATGTGGCACTGAGCTTACACCTAGCACCAGTTACCACCTGCAGACTGATGGGCAGACTGAGATAGTAAATAAGTGGGTGGAAGGCTACTTGAGGAACTATGTGGCAGGGCAGCAGAAGGCATGGGTTAGGTGGATTTATCTATGTGAGTATTGCTACAATACCACATACCACATGTCTATTCAGATGACTCCTTTCAGGGCACTATATGGTTATGAGGCACCGAGTTTTCTGGATTTGCTTATGAGTGATGTTAGAGTTCCTTGTGCTGGAGATTTGCTTCAGGAGAGCAAGGACATTGTTGATGCTCTCAGAGATAATATTGCCAGGGCACAAAATCAGCATAAGCAGTATGCAGATCAAAAGCGGACAGAGAGGAGTTTTGAGGTTGGTGACATGGTTTATCTCATGTTGCAGCCCTATAGACAGTGTACCCTGGGGAAGAGTGGATCGGAAAAGCTTAAGCCTAGGTACTATGGTCCTTTCAGGATTATCAGGCGTATTGGAGAGATGGCATATGAGCTTGAGCTTCCAGTAGACAGCAGGGTACACAATGTTTTTCATGTGTCACGCCTCAAGAAGGCGTTGGGTCAGCATTTTGTGCCTTCAACAGTTCTTTCTCCATTGGATGATGAGGGGAAGTTGGTTCTTGTTCCCGAGTACATCATTGACAGTAGAGAGAGGCAGCTCCGCAGGAGGACCATCAGGGAGTATTTGGTGAAGTGGAGAAATTTTCCTGAGGAGGATGCCACATGGGAGGGAGAAGATATTTTACAGCACCCAGCTTTGAGATTGCTTGAGGGCAAGCAATTTCAGGAGGGGCGGACTGTCATGTCCCCTCTTTAGTGACATGTCATTTTTTAGTGGATTTGCCTATCATGGACTCTTGTAGGCAGATGGTTTTGGTGAGAGAGTCGTTCTGATGATTATTTGGGGATTGGATGGTCTTATTTGCTCTTGGAGAGATGGTGTTTATCATATTCTTATTATAATGTGTTATGTGGGGCCAAAATGTTATAATTTTGAGTTGAGTTGCACTTTTTATTTTATAAAGTTACTTTTTATATAAAAGTGCATTATAAAAGGATTTTATAAGAATATTTTATGGATACTTCTAGAAGTTCTAGTGGCTTCTTAGAAAAGTGAATAAATAGAGTGCTTGACCTCTCATTTGGACATCCCATGACTTGAGTTTACACTACTTTTCTCTTTGAGCATTTGTGGCGCCATCTTGGTCTGCAGATTGTCATTTGATCTTTAGGAACGGAGTTTCTTAAGGATTTGCATAACTGAGGAGGTGAAATATCTTTTGAAGGGTTGCACTTTGGAAGTGGTATTCAGCCATTTCAAGTTGAGCTTATTTGGAGTCCTCAGACTTACCTGAGGGTTTGAGTTTTTGATTGCAAGAGGAAATAAAACAGATCTGAAAAAGAAAAGCGAAAAAGCAGATCCGAAAAAGCAGAATGAAAAAGCAATCCGAAAAAGTTTTTGCTACAAGTCTAATTCAGTTTTCAGAATTTCAGGACAGGGTTTTGGAACCACATTTTTGCTTATATCTTCCTCATTACTCAGCATATCATTCTGGGTATTTTTGCATCGGATTTCTAGTGTCGAGGAGATAAAGATAGGTGCATTTTGGAGTCCCAAAATGCCATGATTTATTTTTAAGGAATTTTCAAAATTCCTAGACATTTTCGAAAATCTGCAAGAAAGTACATTTTCAGATTTGGGGTGACTTTGGCTTGAGTGTTGGCATCTTCAGCACTGGTAAAAATTATCGCAGCCATCTACAATCAGGTTCCTCACTTCTCATTTGGCATTTGGCATATTTTCTGAGAAATGTATGTTTTCAACTGAGTACAAAATATAGCTTCAGCACTTTACTATTTTACATTGTACTTGTCTTTGTTTGCCATTTGGCATTATTGGTATCAAAGGAAGGCTAGGATTTTGCAAGTGAAAGGGCATTGTAATTTTTAGTCTATCTATATTGCAAACCTAGGGTTTGATGATCATATTATTGGCTGAAATATGTATGACATTGTTGCAAATTGTTGATATATGAATGGCATATGGTTTTGCGCAATTTCCTACATCATTGATAGTGTTTTAGATGGTATTTGGTTGCTATCTATTATTTTGAGATTTTGGGACAGCGAACTCATATATTGCAAAATAATTTTCTATCTACATTTTGAGTTACATTTTTTGAGGGGTTTTTAGTGGCCTATTGGTAAGGGTCATTACAAGTACTCAATAAGGTACTGGCCTATAGAATATCAACACGTGATATTTGCCAAATACCTATCATATATCTATACAAACAACTCATAGACCGTCAATGACATCTAACACTTAGTTGTTGATTTACAAGATATATCTATGCAAACAACTTATAGACCGTCAATTTAATGACATCTAACACTTAGTTGCTGCTTTACAAGATGTATCTATACAAGCAACTTATAGACTGTCAATTTAATGACTTCTAACACTTAGTTGTTGCTTTACAAGATATATTTATGCAAACAACTCATAGACCGTCAACTTAATGACATCTAACACTTAGTTGTTGCATTAATTCATCATGATTTGTTTCAACATTATAAATAATGTATATCATCATTTAAGTTACTGTAAGATCGTCACCTTCCAATAACTTCTTCAAATACAAGTGATAATCATTTGGAAGTCGTCACTTCCTCGTGATTTACACACGGGGCAGGCCCATTAAAAACATTCATGATTCATTAGTATAATAATCAATTATATCAAGTTTACCTCAGAAGTGTTTCACCTTCAATAGTGAACTCCCTCTCAATCAACATGATCAATATTGTTACAAGTTGACTAAACCATCTGCTCCCTCTAAAGTGTTAGTAATTTAAGTTGTCATTAGTGTATTTCACAAACCCCATTCACACCGGTAATGGGTCACCGGTCACTATTATTACGTAGAAACCACCGGTAGATGAAAAACAGAGTGCAAGCACCGGTTGACCCTTTCAATAGATGCACCGGTAGACCAAACCAAGTATTAAGTACCGGTCATAAGGGTATACCGATTATCTTACAAGATAGATTCTATCCGGATTTTGTGGATCAGTTTGAACTATAGTTTGAGTTAAAAGTCCTGATTATGCGAGACATTCACCACTCAGAAGTGGAGTTAGCTTTTTAACAGAAGTTAGCTTTAACTTTACGGATGATCTCAAAGGTAAACACTAGATCGCAATGCACAGTTCTCAGGCGTTGCATAAGTTATGGCTATGTTTACTCCCTGGCAGTTCTATGAGTCAAGAGGTTCACTCTTGTATAAATATAAGCATAGGACGCAAGAGAAAAGTTGTTGTTGTTGATAGTTGAAGATTGCATAGAGAAGAGAATAGGTATCTTTTATGCAGTGCTACGGGCACAAAGGTGAGGGAAGACAGAGAGATCAACAGCCAGGTAGACTAGGGAAGAGATCAATAGATATGATCCAATCAGACAGTCAGTGTCAATAGAGATCATTGGTTTTATAAGAAGTGAAAGTATATTGAAATCCCTCTATCAGGGTGAACCTAATAGGTTCCTTGTAAAAATCCCTTGACAGGGTAACATCCTTTTCTGATGTTCAAAGTCTTGTAACCAGATAGCTCCTAACAGGGTTTAGATCTTAACAAATCTCTATGAAAATCCCTTAATAGGGTAGCACCTTAACTAGTGCTTTGTAAGCTCCTAACAGAGCATCTTCATTTGGTATTAGTGAAGATTGTGAGCTTTGTCTCACTGTGGTTTTTTCCTTCTAACCGAGAGTTTCCACGTATAAATACTTGTGTTGATCTGTGTGATTCTATTTATGCTTGCGAATGATTGTTTATTTTCTGCTTTACAACTGAGAATCTATTCACAAGTTTGAAATTAGATCTAAGATAGGATTTACTGATTCACCCCCCCCCCCCCCCTCTCAGTAACTGGTAAGCAAATAACATGAAGCTCAAGTTTATCAACTTCTTGACCTCTTTTGAAATGTCAGACTTGTTAGCAATTTAAGTTGTCATTAGTGTAATTCTCAAACACCATTCCCACCGGTAAAGGTTCATCGGTCACTAACATTACTTTAAAGGCATCGGTAGACTAGAAACAGAGTGTATGCACCAGTAGATTAAACAGAGGGGATACATCGGTCGACTGAACTAAGAACATTGTACCGGTCTTGTATTGCATACAGGGATGAATCGGATATAAGTGTATACCGATCAAAACTGCATAAAGATCTGCACTGGATTCTGCGGAGCAATTTGAGTTAAAACCGAAATATGCGGAGCATCCACCGCTTAGAAGTGGAGTTAGATTTTTAATAGGAGTTAGCTTTATTTCTACGGATGTTTTCAAGGTAAACTCCATATTAGAACTCAAAGCTTTTTACTAGCTGCATGATTTAATGTTGAGTTTACAACTTGGCGGTTCTATGAGTTAAGGGTTTCATTAAGGTGAACTCTTGTATAAATACAGGTCATAGGACGCATGAAAGTGTGTTGTTGAAAGTTGTTGAATAGAGAGAGCAGAAAAGAGAGATTATAGTCACCAGAGGTGAAAGGCAAAGAGGCAAAAAAGATTCAACAGCCAGGCAAACCGGGGAAGAGATCAACTGGTATGATCTAATCAGACAATCAGTGTCATATAAGATCATTGCTTTTATAAGGTGTAAAAGCAAATTGAAATCCCTTTATCAGGGTGAACCCTAATCGGTTTGTTGTAAAAATCCCTTAACCGGGTAACATCTTTGTTGATGTTGAAAGTCCTCTAACCAGGCAACTCCTAACAGAGTTAAGATCTTAACCGATCTTCTACCAAATCCCTTAACCGGGTAGCACCTTCACCAGTGCTTTGTGAGCTCCTAACAGGGCGCCTTCATTCTGCAGTAGTGAAGTTGTGAGCTCTGTCTCATCGTAGTTTTTTCCTTCTAACCGAGGGTTTCCACATATACATCTTGTGTTGATCTATGTGTTTCTATTTATGCTTATGAATGATTTTTTATATTCTGCTTATCTTGGAAGGATAATTAAACAAGTGTTGAATTGTAATAGAAACAAGTATTTACTGATTCACCCCCCCTCTCAGTAATGAGTTAGTAATAACAATTGGTATTAGATCTAGAGCTCTCTATATATAAAGCTTAACCGCTTGAGAGAAAGATCATGGAGGGTTACAGATATCAGAAACAACTTGAGGAAGCCAACAACATCATTGCCTCTCTAGAGAATAGGCTGAGAAGATCACTTGCAAAAAGGAAGGAGCTGGCTCTGCAGTTGAATGAGAGCAATGAGACTATTGATGAACTCTCTGGGCAGAGTGGATCTGATGAAGCTGAGGAAGCAGTCTTTGAGCTCATGGAGAGGAATCAGATCCTGACTGGTCAGATCTCCAACCTTAAGAGGGAGCAAGAAGATAATGCCCTAAGGATGACTGAACTGATTGAGAAAAAGAGGAAAGCTGAAGATGAAAGAAACACATCAGTCAAGTCATTAACGGCCTTTGAAAGAGCAAGGAACCTGGCAGAGGAAGCTGTAGGGGCAAATGATCTTGTCATTCTGCAACTCCAAGAAGACATGCAAATTGTCACCCAAGAAAACTCCAACATGCAAAAGGGTTGGCATGATAGGGATGAAGCATGCAAAAGGCTGGCATTAGAGTTGTATCAACAGAAGGAACAAATGAAAGAACCTTAACAAAGAAATGAAACCCTAAGAAGATACAACGAGAGCTCGGTCAAGCTTGATGAGAAACTTAAAGTTCAAAGATCACACTGGTCTTGGATTCACCGAAAAAGACATCAAAGAGATTGGTGAGTCTTCCGGAGCTAAGACAAGCAAGAAGGATAAGAAGAAGCCGCTAGCACAAAAAGGTAAGAAGACCTTTAACACCTCTTGCAATCATTGTGGGAAACCAGGTCACAAAACAAATGACTGCAGGAATGCACCGGTAAAGCCAAACAACAGTTACTGCAAGAACTGTTGCAAGTATGGTTTTCATGCTTTCACATACAAGTTGATTTCTTGAACATAATGATTGGAGCCTTTAATGTTTATAAGCTTTTGTTCTAAACATTGCCTAATGTAAAGGGAGATCAATATCCCAGATTGCATTGAGATTTACCTTAACCAAGTTCTAAATCAGACTTTTGTTGATCCTTTGCATATGTGCTATTACAAGTAAATTCATATGCAATCACCTCCAAAGCATCCAACTTGTTGTTTGTTTGCAGGTTTTGATGGTATTGTTTTATAATTTAATATATATGTCATGTCTTGATTCTCTAGAGATTGATTGCAAATGTAATCACACTGTTGTATTGTATGTATTTTCCAAATGCCTCGATCTCTTATATATATACAAGGCAAAGACAAGAAGAGACATGTCCCTTCATGGGACATGTCTATTCATTAATCTAATTTATTAATTTAACTATACAGTTATTATAAGAATAAATATAGATTAACTTTATATATATATATGGACATTAATATATAAAATTATATCAATTATTATATATTAATATATATATATATATATATGTAATAAATCATTTCTCGTAATAATCATATAGTCAGTTTCATTTATCTGACCGATGCTATATACATCAACACTATTGCATACTTATTGTGTGCATTTTGGGGTTTTCCATAGCTATTACATGCAGCCTTTCATGAAATTTAAAGTGCAGCCCTTCCTAAAAATTCCATTTACATACTTACACATTTTGCAAAACCGAAGATTTTCATAGCTATTACATGTCACTTTACGTGCAATGTAATATGCAATCACATCTAAAATCCCCAATTACATTTTGTTTCAATCTTACCAAGATCCCAAATCGGTATTTTTAGTACCCATTACATGTACTGCTCCATGTAATTTCAACTGCAATTACCCCTAAAATCTCTATACCAATTATATCCAAATCGTGGATTTTTACAGCAACTGCATGTTCAGTTATATGTAGTCAAACATGCAATCACCTCTAAAATCTCCATGGCTATCATTTGCAAATTGGGAATTTTTATACTAACTGCATGTTCAGTTACGTGCAATCAAATGCATAGAAAACTTGGCAAGTTTATAAAAAATCGTGAGTTGTTTTGCTCTGTGAGTTTTTGAACTAACAACTCATAGCAAAAACTTTCCAAAGCGATTTTGTGGAAAAACTTGGCTTCGTAAAAAAAGTCAAAGATGCGCAAAAAACATTATATTTCTTTCAAGGGCATAGCCCCCGAGCCCCCACTTTCAACTTGTGGGAAAATGAAACATTTACCTATACCCCTTCTATCATTGGGTTTTTCTCACATCTAATACCTTGTTTAACTTATCATTGCTGCCCCTCAAACCCATTAGGGTCTTGTTGGTGTGTGTTTTATGACACAGAATAAAATACCAAGGATACTCTATCCTCTCTTGAATAAAATCCTCTATGTGCTAAACAGACGAACTATGTGATCATAAAGATGACTCCAAGGTTCCAAATGCATGTGATTTTGCTACTCAAGATAGACTCTCGTAGTAGGATGATTTTTCGTAAACCTCCAAGGGGGCTTATGTAGTTGTTCAAGATTTTATCCTTCAAATAATTTTGCCTTTGAGCTTCTGGATTTAATTTCTATTGAGATTTTAAAAAAAGGAAAAAATCTTAAGGTTTGACAAAAATTATTCTAACTCTAAACTAGACCTCTCAACTCTGGAGACAAGACTACAAAAATGGAATCTAAAACCTATCCGTGCTTCGCCAAATTCAACAAAAACACAAGAATGGTGCAATCTTCTAAGGTATTCTAAAGATTTTCACATCACAGATATTCACCAACATTCAAACAATGAATGTTGTAAAGGAAGTTAAATTTTCTATCACAAGTTCAGACTAACTTTGCACAATAGTTTAAAATCATCCAACTATCAAAAGTATGAGCATATTAATTCCATAATGAACATTCTCATCAAATCCTTCATTCAATTTAACAACTTAAAAATAAAATCTACTCTAAGTGAGAGACATAAACCATGCAACTAGCAAGAGATATTTAAATTCACCAACAACTAAACAATGAATTCACTTAAGCATTTTTTATGCAACAATCTATAAATCTCTCTTTACAAATGAGAGGAGGGGTTTATATAGGAGTTCAAAAATAAATGAAAGGCCCAAATCAATTTAAGCCAAGATTAAGACAATTATACCCTAATTAGGGTTTGCAATGCTTATTTGATGAGAATCAATGAAAAAAAAACAACTCATCTATTGCTTTCTTCTAGAAGAAAGCATCCCTTATCCTAATCAAAGAAAAGATCAAGTTCATTGAACTTGGATGCCTTTTCATGAAATTATATGATCTATGGAGATAGGTGGTTGCCACCTCAACATGATTATCTCTTTGGCTTTGAATAATTCTTCTTCAATTTTGGGAATTTGAGATTTTGGAAAAAAATTCCCAAATTATATCATCTTTAAACCTTCTTTGAACTTGGAATTTTCTCCTTTTTGAATGTTCTTCGATCTAATATTTTACACTTACTGATGTGAAATTTGAAATCTAGAATATGTCTTTGAAATCTTCCCTTGTCCATCCATCCTTTTTCTTGTCTTGAAATTATTTGTAGGTGATGAAGTCCTTGGTTGTGTTTGTTTTTCTCATCTATGGATGTCATCCTTCCTTATACCATTTGAATTCCTTCCTTTGATCTTGATCTTTGGAAATCTCAGGTTGTTGTAGCATCTCCTTTGTCTTTGTCTTTAATCCAGAAATGGCCTTATGAATTTTGGAAATGAAGTCCTGTCCTTTGAAATGCACCTTTAGGTCTGATTTCTGGGAAATTTCTCATACCTAGGCAATGGGAGGATTTTGTTTGTGCTTCTGGATTTCCAACAACTTTCCTTGTTTGAAATGAGGAAATTTTGCAACTTCAATAATTCTTCACAACTTTCCATGGATACGAATTAGGAATTTTCCATGGATTCAAATTGGGAATTTTTCTTTTTCTTAGGCGGAGTTCACTATAGATCAAGGAATTTCCTTGACTCAACCAAATTTTCTCCCTTGAAAGTTCTCTCCATGGTGAACTTTTGATAATACTTCGAGGAAATTCCAATGCACTCCATGTGCAAATTCCATTTAGACACAAGAATTACCATGAATTTTTGAGTGGACTAAATGCCTTGATGAGGATTTTGCCATGCCTTAGATGAATTCTTCATGTTAGAGTAAGCTTTTTGTCAACTTGTGGAAATCTCCATGCCTTTGCAATTTCAATGCCTTAAACACCTTTTCATCTCTTTAAGGCAAACTTTGTGTTGAAATAAGTTATGATTGCTTTCCTCTAAACTTTCAAAGTCCATCTCCTCTTTCTTTTCTTTTGAATTTCTTCTTGATTTTCGTTTCAAATTGAAGTGGACTTTACCTAGGTTTGAAAAATTTCTTCACTATATTTTATTCTCCTGAAAAGATTAAAATAAATCTAAGTTAGGAGAGGATATGAAATTTACAAATGCAAAGTATGGATTTTTAAGTCTAACTCTCATTTCACTTTGCATTTCTATCCAAAATTCACCTTCAATTCTATTAAAATTTGAACTTTTAGTCAAGAATTAGAAATGAAAGAATGAAAAAGAAAACATGAATTTGTCAAAAATTCTGAAAATTTTATTCTAAATCAATAAATTTTGCCCCAATTGTGAGATTTTCAAATTGAAATCCTGAATTTGGAATGAAAATTTCTTCAAGACTGCATAAACTCATTACAATTGTCAATTAGATTATAAAACCCTTTGTAAATTATTAGAAAATTCTGAAAATCATCTCTAATCTTGAGAAAATTTGGAATTTTAAATGAAAAATATCCTCAACAAACATGAAAATTCGAAGAAATGATCTAATAATCGCCTCTAATCCCGAAAGAAATCAACATTTTGAATAGAGATTCATCAGAAAACATGAAAATTCCAAAGAATGATCATCAATAATCATTGAATTCAATCTGAATATCACCCAAAATCTCTACCTTAGTTTGAAATTTGAAAAATACTGCTAACTCTAGAACTACAATTTCCTATTTGTGATGAATAGAATGCCAAGCCCTTGTATTTATAGGAAACAATGGTATCAAAAAGGGACTTAGTTGCTTTCTTCTTTTTTTTTTTTTGATTTTTGATTTTTTTTCCTTTTTTGAACTTGGTCAATTTTTCTTAGAGCAACAGAGCTTGTTTTATTTTCTTCAAAGAAATCCTTCAAGTTTCTTTTGCTTTCTTCTAGAAGCTCTTATGTGGCGACCCTGATCTTGCTTTCTTCTAGAATTCTTTCATGTGTGAACGGACTTTGAGGAATTTCTCTCTTTGGGCAAAATTTTTGTATAAAATATAACATTTAAGTCATTATACTTTAAGATATATTTTATATAAACACAGTTGGGATGTTTGAGAGTGGTTTCAGATCTCTAAGAGTTATAATGGAGATTCTGGATTTTGGAAGATCCTAAAAGTTTTGAGGCCAAATTTCAATAATCAACATGCTTCGATCAGTGTTCTTTTCCATAGCTTTTCCTAACTTTTTTGAGATAATTTTGATACTGGAACAAGGATTTTCTATCATAATTTTGAATGTTTTTCCTTGTTTTGGAAATCTGGGATTTTCACTACTTTTCTTTCTTTTCATGAAATCTTAGACAATTTTGAAGTTGAAAATAGGAGTTTTACACTCGGCTACAACTTTGACCTTCCTAAAATAGAAACTTCTAAAAATAGAAATAAAAAAAAAACAACTTTCTAAATTTAGAAAAAGCAAAGAAAAAAATAGGTTCTCGGATTGGCCTCAAAATGTCAAAAATAGAAACTTTCGAAAAAGCAAAAAGCAGAAAAAACTTTTCTTAAAAAGTAGTTGTTAGAATTGACCTCAAGCAATGTTGATATTCGTCCTTTGACCCTTCTAAACACCTTTGTGGCATTAGAATACACATGTGGTCATGCTTTCTGCCTTTTAATTTTTTATGACACCCCTGAATTTGGATTAAACTCCTAAACTTTGCACTGGCAAGAGACCGGAGACTAAAACAAAAACACAAACAAAACCCTAAAAAGAAAAAAACTAGGGGTCCCCATTTGCAATGAGGCGATGTTTGATTACATCACAACAGGTCTCCACTCCCAAACCCCCACTAGTTAGTGGGATCTCTTGTCATATAAGGAATTTGATTACAATGACGAGGTTTGGGAGTGGAGACCAAAATTGAGAACTTGGACAACTAATTTATCACTATCACAATGACATTGATCAATGCTGAAATATCATACCATTGACATCCAAGATTCAAATGTTATTATTAGAAACCTAGAACCTCTCCTAAAGTTTCAACTAGAAAAGGGAAGAGAAAGATGTAAAATGTTGTAATATGCAATTTATTAATAATGTTGATTCATGATGATGTTCAAAGGCAATGATCATAAATTCATTATAGTTGTCAACTAACTATTATATCAGGATTCCACACGAGGATGCAATTTTGTACTAAATTGACTCATTGGATACATTTTGTCATTGAATTTTGTAAAAAAATAATGTTATCTAATGAAACATAAGCAATTTTTTAAGTTGTTGAGCTTTTGCTGACAAATTTTTTTAAAATATGTTTCTAATGAAATTTAAGCAATTTTTTAAGTTGTTGAGTTTTTGCCAAGTCACATTTTATGTGCTTGTCGAGTTTTTTCTGAGTTTGAGTTTTTCAACTATGGGGAAAATAGTATTAAGTAATTGTGTTCACAACCCACCTTTACTATGCTAGTGGAACCCATCACCCCTTATGAATGTATTACAAAAAATACTGAAAATAAATATTACAAAATATTCACAATAGACCCTAAGTTCCCTAGGACACTTTCCAAGGATGTTGGAACCATGTCATAGGATTTACAAGGTGGATGGCACCTTAATCCTAACAAAACTCATCAAATTTGCGAGTCTTTTAGTGGGTCGAGACAAGTCAACTAGTCTCACAAGTCAAGATTGGCTGAGAACTCAGACGAGTCAAGAGGCAAAACTTACTAAGCCTCAGGGTTGGACTCTATTGGCAAAAAAATTTGTAAGTCACTGTGACCACAACTTACAAAATTGTGACTTTAGGAAACGTCTCATGAGATTTCTCTCTCATCTCAATAATAGAGGAGGCTTCCTTCTTACCGTAGGTGGCTTCAATAGGAACTTAACTGAAATTACAAAAAGGGTGGTTCACTTAATCAATTCTTCTTTTTTCAGGAATAATTTGCATAGAACTACAACTTTTCAACTTAACAAAAAGTGCCTTATTGCTACGATAATATCGGTGACCTTAGAATTGACGTAAGAACAATACCCAGGGGCAGCAGTTTACTATTTATATTTTGTGGAATAAGTACAAGAATCCAAAGTCTCCTGCAATTATCCTGCATTAGGATTCAAGTAAAATAACCAGTCATGCACAAAGTCTCTTACTGGATATTCTCAAATTTAGTAAAAACACTTACAACTGAAGCTCAAAGTCTTAAGCTCTAAATAATTGCAGCCACTACTCTATAACAATTTGTCCTCTTGCAGCACAAAGTCTTCAAGAGTTCAAATTGGATCTGAATGCAATAGGCAGCTCAAAATCTGCAAAATTGAATTCAAATCCCTCTTGAACAGAGCATTAAAACTCATAATCAATTCAAGAAAATGTCGTCACATAACAGGTTGGATTGGCACAAAGTGTCAAAAAACCTGCCTCTTTTATTGAAAGCAATTTAGATTTACATCTAAGCTCAAAGTCTTAGAGTTCATATACAAACTGGCAGAATTTTCTTGCCTTGCCAAAAGATGAAAATTACAATGAAGCTCCCTCCTTTATATAGGAAAAGAGTGGAGAGAAAGGTGGAGAAAAAAGGGGAAAACCCTTAACCACCTTGACTTTTTCTCTAACTAACAAACTAATTTTGACTTATTCAATGCTACATGGCCTAAAGCACTTGCAACCTGATTACATGTTATAGCTTTGCACGTGATACTATCACATGCAATTACATCTTGTTTTTTCATTACATGTAATCTGTCAATTACAAACACATGACAAAAAGATTCTAAGTGTCTAACAATACACAACACCTATTATGTCATCCTTCATTGGTCTTCATGCTGCTATAGGCTGCCTGATGGTTGATATGCTCTAGTTTGGTGAAAGCGTCTTTATCTGGAATAGGAACTTGCATCCTTGGTTGTCTTGTATCAAAATGGTTGTTTCTTGAAAAACACATTTGCTTCTTTCCATCTGTCTTGAAAGCATTCTTTCTGATTGTAGTCTCTTGAACCTTTTCAAGGAGAAAGATCCAATATTCTTATCCAACTTGTCTTCTAATTTTGATTCATTTGATTCCCTCGAAGTTGAATTTCTCTTAAGGGTGATTTTTGAGCTCTCCTATGGGCTTCCCTTTCTCTTTGTATCCTTTCTCTTTCCTTACGTTCCAATCTTTTTCTAAGTCCCCTTTCAATTTTTTGTCTTTCTCTTTCAAATTCAATACCAACTTCCTCCTCTTCCTCCAAGATGGCCCGAGCAATTGTATAGTGCATGTCGTCTTCTCTTTGATTCCAAATGAAAGTCCCTAAGTCTGAAATGATATCGTCATGCCTTACATTTATATCCAAACTTGGTTGCACAACTGGATAGTTAGCATAGGAAGGCAACACCATCTTAGGTCATTCTTTCAGTTTTGGCTCTCACATTCCAACCTTTCTTGACTCTCCCTTTCAATCCTTCGGACCTTTTCTTCTTCCTTTTCTAGTGTTGGCTAGAAATTCTCCTAACGTGGCAATATGATATGCCTGAGTAGTTGTGACATGAAGATTCCACAAGGTGAGAATATCTTCAAGGGATGTATCCATTGCACTTTTTTGGACACACGAGTGTGAGTTTTGGTATTTTTGCATATGGAGTATGGTTGGAAACTTTTGAGATAGTGAATGAATATATGCGTTTGAGCTCAAAATACTTTTACGATGGAAACACCCCAAAACTGAGTTTTTGGAAGGTAATAACATATGCGGGCAGCAAGCTTTATGTGTGAAGAATGCATGAAAAATGGGCGGCATAACGTCTACTTTAATGAATTGTTATGTTTTCATCATAAGAAAATGTGCAAGCAACCACCATCATGAATTTTAAGTCATGTGGCAGCGATATAACAAGCATGGATGGAGTGCGTGTAAGCATGAAAGTGGGCTTTGTGGATCTGCAAAAGCATGTTGCAAAGTGAGGTTGTTTTCCTTGATAATTTCATTCAAGAACGGGGTTTTAATCCCGACTGCACATACAATCAAGATGAAGCACTTGCATATGCAACTTGGAGAAATGAAGATGGAAGATAGAAGGGGCACATAAGATATCACAAAACAAATGCAAATCTAAAAATGTAATGAAGAGATTTGCAAAAAATGAAAGAACAAACGTATATTCAATTTTGCCCTATGAAAATCACAAGAAACCTTACCTCTTTTCCACAAAAAAAGCAAAGGAAGAAGTCTCTTGAAATCTCTGTGCAAAATCTGAAATAATACCAAGAAGATTTCAGATTTAGAAATGATTGAAGCAAAGAGACTTATATAGATTTCAAATCTTGACTCAATCTTCTAAAACTGAATGTATTTTAGAGTCAAGATTCGTTGCTTGCCAAGTGTGGGAAGCAAGAGGATTAAAATGCATAAGAATAGAATCTGTATTGACTAAATCAAATTCAATGTGCAATGGCAACCAAAAACGGCGCCTAGGGCATCAAAAACAACTTGGAAAGAATGATAAACAAGCTGCAAATGAAATGTAATGCCCAAGAACTTATCTTAGAAGCAAAACGTTTGGTTTTGATTAAGAAAAATGGCCAAAAATGGGTCAATTTTGGGCAAAAACATGCCCTAAATGGGCTATTTGGAGAAGTCAATGTGTTTTTGCTCCCAAAAACGTCACCCTTGGATATTGCAGCAAAAATGCCCAATTATATATGGAGAAAAACATGATTTTTGATGCTAAAACACATGGATTTGGCCAAAGAAATTACCATCCCGTCTCAAAATGCATGAGGAATGAGAAAAAATGGGTTTTTTCAATAAGAAAGCATGTGCTTTCTTCCCCAAAATCGCCACTATGTGACTATTAATGAAAACGTAAGCAAGAATGAGTAAAAACATAGTTTTTGGAGTCAATAACATGTATTATTAGCTCCAAAATCGCCACCATTATGCATTTCATGCCCAACGTTAGCCTAAAACAAGTTTTTTGATGTCAAAAGCATGTGCCTTTGAGTCAAAAATTGCCACCCTTTGTCACTTTAGTGAGAACGTCTCTTTTGGAGAAGTAATAACGGGTTTTTGAAATGTAATAACACATGCAAGTTCAAAAGCATGTGTTTTTGAGTTCAAATTCCCCACTATTATGCATTTAAGTTAAAAATACATGCTAGTGGACTTTTAGAATGCAATAACATGTGTTATTAGGTTCAAATTCCCCACTTATAAAGCCTTTAAGTCGTCAAAGGTTTATGTGATGTCCTCGCCGTCATTAAATAAATTAATAATTTTTTTGTATATTTGGCTCGATCCTCCCATATCTTAATTGTTACTCCTAACAAGGTAAGATCATCAGAAGTGATCAAACATTGTAGCCTTAACCAACAAATTTTATTACTGCAGTTAGTGAAGCTTTGTGGGTGTCATCCCCACCGCAGTTTTTACCTTCTAACAAGAGTTTTTGCGATACCGGAATCATAGTGTTATGTGTATGAAGTTTCATGAATGATTATTTGATTAGACTAGAAGTATTTGCATTTCAGTTATGTTAATGAATGTATGGAGACAGTAAATACTACATTCAGTTAATGAATTACATTGTTATAAGGATTCAGTTGGAAAAGTTTTTAGGGTTATTGATTCACCCCTCCCCTCTTAGTAACTCGCCTTTCCATAATCCCAACAATTGATATCAGAACTAGTTCTCTTGTTGAGGAAGTTTAATCATTGAAGAGAAAAGATCTTAAAGATGGAAAGGTATAAGCTTGATAAGACAATTGAAAATCAGAGATTGGAGATGCCAATTCTCATGGAATAGCTTAAGGACGCTAGAGAAAAACTGAGAGAGTCACTGATCAAAAGGAAGGAATTAGCATTTCGGTACAATGAGACTGATTATTAGGAAGAAGAGATAGAAGAATTATCTGAAGGATCTGGAAGCATATCTGATGCATCTGAAGGAACCATATCAGATCTGTCTGAAAAGAATCAACACCTTACCGAACAAGTACAATGTAAAACAAGCTGAAAAAGAAAAAAAATTGGCTATTGAAGATAGAAGACAAATGACTGAAAAGTTACAAGAAAAGGAATCTGAAATACTAAGGCTTACCGAGCATCATTTTGAAATTTCCAATCAGATGGTTGTCATGAGTCAGGAAGTCAACTGAGTAAACAATGAACTTGTTAGAAAATTGGAAGATATTGGTGAATTAAGGGAAGAGAATGAGAGACTAAAGAATGAAGTGAAAATGCAACAACAACGTACTGAGATGATAAAGAAAACTGAAGAAAGTACCAAAAGGATGGATGAATTTCTAAATAGTCAGAGAAGATTGGATAGCACTACTGGTTTAGGTTATACTGAGTAGGGAGAGTCATCAAAACAAGCTGAACAAAAGAATGCTTATGCAAATCCAAAGCCAAAGAAGCTCACATGCTATCACTATGGAAAACCAGGTCACACATCAAATGTTTGCAGAAGCAAAGCAAAAGGTATTCCTAAATCTACTCCTAAATTTGATGGTTATTGTTATAATTGCAACAAGTATGGACATCAAGCACATGAGTGTAGATCAAAGTTGAATAAGTCACCTAAGAGATACTACATGGAAAAGCATTGTTGCACTTGCAACATGCATAGACATATATCACAGGAATGCATGACAAAGATGAAACAAGTCTGGAAACCAAAAAGACATAACAACACCTATCAACCGAGAAGGCAAGGTAATTCTTATACTTGGGATTACAACACTTGGGTTAATTGCACAACATGTGGTAGATATGGTCATATTGTTGCAAATTGTATGAGATTGCACTGGAGAGAAAAATATAGAAACTGGACAAATTCTGGAATGGCATGTCTGCACTGTCACAAGGTCGGTCATTTAAGTAAAGATTGTAGAGACCGAGCACCAGAACTGAATGTTGATATGAATGAAAATACCATTGATGGAATCAGAAGGCAAATGAGTCAAATGTGGAGAAGATCAACTGAGGATAATGCAGGAACAAGCACAACAGTTGGTGACACCTCATCCTTTGGGTTAGGTGATTTCACCACTTCCACCTAAGCAAATCAAGTATGGGAACTGAATTTTAATCAATTATATCTTACAACAATTCCTTATATCTATTGCATGAATACCAAACCAGCATGAAATAAGATGCACTAGGTTGTTAGATATTCTGAACATGAAATGTGTATAGTCGGTAAAAGCATGACCGAGTGAAAGTTTGTTAGTCGAGGAAAGTGTTAAGGTTAATCAAGTTGAAAAGTCAACTGAGCAATGTTAGTATTCACCGAGTTGAGTATCGAAAGAAGATAAACGAATGTTTTATTGTTAACCAAGTTGTGGTTGGTGAAGCATTTAATGCAAAACTTTGAGCGGGAAATGATTTTTGGGTATAAATACGCGTCGAGACAACTCATTTTCTTCACACAACGAACTAGAGCAAACCAGAGCAAGACGAGCAAGATTTGAGCAAAGAGATTCCAAGCTTTTTATAGCAATTTGAGTAGTTCACGAACAGTTTGGAACTGATTCAAGTAAGTCTAAAGAAAACTGAGCTATTTGCATACAGTTTTCATGAAGCCCTAAATTTGTTGAAAATAATGGCATCCTCATCAAAGACCGTTCAATCTAAGTCCAATAGTGAGAAGAAGGTAACACTAGTCAAGTCTGCAACCTATGAAGAACCAAAATATAAATTGCATCCCAAGGTTGCATCACAAGTTGATGAGAAAGACACATTTTTGAGCATATCGCCTAGGGTTTTGTTGGTTTAGGACATCCGGTCATATATTCACTACAAGATCGGTGAAATAGGAGATTTTGAGCTACAATCCACATACCAGGAGTTATGCAATGACGGAAAGTTGAAGGATGAACATACACACTTGGAGATCAAAGGTTCAACCAATGCCCTTCACCTCCCGAAGGAATTCAAGACCAAGTGGATTAAGGTAGTACTTAGTTGAGTACACGAGGGAAAAATGTGGTTGGATGAACCAATTAAAATCACAAAGGATTTTATTCACATGGTCACCGGTTATCCAACAAGTGATAAAGCAAAAGCCCTAAGGCACCCACTGAGGAGTGAGATAGAGAAACTGACAGGAGCCGAGTGGGATGGTAGAGGCATGCGAATCAATACAATCCATGACCCCGAGACTAGATTTGGAGCCTATGTGATTGCCTACAAGATATTCCAATCTAGAAGACCCAACAGTGTCCTGTGCGGAGCTGTTGACATAGCATACAAAATTGTAAAGAAAGGTTTACAGTTAGACCTTGCCGAGCTGATGCTGAAGCAACTAGAAAAAAACATGAGGACTATTTGTGTTGCTAAGACGAACACATGTAATTTTGGATCACTCTTAGTATGTATCTTTTTTTTCTATCTGCAAAATTCATTTCCCTTAGTCGGTAATGTACAATGGGGTGTCACAAACCGGTCATCATACAAATCGGTGAATTCATGAAGAATTTAGGACAGAATTTTGAAGCAGTTATGGATGATTACTTCGGTAAATTCAAGGAAAGAATGCATAAGAGAAGCAAGATACCTGCACAGTTAGTAGAACAACACAAAGATGATATATGTTTTCTAATGGACACTGACACCACTCTTATCAAAGCAGTTGAACCAAGGACTGCATGGTTGCCACCTATTGACTACGAACTAGAGCCTAAAGACAAGAAGGCAACTAGGTTTGGAACCTATGAGGAGGCAAAATTAAGAATTACAATGGATTTAGTTGGAGTAAACGTAAGCTGAAAATCAAAGAAAATGATGGACACTCTAGCTAAACAATTTGATGATGATGAAGAAGAAGCAGAGAAGCCGGTTGAAGAAGCAACTGAGGAACAACTACTGATCGGTAATAGTGAACATGAAGAAGAGACCAAGTCAGATAAAGAGATTCAAGCTACACCGGTGAAGGCAAAAGGAAAAAAGAAACAGGTTGAGACCCCCACACGAGCGAGGACAAGATCCTCTACAGGCGTTTCCCCACCTTTAAAACATGGACTAGTAAAAATCACAAGGCCAACACCGACAAAGACCTACCAAAAGAAAAAGAGAGGTACTCAAGCATCTACCGAACTACCTAAGAAGAGGAGAGAGCTAATAAGAGGTAAAGATGATATTGATTCTGATGATGAAGAGGATAATAGTCAATTTAAAGTAGTTGTGAATAAAGGACAATCAATTGATGAGCTAGTAAAGAACATAAAGGAAACGGGTAGACTAAGTCACCCTAAAATGAATCGATATGTACATATGTCAACCGAGGATCAGGAAAAACTAGAGGAAGCAATCATCAGCATGATGATTAAGTATAAAAGGTTACAAGTTGAATTTTCAAGTTATAATCCCAAAGAGCTATATGAGAAGGTATCAGCAAAATAGACTTATGCCTTGCATATTGAGAAGAAGATGAGGGAACACTCACTAATTTTGGCAATGCCCAATCTCTCTGTAACAGAAATTGAGGATATGATGAAACGATATGCAAATAAGTTTTTGATGAAAGGAAGAGCACTGAATATTCTGCAAGGAAAACTTGAAGAGGTTGATGAAGAAAGTAAAGAGATGGACTAAGATTTTGAAGTCCAAGACTAAAGAAAAACAAACTGCACTTGCAGTTATCCCCGAGCAAGGTGTCAAGGGAAAAGGCAAAGGTGTACATTCAGATGACGTTGATCTTACTACACAGAGGCCAATAAAAAAGCCTATACATATATTTGACACTGAGCAACCAGAAGATGAAACTTATGCAAAAGACTTCTATTCTATTGGCTACACCGAGGAAGAGAAAGAGGATATTCTCGAGCAGCTAGTCATTACCGGGAATGATGAAGTGATAATTGAAGACATCACTGAAGGAGATCCTGATGACGAGATGTTAGTAAATGAATTTGTCTCTCTCGGAATTTATTTCTAACGCTCTATTGCCCGCTATGAAACATTAACCCTTTACTAACAAATGGATTAAACCTAGATGTTTAACCCTCTGAATTATGGTACAGCTCCCAAAAATATTTTCAATGAATATTTATGCAAAAGAATAATGCATTGCTGCAAATATCAAACTTTTGACCAGAAAGTTGGTAAGGCTGAAACAGTAACTCTCATCAATATGAAATAATTACTGTGCAATAATAATAGCTAATAAACCTGAAGCTCACAGACTCCAGTGAATAAACACTACATCAATCTAAAACACAACTTTAAATTTAGATTCAAAGAAAAACATAGACATTCAATCAAGAAATTCCATTCAATTTAGAATACCCCAACAGAGATCCACTCAAAAATATAAACCAACAGATCTATATTGATAAGTTTCTTTCATTCATTGATACGAAAAAAACTTAATTCAAGTCCTTACAGAAAATACTAAAACCTCAACTATGCTATTACTTAAGTGTAAATAAACTAACTAACATCCCTTTCAATTGTTTCTTCCTGGCTCTATATAGCCATTAATTACAATTATCAAAAATATTAAAGTTTTTGAAATTCACCGAGTCTTGGAAACCAACTGTTTAAGATAACTAGAAAATGCTAAAAACAGTAAACTGGAAAATTGGAAAAGCAACGACCCATAAAGTATGGATAAGGACCACCAATCTCGGCTAAGCTGGACGCTTTAGATTCAACTTTGTGATGACCCGGGCGCACGTGCCTGCTTCCACTCCTCATGAGCCAATGACGCACTGATAACTGTAGCATGATACGGTAGACTAATGAGGGCAATTCTTTGTCCAAGAACCTTCCTATCCTTGCAGATTTGATTCAGCTTCAATTTATGGGACTCTAGATGATCTACGCAGACAACCAGCATGGCTTCGGTGTTAGCTATGGAGGTAAGATCCTCTGTCGTGAGCTTTTTGCTGTCTCTAATAGCCGTTATTCCTACCTCCAATTCCTGAACTATCTTCTCCGCTTTCTTCACATCTTGAGTTTCTTCATCTATCAGAACAATGTTCAGGCATTTGAGATCTTTTTGCATGGTGTCGATCAAGCCCTTTGTAAAGAGCCTTGTCTGGCTCTTGTTTATAAACTAACTTTTTCCACAAATTAAATTGCACTTCAAAAATTTTTCCAAACATTTATAGAAATTAATTAATTACAAATATGAATTTCAATGATACTTCTCAGATTTTTAACCTCTTGATAAATAACTACAACCATTAATTCACCGCTGAATGCTTACAAAAAATCAGAATTACAATAACTATCAAATTAATTCCCTATTACAAGCATTCACAAATAAGTTTGGGCACCTTTAATTACATGTGACTGTTGGAAAAGAAACGCAGCCCAAGGGAATTGAAGCACAGGTGCAAATGAAGAATGCAGCCTCCCAGATTATTATTGCAGCCTTCATTAAATGATTCACAGCGTTCTTTGGATGTTATGCAGCCTTCAATAACAACCGCAGCCTTCTCATAAGTATTACACAGCCCTCTTGAAGTTTGACACAACTCTATAAATATGCTACACCACCCTCTGATGTAGACACAGCCAAACTGGAAGATACAACAGCCTTCCAAAGACACGAGATATTTTGAGAAAATCGAACCAGAATTATGTATACCTCTGTAATAGCAGCAATTTAATAATTCTCTTCAAATTTGGTATACAACAGCACCAAATTTGCATCCACAAAATTAGAATAAATTTCCAAAATTCAGTTTGCAAAATTCACCATCAATCAGTGATGATTCAAATTGCCAAAGAGAGGAATCAGTCCTCAAACCCTAGCCATTTCTCACAGCCAAGAAACTTTATAAAATTTTCATCAAATGAACAATAGCCATCTTAGAATGAGCTCTCAAGTTCTTTTTTATTCTTTCTTGTGAGAGCTCAAACACAATTCTTACCAATGTGGGATAAAAAGATATACTTTTTTCTTTTAATAATTCATTAACTCCAATACTTTAAATTAATACCTTGGCTTAGGCTTCCATGAATTAATTAAATAAATGGCCCCTTCCCATGATGACTCAACCCTCAACTTAAGTGAAATTATAAAGTTAAATTATAACTTTATAATAAGCCATTTAATGGTTTAATAATAATTTGGCCACCAAAATAATAATAACTCTCAAAATACTTATCCTTTTAATATGCTGTCTGAAATAAGAGTCGCACATTATTTTCCCATGTGACCAAATGCAGTTTCCAAAAATAGAAAGGGTCCTTCTCGAACAACATCAAGCCTACTATAAATAGTAAACATGGCAAAACAATAGCAAATGAAGTTCGAATGACACCAAACGAAAGCCAAACCAAAGCATATTGAATCCTGAAGTAGATGCCCACTGAAAGAGACCCTTTGTCCATCCTCATCAGCCTACGAGGGTCACATGATAGGCTAACCCCAAGAGCTTGAAAAAAACGGGGACATTACAGTCCTCCCTTCCCAAGATTGCTTGTCCTCAAGCAATCGGGAAAAACAAAGCAACATCACCACCCACTTGGATCCCAAGGATGGTCATGTGTAATGTCCCTATCATCAACAAACCCCTATAAAGAAATCATCAGCATCAAAAGTACCAACAACAGCATCTGAGAAATTGCACTCAACACCCAAATAACTGACATCACTGAAAACATCATCTGAAGACCAACTGTAGATGCCGATGCAGGAAACAACTCAACGAAGCTCAACCCAACTGAAACATCAATTCTGTCAAAACTTGAGTCCCTGTCTATCCGGCACTCACACCCAACTACACTGGGAAAACAACAGTGACCAAATGTGCCTGAATCATTGTTATCAACTCTGTCATCTGATAAACAATCCTGAGTGTGTGGATACTGCAAGTAATCTAACTTGCAATTGCCAAATCCATCTGCAAACGATGGTGCTAATCCATCCCATAATGGATGGTAAGATACTGAAGCCGGTTTACCCCTGCGTGAGATCAAATCTTTCACTTGTGGGTCAAAAGGAAAATGATGAGCATACCCCACTGTATAATGCCGATAAGAAGCCCCAATCTTTGTCAATGCCTCATCATTACCAAACTGGGAATCAAGAGATGGCTCCAATCTATGACTCCGCATAACTGTAGGCTGGGTAGGTACCTAAGCAATCCTCTCAACAAACCCAACCTCGAAATCCCTATGGGGAAGCATAGTAGAAAGACTCTCCACAATCTTCCTAGCCAACCTCCGAATAGCACAAGAGCCTCGGATGAGAGTACCCTCAAACACTCTATAAGAATCCTGTTGAACATTTGCACTCTCAAGTAAATACTCCATAAAAGAATCGGTGCAATAGAAATTATATGTGGAAGCGTCAACATGCTCCCCCACAATCCACAGCTGATCCCTCTAAAAATGTGGCACAGCCAACTGTCCCATGCTATCAACTGTGTGAGATGATGAAATGGATTCACTCCCAGCTAAGGGAAGCAAATCAACCTAAGAGCTCGACTCCACTGGTACTCCTACCTCAACCGTACCAAGTGCTCCCATATCCTGAACAGATGTGTCTGCCACAACATCATGTTCCTCAACATCAACTATAGGAGCAAACTCACCACCAACTACCTCAATGTACAATCGAACTGGGTTTGGGGCTGGTGTGGACCGTATATGCTCCAACTCCACGATCACCTCCTCTAACTAGATCTGTGATTCCTAAAGAGCCCACTGAGTGTCCTCTAACACCTCAGTAGTCGCTGTGAGCTCCTAGGTAAGCTCACTCACCTCCTCTCTATCCATCAGTGCCTCATAAGCTGTACTCCCCCACTCCACTAGGTGATCTCGATCGGCTACCATCTGTAAGTAATTCTGTCTCAAAATCTTGACAGCCTCATGCAACGAATGAATCTCTGTCAATGAGAGGTAACCACCGCTGGACTCATCTGTCATAGGAGCACCCCAACCATAAACAACCAACAACTGACGAGCGGCATCAAAATCCTCAAGAGTAGAAGTAATATCTCTCTCATTAACTCGCAACTGGCTAGTCACATGATGACTCTGCACAACAAGCCTCCTATGAACAACCTCAACGCACTGTCTACACTATGAGAGGAAGATGTATCCAACAAACTCCCCTCAAGATCATCGTCTTTCTGTGTACTTTCATCTGAGTACACATCAACAAACTGAGTACAAGCATCGGACACGTCCTCATCTAACCCCGAGGAAGTTGCTGCTGAATCTGACTCAACACAATCTCCAGCTACCTCGTCCTCTGCAACCATCTGACAGTCCAGATCTTGAGACACATCCTCATGAGTTACCGAAGAAGTAACCCTGTCTCTAAAAGTGGAAGCCTTGGCTGTAACAAACTCCTGCTACTCATAAGCATCCCTGTCCTCATTTGTGAGTCCTTGTAACACAGAATCCTGGAACCCACCACCACCATATGACAACACTGAATCTACACCCAAAGTTAGATATAAAAAGCCAGAAATACTACAGCACTCATCATCCTCACTCTCAGCATCGAAGATATCTGCAATGTCAGTGGACACATCATCTATCTGCATCTCCTCTACTAACTCTAGCTGCATACATGACTCAATGTCGTCATGTGAATCAGCTGAACTGTGGCATGAAACTACGTCATCCAAATCAACTGCAACATTCCCATCCTGAGTGTCATCACTAGGAATCTCCATGCTCACATCCTCAACACAGGAGAAAACCACTGTCTCCTGTACTGATTCCACACTGCGACTGCTATCATAAATCTCTAAGCTATCAGAGCTCATACGCTCCTCACACTCATCACCCAACAACTCACAGGGGGTGTCATCTCCAATGCAACTCGCAGCATCCTCAAAAGTGTCATCAGATGTGTCTAAACTATCAACTCCCACATCTACTGAAATCTCAACTGCTGACACGTGACTCTGCACACATGACTCAACGTCAGGCTGTGCACCAATAATGTTGGAGCACAAACTGCCATCAAATGACCCCGCTGTAATGCCCAGATCACCAACCTCACCACTAGGAGACTCCGTACATGCCTCGGTCCCAACTGAGGAAGCAACTACCTCCTGAACTGAAGCGGCACTACTACAGCTGACACAAACATCTCCAATAATAACTCCCTCCATGAAAGAGTCTGAACCCTCAGTGATAATTGCAACATCAGCTAACTCTGTACAATTCGTAGTGACTTCTCTGGGAGCCTCAACCTGGTAATGCTCATCGCTGCTGTCAACCAATGGCACTGTAACACCCACTGGCTCCTGTGCAATAAATCCATCACCACCACTGCAGATGGGAATAGCAGGTGCTGAACTAGATGTAAGAACATCAGCATCATGGACTACTGTCGGAGAAAACTCCAGCCTTCTCTCCTGCAAACTCAACGTCGGCCTTCTAAAGGCAAAGACCATATATCTCGCTGCCCTGTCTACTGTAACTGGATCCGACAAACTTTTTGTTAATCTCTGCTGATGCAGTCTAAGTCTCTCCACGCTTTCTACTAAAGCATTTAATTCCTCTCTATTTCCCTTACTGCTATGACGACTTCCGGAACTGGATCTCCTATATTTATCCATGGCTAGAGAAAATAGAAGTGCTGATCACTTTAAAAAACTTCTGAATAAAAATGACCCCAGACCCCACAGGATGGCAGGAAAATAGCTCTGATACCACTGTAAAGAGCCTTGGCTGGCTCTTGTTTATAAACTAACTTTTTCCACAAATTAAATTGCACTTCAAAATTTTTTCCAAACATTTATAGAAATTAATGAATTGCAAATATGAATTTCAATGATACTTCTCAGATTTTTAACCTCTTGATAAATAACTACAACCATTAATTCACCGCTGAATGCTTACAAAAAATCAGAATTACAATAACTATCAAATTAATTCTCTATTACAAGCATTCACAAATAAATTTGGGCACCTTTAATTACATGTGACTGCTGGAAAAGAAACACAGCCCAAGGGAATTGAAGCACAGCTGCAAATGAAGAATGCAGCCTCCCAGATTATTATCGCAGCCTTCATTAAATGATTCGCAGCATTCTTTGGATGTTACGCAGCCTTCAATAACAACCGCAGCCTTCTCATAAGTATTACGTAGCCCTCTTGAAGTTTGACATAACTCTATAAATATGCTACACCACCCTCTGTTGTAGACACAGCCAAACTGAAAGATACAACAGCCTTCCAAAGACACGAGATATTCTGAGAAAATTGAACCAGAATTATGTATACCTCTGTAACAGCAGCAATTTAATAATTCTCTTCAAATTTGGTATACAACAGCACCAAATTTGCATTCACAAAATTAAAATAAATTTGCAAAATTCAATTTGCAAAATTCACCATCAATCAGTGATGATTCAAACTGCCAAAGAGAGGAATCAATCCTCAAACCCTAGCCATTTCTCACAGCCAAGAAACTTTATAAAATTTTCATCAAATGAACAATAGCCATCTTAGAATGAGCTCTCAAGTTCTTTTTTCTTCTTTCTTGTGAGAGCTCAAACACAATTTTTACCAATGTGGGATAAAAAGATATACTTTTTTCTTTTAATAATTCATTTACTCCAATACTTTAAATTAATACCTTGGCTTAGACTTCCATGAATTAATTAAATAAATGGCCCATTCCCATGATGACTCAACCCTCAACTTAAGTGAAATTATAAAGTTAAATTATAACTTTATAATAAGCCATTTAATGATTTAATAATAATTTGGCCACCAAAATAATAATAACTCCCAAAATACTTATCTTTTTAATATGCCGTCTGAAACAAGAGTCACACATATTATTTCCCCATGTGACCAAATGCAGTTTCCAAAAATAGAAAGGATCTTTCTCGAACAACATCAAGCTTACTATAAATAGTAAACGTGGCAAAACAATAGCAAATGAAGTCCGAATGACACCGAACGAAAGCCAAACCAAAGCATACTAAATCTTGAAGTAGATGCCCACTGAAAGAGACCCTCTGTCCATCCTCATCAGCCTACGAGGGTCACATGATAGGCTAACCCCAAGAGCTTGAAAAAAACGGGGACATTACACCCTTAAGATCATTGAGTAGGCGAGGTGCCCCATCACAACCATCCTTAATAATTGAGTTTCTCCACTCAATACTTTTCACAGAAACATACAAGACTTCTTCGTTCAGGCCATGAACTGGCTTCTCCAAAAGGAATTTAGGCACCCCGTAATGATCGATCTCTGTCAGTTGATCAGCTATACTAGTCCACTTTTTCCTTTCCTTCCTCCATTCTGTCAGTTCAGCCAACAGCTCTGAGATGACTTTCGTCACAACTCCATGAGTCTCAAGTAACTGAGAGACATAGTCACTTCCCCGTTGGATCATGCTCGCGACCCATTTATTAAAAACTTCCACTAGCATTTTATTCCTTTGGATCTGGTCCAGTGTTTTATGGACTTCAAGTGAATGGGGGTCGAATGTATGAGGCACCTGAGCTAATGGAAGTGGGTTGGGCTCTTGTACTGCTTGAATGAACTCAGCCAATCTCTGGATGGTTGCCTTCAGCTCTTTCTTATCCTTCTCATCCTTGAAGGTCCTGTGTAATATCTTCCGCGTAGAAGACTCCAGGTGCTTCGCATCTGCCGCCATACTTGCCACCCCTAAGTCTATCTTTTCAATAGTGAAGTCTTCAACCGAAGCCTCAGAAACCTGTTTATCAGACTTAGGTATTGCCCTTTTTGCTATCCACCTTCCAGTTTTCTCATCTACATCAATCACTGATTCCATCGTGATTCTCTTAGGCTTCACTATAGCTCCCAAGCACTTACTAACCATGTCTTCTATCGGAAGAGTTATCGGTAAGACATTCCTTTTCTTGTTGTTAATGGAACTTCCTAACCAACTGAGAGTAGGAGATGGAGTCTGCAATGTGTCACCTGCTATGGTTACCAAAGGTTCCCCTGAATCTGGCTGATTGCTCTTTGGGGTCATTATGTCTCCCTCCACATTATCCGAACCAACTTGCTCTGTCATTTGAGTGTCCATGAGATCAAGATCTATGACCTCCTTTTCATTAACCAGCTTGTTGCTTTCTTTGCCAACTCTCCCTCTTAAGTTTCTTCTTACTGGTGAGGAACTAGGAGAAGCTTGTTTCACCGGGTCAACTGAAGACTTCTTCTTATTTTTAGTACCTGCAAGGGAAAGAGTTTTGTCAACAATAACAATGGGTTTGACAATATTTTCAGCATGTGCAGCTCTTCTAGGATTATGTCTTCTTAACACAGGGGGCCTCTTACTATTAACCCATTTCTCGGTTCTCTTAATCACATTGAGAGTTTTGATTATTAGGCTCTCTCTCTCTTCAATACCCCATTCTATTTCAGGGAGTGGAGTACCCCTAACTCTAGTTTCGTACTGCTCATCAATTACCTCTGCACCATCATCTTCATCTATTGCCGAGATGTCAAATTGAATATTTAGGGTAACAATTTGTCCTAGGGTAAACCTGGACCAAGTCCTCCTCACTTCAAAATCATCTGCACAGCCCTCCCAGTAATTCTCTATTTGAGAATGTGTTGAAATTCAGAAGGCAAGCTGAAATGTTGAGCAGCGTATCCCCTACTATCAAAATCCTTTCTGAGTCCAAACGTCTTCAGATTCAATTTCCTTAACTCATGCTCTAAATTTAGGGCATCTGAAGATGTTTTGCAAGTGTAATAACCCAATTTAACTGGGAAACTGGATTTTGCTCTTCCCTTCCTTTCCTTAACCCCTTTATGCACATACACCAGCTGGCGAGCTACCTCTGCAATGATTAAACTGTCAAAAGCCTCTTCTGACATTCTTTGCTCAGTATTCCCTTGCAGTTCATATGTCAACCTTCCAAAGAAAACTCCATTAACTTTCAGGAAACTATCAACATGAAATTCTTTTTGCAGGTGAGGGTAGTAATCATAAACTTTCATGTTTGGGAGAGGTTGCTCATGGAACAAGCCTTTCCACTCTCTGGTACAAGCCAAAATGTAGAATAAGTAGGACATATGAAAGCTACTGCCAGTTGGAAAATTTGCCAATTGGTGGTTGAGCTCATCGGCAATAGTTTCAGCCCAGTCCATATATTTCTCCCCTCCGAGAGTGACTTGGATATAGAAGTACATCCAGTCATGCCAATAGTATGCATGCTGGTTCCCTTTAATTCTATTCAGCATTATGACTAGGTCAGCTACTTCGGGCTTAAAATGATCTACGGTGAGTGGCTTTGGGAGCCGGGACCCTTCTTTTTGAGATTTGAGCAACCGGTATTGGGCTATTTCATTCCGGTATACCTGTCTCTTAGTGGTGAAGACTGACTGAGACGAGGGGATATTCCACCCTTCATATGGGTCCCTTTCTGGAATCCCTATGGCCTTTTGCACGACATCTCTGCTTATGTACACCAATGGACTCCCATCAACCTTTTTGATACACTTCTCAAAACTATACCTTCTTGCACACTTGACAACCAACTCTCGACAAGGGGCTACTATAGGAAAAGCGGTTGCATTAGCTAGACCACTCTGAACGGCCTTTTCTAACATAGAACATGGACTGGGTTCTTTGATTTGGGTCATAATGTCCTCTAAGGCTCCGGTTTTAATCAGGGTGTCTTCACAATCGGGCAAGGAGCAGATTGGAGGAGAGGTATTTCCGAAATTCGGAATTGGATTCTTCATTTTGGGCTCTCAAGCTAAGAAAAAAAATAGGGGACGCAACAACTTTAAAAGAATTCAAACTCGACAAATGAAAGAGCTTTAACTAAAACAATGGAGGCCAACAGAGAGACTCACCTGGTTTTTATGCGATGAACTAAGTTCTGAGATGAGGAGAGGATACCTTCTTTCGCGCTGACTGCATGAGATGCCTTGAGCATTATGAATAAAACAGTCTAAGCTTGTGAATTTATCTTAAAACAGTTTACAAAATCCCGGGAGATTCAAAATAATGGCGAAATTATGTCACACAAGGTTCAATTAATGATTATTTGATATCTCGCACCACCTTAAGCATTGATTACTATGCTTTCCTAGACTGAAGTGACACTTAAGTGTCATTTCGATTAATTACAACATCCTCGCCACGCGTGGAAGTCATAATCAATTGCCAGCTGTCATTTATGTCAAATCACCACATGCATTTTCGCAACTTAGGGGCACACATCGAACCTTGAACCTTGAACTACGAGAGTTCATGGTTCAAGTTCAATGAGAAGGCGGAAGGACTATCCTTTGGCACGATTATAAAATAAAGAAAAAACGAAAGTGACAAGGAAGAAAACAAAGAAGAGCGCTTTGGAAAAAGGGAACGTCCATTGAACCTTGAATCTTGAACTAGGAGAGTTCAAGGTTCACAGTTCATTGGATGAGTGTGCGCTGCAAAGACGAAATGCCACTAAGCTTGCAAACAAAAGGGAAATCATACCAAAGGATGTTATTGAACATTGAATCTTGAACTACGAGAGTTCAAGGTTCAAGTTCAACCGACAGGGTGTATATGCCAAGGATTGAAACTTTAAGTGAACAACACCTTTAAAATTATGGGGTGATTTTGGGAAAATTAGAGCCTGAGGAAATTGAACAAAATCTATTGGTAACACGAGGTAAAAGAAGATGAAGATGTTACTGCTACTGCTGTTGAGACTACAAAGCAACAAACTACAGAGGAAGCTACAACAAATATACCGGGTAACTTACCTATTTTGGTGCAAGCTATAGACATTGTTACTCAAGAGAAACCCAAGGAGAACACAACTGAGAGACAAATGAACACTACCAAAGAGCAGGGTGAAGAAGGAAACAAGGAGACCACTGAGCCTGAGACAAAAGAGGTAGAAGATAAAGGAGTAGAAACTGAAACAAATGTAGATGATTCTACAAGTACAAGGCCAAAAGCCCAAGGACCTCAGACCGAGGGAATAGTAAAAGGGAAAGACAAGGAGGACAATATCTCCACCAAGAAAACAAAGTTAAATCCGGAGATGAAAGCTCTAGTACCATATGGGCAATCCCCCACATCAAGTAAACAAGAAAAGCAAAAGAAGAAGAAACATGGTAAAGGTTCGGTCACCTTAGATGAAGTCATTGAGATACCTTCATGTGACCCGAGAACCTTAGACCTCGAAGCTCTGAGGAGATATGGAGAATTGTGCACAAGGAAAGCAACTCAAGAGAAGTTGAGACAAGAGAGTAAGCACAAACAGGTGTTAGAAGATGTGCGAGAGATATTAATGCAAGTTGTACCTGATGTCAATGTTGATGAGGCAACTCCCATCATTAACCAGCTTGCAACACTAACCGGGCACATCAATTCTCCAAATGTTGATGCAAAAAAGAGAATTGAAGAGAGTAGAATCTAAGATTCAATTGAAGAGAGAGCAGAATCTAAGATTCAATTCAAGATTGCAGAGAAAATAAGCCAAGAAGTGGCAATACATAAGGAGAAATTCTCTAAAACCATAAATGAAATTGAAACTATCATTTAGCAGATAATCACCACCTTGAAAAAGCTTCGCACTACCAAGTCCTTCACTGTAGAGATAACCAAAAAGCTCAATCAATTAGATGATGATTTGCAAAAGAGTGCAGAAAGCTTACTTTCAGACCCAAATGCATTTAAAGCACATTATTCAAAAGTCAAGCATATGCATGGGTTAAGGAATGACCTAAGAAGAGAAGTAGATAAAATACAGGATCAAACAACCGAGCTTCAAGCAGAGTTGTTACCACACGTTGAGGTGATGTTGAGGCATGTAAAGAAAGCTAAAGATCTAGAAGCTACTCCCAAGCTATCTTTAGTTGTCATATATTTGATATGCATGCACAAGTTGGTCTGGAGCAGATTGCACTTGATAGTTTGAAAGAGGAATGGGAAAACCTCTTCGCTAACTTGACGAAAACCCATCAACACATTTTTGATAAGCTGTAAGTATATACAAGTTTTGGCATTATTCCAAAAAAGGGGGAAAAGATATGTATAAATATGTATACTTACAAGGGAGAAAATATGTATAAATAGTATGTATACTTACCGAGGCATATAGACAGGGGGATTTTACTATTTTGAGTATACAGTTTTGAAATTTTGATTACAAGGCATATGTGTCTTTTTCACTAATGCAAAAGGGGGAGAATGTTAGTTATATGTTGTCATTAGTGTCACACATACAGTCGGTAAAGGAAGCAAATAGGCTAGTCAGTCAACACACTGTATAGTAACCAAGCAAAGCACAAGGCAAAATAACATAGTTATCGAGCACAGACTTGACCAAGCACATACACCAAGCCAGATGATTACCGAGCACCGAGCACAGTTTAACTGAGCATTCATATATACCGAGCGTCAATGAATTATCGAGTCATGAATATAGTGTATACCGAGCAAAACAGGAAAGACATAAATGTTTGCTATGGCACAGAATACAAGGTAACACTAGTAAATTTTAACCTGTTTTTCGACGAGGATTAGTCGAATTTTCGATACCCATTGGTGGAACAGATGACCAAAACTGTTGTCGAACTTTTTCATCGAAATTCCGATGGTAAAAACCATTGTCAAAATTCCGACCTCCCTAGTGGTGGAATTATCGACCGAATCTTCGTCGAAATAAGCGCTTCAACCTGGAAGAATTGTAGATCAAGCCTTTTTACTATGCGACCAACATTGGTCGAAAGTGACGTCGAACACATAGCATTCTCATCGAAACCACTATTATTAAAACGTTGAAAAATCGACTAATATTAATTTTTTGTTAAAAAAAATATATATATTATTTCATTATTCTAGCAACTATATTTCTAGTAAAAAGCCTTACCAACCCCAACTATAAACCACCAGCCTGGTAACTGAATATGCTGTTGTATGATCAGTACCGCAAATTACAGATGTAATTTTACAACCATCAAGATCACTTATGACTGTTGGCTTATGGCAATCCTCTGCATCAGCATGGCCTAATTGTCCATCTTCTCCATGACCCCAAGAGCATATGACATTTCCAGCTGCATATCCATAAAATTAAATAGAACAGTAAGACCAATGTTCATCAGATCATTCAGCTTGACATCTATCTATAGTAACAGTACAACATTTCTAATAGTTAACACTTATTTTCTTATCACAAGTGTCAAAATAGTCATTCGAAACTATTGTAGGCACCACCCACCAATCCTGGAAAGGAAATAGAGCCTGTATACCCATATTTGTTTGTCATACCCTTTTTGCAAGGAACTCAAAAATTATTCAAATTAAACAAGTATGAACTGTAACAGACTAAGAAAGAGGGCAAGGTGTTACCTCACTAGATGATAGTAATAATGAGACAAAGGACCATGAAGACTAAATCCAATGAGACCAGATCTGAACATCCGGGTTCAATCAAATTCAAAAATTGGTTTGCCTTCATAGCACTGTCAAGTCAACAGCATGAGCATTATTTTGTGTCTAGAGTGTCATCAATGTTTTTAAATGTAGAATGAAATGGTTGTAAGTATGCATTTCTGCCACATGCAAATGATTTTAAGATACAGACCTATGCAATCCAATCTCCCAAGGAATAGACAGCACCACTTATCGCCATCTTTGCCAAAACAGGATTGGTCTTCAAGGCCTCTTCATACGCAGTCCAGCTATGCACAGGAGCATATCTGACAATCTCATATAGGGTCCATCCTTGAAAACAAAAGCACCATTTCAATTTGACTATTGAATATATACAAATATAATGATGAAAGAAAAGAAGACAATCATACGCTCTCTGATATAATAAGTAGTAAGTAATAAGTAATGTTGCAATAACAACGAATGCGGGACATAACTTATGTCGATATTAAGTATCGACCAGATATAATAATCATAACTTATGTCGATATTAAGTATCGACTAGATATCTTATTGTTGTATATATTTTTCGTACGCTGATTGAGATCTTAAATTATTGAGCTTCTCTTTGTTTCGATAATAGTTTAACATTCTCTACTTAATAGGGCCAACCACATGAAGGTGGAAGCTCATTTGGCCCCTCCTAAGATCCTCTTATGACCCTTTACGGCACTTTAAGACCTCTAAGATGTATTCTTAGGGATCATAAAGGGTCATAAAGGATCATAAGGGGTCCTGGGACACAACAGCTGAGAAACATAAATGTACGCATCATGGTCACAATTGTTTGGAGACACAACATAATTGAATGCTATACCTAGATGATGCAACACAACCACTACTATAGTTCTAAGTTGACACTGCGGGATTCAAAAACCAAAGATAAGGTTTTGGAAGGTTTTGAAATTGAGTCAGATTGAGTACGTGGATCTCTGAAACACTAAATTAGGGATTTCTGGGATATCCTCATCTGTATCTACAGCTATTGCCTCTGTTGTTGCAGGTGCTTTTCCCCTATTTGATATTTATCTTCAAGTGTCCACACTCGTTCTGTTGGTTGTTGCCAGTGGGTCACAATCAATGATTGGGAGAGCCTTGTTTTGGCACCAGTCATGTAGTACAAGCACTAGAATTGAGTTTTTTGGCACGGCTGGGAAATTTTTGTATATCAACATGCAATAAAGTTTTTTGCCCAACTCTATCGCATGTTGATATACAAAAATCTCCCAGCCCGTGCCAAAAAACTCAATTCTAGTGCTTGTACTGAGACCTTAAATTATTGAGCTTCTCTTTGTTTCGAGAATAGTTTAACATTCTCTGAGAAACATAATTGTAGGCATCATGATCACATTTTTTTGGAGACAATGTAATTGAGTGGTATACCCAAACAATGGAGAGCAACTTCTGCACCTCCGGTTCCAAGTTGTTCTCCATCCCGCAATGGAATATTTATTTAAAAAGAATATTTCCCCCTTTTAATAAATAAAAATTCCCACTTTTCTTCTTATCCTAAGTTGCACAAATAAAACATTATTCTTATTTTATAAAAAGTGAAAAAACACTTTTTGTCTCATATGGACACTAAAGTCAACTCTTATTTTCTCATTGGAGGATATTTGTGCACAAGGATCAAGTCTCTATTTTTCTCCACCGTTGATTAAATCTTTTGCCTCTTAATCTCCATGGTCCATTCTTTTTCATTCCCTATAAAAAAAGAGCTCTCCTCCTCATTTGGCATCCATTCATCTTTTTATGCTAATGTTATGCTGCAGGTTTTCTAGGTCATTTGGAGCTTTTTGAAGACATTCTTGCATTCAAGCTTTGGAGACCATTGTTGCATCACATTTACATGCTTTCATAGTTTCATTTCTTGCATTTTCATAGCATTCATAGCTTCATTCTTAGCTTAGTTTCTTTTATGCTATAGATTAATCTCACATAGCCTAATTAAGAGAGATTGTAACACTTGCAATTTCCTTTTCATAGTCTAATTTGCATTTTCCTTTCATAGATTAGATTTCCTTTCAAGCATTGCATTGTCATCATTTAGCTTAGCTTGCATCTTTAATCTAGCTTGCATTGCATTTTCATTTGAATTCATTGGAGATATTGGCACTCTTGCCCTTGTCTTCAACCTTGAATCTCTCATTGTGTGGTTGACTAGCAATGTCATAAGCTTCATAGCTCTAGCTGAAAGCAACTCTACATCTTGCAACTCCATACATAAAGAGCTATGGATCGATTTTTGAGGCCTCATTTTTTAGTGTTCTTGATTGTAAGGATCCATAGAAGTGCACTAATTTTGTGTGTACATTTCTGGCGCCCACCGTGGGGCAAGACATTAGCTTTGTCCCTTTATTTTCTGCATTTTCGTCAATTTCTGCTAATTTTTCGTCAATTTTTAGCGCTGTTTTCGGTCTCTGGTTTTTCAGTCTCAAAGTGTCGTGCGACACTTTTCACCAGTGTCGTGCGACAGTCTGTTGTATGACAGCGCAACACTTCGTCAATTAATAGTGTCGCTCTGCTTGACTAGAACTGTTGCTCTGTTTCAAGGATTTTGTTGCCTGCAGGTTACGAACATTGTCGCTCCAGGAAGAACTGTCGTGCCAGTATACAGAGAAGTGGCGCATGACATTTCTGGTGACTGTACTGTCACCTGTACCTGACAGTGAGTTGATTTTTGGGTTTTTTTATTTTTTTGAAAATTTTAGCGTTTTCACTCTAGAAAACTGGCACCCATTTTTTAGAAATTTTCACAAATGGTATCAAAAGTTTAAGTGTGATATATCGTTGGAAAGCTCTTTCCGAGCTTGATCTAACCATGTTGGGTTCATTTTCAAATTTTTATATTTGATGAGCTATTTTACTTGCAGATTATCTGATTTTTGATGTGCTAACCATTGTGGAGCTAACAAGTTGTGCTTGTAGGTGCTCTCATTGCTTGGAATTTGCCAAAAGAACGCATGTCAAAGAGGGCTACTAATGGTTTTTGCAGGGCTGCCCTAAGCATAAAAACTAAATCAAGTGCTTGTTTAATTATTTTTTTTATTGAGTGCGGCATATACTAGTTTCATTTCATAGGCACTTAATACCTTGTTGTAGAAATTTTGAGGTGGTAGGAGAGTATGCTCTTCACCCTTGTGGTGAAACAGAAATCTTGACCCATCTTGGGATTTTGAAAGCAAGGGGGTAATTGAATCTTTGCTTGGTGTGTTTGAGAGAAATTTTTGAGATAGGGGAGTATGCTCTTCACCCTTGTGGTGAACCAAAACCCTTGAACCTCAAAAATTATCCACTTTTTGTTTAGTATAGAATCTTTTAGCGGGCCTGCTCTTGAGCAATCAAGAGGAACGACCCAAGTGGGGACAAGCTAATACCGAGCTATTCCAACCCATTATAATCTCAAGGCTATCGAGGACACAAAACCTTGGTAGACATAGCACTTGTCTTTGCTTGATGTGAGTAACTTGTGGGATTGTGACCATGAGGAAAATGTCAAGCAAGAATGCTTAAGTACTCTTGAGGCCGCGAGGTCCTAGTCCTTTTTGAGGAGCAAGAGGAGTGCTATGAACGGAAGCCCTTACTAAGAACCATTAGATAGAAGCCACCCTATTTTAGCCACTTAGCTTCTTGGTGCAAAATTGATCCAAGTGGAACAACTCGGATCACCTTAAGATACTCACCATATGTGTTCCTTTGGTTATGTTTTTGACACTTCCATGGCAACGCCAATATCTATTGTGGGCAACCACTTTGTGTGAGGCAAGGAAGCATCAAGTTGTGGGCCAAGTTGCTAAGTAATGAGCCTTGACTTTCTAGGTAGTAAGTGCTTGAAGTGTTTTCGTTGTGTTATACCAGTGTGAACGTTCTCAACATTCAAACAAAACGATAGCATTCATAAGGTTTTCTATTTTTGATATCACAAGTGCTTGTCTTGGCAAGGTTGCTTTTGCCCTTGTTTCAAGTGTTCTATGACATGTTTGATCCTATACTGTTTGCAAACCTATCTTTTATCTACTGTTACTGCTTGTCAAACTGAGAAATTGCACTATCCAACCTTCGAATTTGATCAAAGCACTTCAAAACTGAGATTTTTATGTTCACTGGTCAAGAGTCATACGCTACTGAAACAATATCGCATAGAGTCCTTTTGCTGTCCTACTGCTGCTTGCAATCTGAAGTTGATTTGTGTCACTTCCAGTCCTCCTTGGTCAATCCAGATCTTAGATCTTAGGTGCTATGACATATTGCTCAACATCAAAATGAACTCCAATGGTATCAAAATTGCATAAAATGACTCTTGGTCTTCCTTCTTCCATGTCTTCTAGTCTTCCATTTTCATCCTTCCTCTTCTTTCTTCATGATTCTTCCTAAATTCTTCATGTCTTTTTGATTCCTTTTCCTCTTATTTTCTAGTCTACCTTCTTCTATTCATCTATTCATTTCTTCCATGCTTGATTCCTCCTCTTTTGGAACCATGAATTTCAATTATCTTGTTATGGAACCTCTCTTGAGAATGGATGACCTTGAACTCATTGCTCAATTTGAAGAGTATCTTTATTCCTCCAAAAAATTGCATGGATGATAAATTTATGGCAAAAATAAAAGAAAAATTGATTGAATCAGATGCCTTTGCTAGGATCATACACATGATCATATCACGATCTCCTTCTTCCAAACATTCTTCATTATCTAAGTCTTCTCATTCTTCCTCATTATCCAAATCTTATCATGACTCTTCTAGACATTATTCACATTCTTCCTCTTCTTGACAATCTCGTTCCTCTCCTATTTCTCCCAAGAGTCCTACTTCTCAATATGAGCAATATGGTAGTCCTTGTGATACCTCTTCTATGAAGAGTGACGCACCCACCTTTGATGACTATGATGACTATTATGATGGCTATGATGATGACCCATATAGTCATACCTATGAAACTTCTATTCCTAAGAGTCCTCTTCGTCGTGTGCTCGTGCTTGCTAAAGGGTCATCCTATTGGGTAGATCACGATGGTGATTCGTAT
Organism: Chamaecyparis obtusa; assembly: GCA_027943335.1. Classification (NCBI taxonomy): domain Eukaryota; kingdom Viridiplantae; phylum Streptophyta; class Pinopsida; order Cupressales; family Cupressaceae; genus Chamaecyparis; species Chamaecyparis obtusa. Next base: position 1,714,738 of record BSBK01000433.1, read on the forward strand.
GATTCTGATTTTGAAAGACTTTGATGATTTCTGTGAACAATACCTTGATTGTGATCCATCTACTACTACTGAGGACTATAAAGTGCATCGTGCTAGCTTGAAACATCAATATTATAAGAATTCTTCCTCCGAGGACTCTCGTGCTAAAAATAAAGATGACACTCTCAAGCAAGATCATGTTGATGCTAAACCTTTGTCTTGTGATGGTTCCCTTCCATCAGCTATTTCCTCCAATACCCATACATTTCCTAAAGCTTCCGAGTCTTCCAAATCTGTCACAAGTCCTTCATCCAACAAAGATCCTAAAGATTTTCATGCGGTGCCCTATAGTTATCCTCAAGGGCTACCTCTTAAAGAAACTCAAGCTAACCTTCACTTGGCTGCAAATACTTCCAATAATGCTAAACCTAAAGAGCCTAAGCCTTTATGCGCTATAATGCCTACTTCAGCTAGTCCTTCACCATCTATTCCAAAATCTTCCATGCAACTCCAACCTACTTCCTTGTCCTTAGAAGTGGCTTCATGTCAAGAGGACTCTAAAAATGATAAAGAAAAGAACATAAAGAAATATCAAGATCAAGAACCCTCCATGTCATCCAATCCTTTTCATGATGTCTCTCCTCCGTTTCATGGTTCTTTTGATCCTTTATGCTCTATTCCACCATCTCTTAAGTCTTCTAAGCAAGATCAAGCTACTACTTCCGATGTTAGGTCTATTAAAAATCAAGAAAAAAATGATGCACTTATGCTATCCAAAGCAACTTGTCAAGATCAAAGTCTTCCATCTTCTTGTTCTACCACTCCATGTTCACTTCCACTTTCTACTCTTCCTAAGTCTTTGCAAGCTTTGAAAATTCCTATCGAAGAAGTTGCTCCTATTCAAGATGTTCACAATCCTATTGAAAATTCTAATGCTCATCTGAAAGATGCTGATGTCCTTGATTGTCATATAAATGCTGATGAATTGGTTGATTATTCTTTTGCGTCTTCCACATCCATCCTTGGACCTCCTCCACCAATAATAAGGGCTTCACGCTTTCCTTCCATCTTGGACCTTTATGTCCCTTCACTTTCCCCTCTTAACTCTCCTAATTCGTCATCCATCTTGGGTCCTTACATTCCTCCATCTCCTATCTTTCCTCAAGATCAACATAGATGCATACCCTCGAATCCTTTTCATCCACCCACCCATCTAAACCAGTCATATCCTCCTTCTTCCACAAGTCCCAAGTTTTTTGGAAGTAACTTGAATGTTCAAAACAAGAAAAAGAAGCAATATAAGAATCCATCAAAAAAAGATCACCATGTCTCCTCTAATCGACATGGAGGCATAAAGTCAAAAGAGATATTTAAGAAGAAACTACAAGACAAGAATGGGTTCCAAAATCCATCATTGAAGATATTCTCTCTAAATCATCAACAAGAAATGAAAAGCCTAAAGCTATATGGATTTCAAAGTCTCTCTTGAAAGAGTCTAATGTTGAGAAAAATGTGAAGTTGACATTCAAGCTTCCAAAGGCTTCCACTTCATCTTCTTCCAAAAACATTCTTCCATTCCATGTGCCTGAACTGCAACCTCTGCTAAACATTCGCCATATTCTTTCTCGTATTCCTTCATTCACATTTCCTCCATCCTCTCCCCACCCTTCAAGGTGTGTGTTAACGTTGATCTTGCCTTCTTTTTCGTCTACCCTTTCACAATCCTTCCATTCATTATCTTTTTACCTTCTATCATTTTTCCTCATTTGCCTATTCCTCCTATCTTCCAACCTCACTCGCTTTACATAAAACCTTATCCTCCATTTTTCTCTTCCATCTTCCTTTTCCTTATCAGCATCTTTGAGCATATGATTTTGAATCCTTAGCATGTCATGGTTTATCCTTTCAAGAAGAATTATTTAAAAAGCTTGCCTTCCAAAAACTAGAAAAATTTTTAAAAAATTTTAAAAATTTTTTTAAAAATTAAAAATTAAAAATTAAAAAATTAAAAAATTGAAAATGTGCCTTGATGAAAACTTGGAAACAGGCACTTTGGTAGCAAAAGTAAAGAGAAATAAATTCTTCCTATGGTGAAAACCACTCCCTTGTGGCACCTTGGATAAGTACCGTGATGAAAACTTGGTAATCAGGCATCATGCGTAGTTCTTCTACATGTTTCATCCATTCCATTCCATCTTTGATCTTGACAATGTTGATCTATACACAAACATTTGGCTATCTTGTGAGCTATCTTAAGATGATCTTGCTTTCATTCCTTTCATTTTTAACCTTCATATCTATTTTTCTCCATTCATTCTAGCCTTCCGCTATCCTTTTCCCCTTTGGTCTTGATCTAATAAAAAAAAAAAGAGTAAAACACGATGGTATGAAGCCTCTTGACATGTCTACTCTTTTGGACTACATCCTTTCCTTCTTTTGGCATTACATGACTTATCATATGCTGGCCTTTCATTGCTTATCCAAATGTGCTTTACATGACATTTTTTTATCCCTAGCTTGGGTACTCTTGAGGAGTTTGCCATTAAGGATTTATTTCCTTCATTCTCCTTCATTCTCTTTTTTTCATCTCTTCCACTAGCTTTCTATTCCCTCTTGTCCTCCACCTTGCTTGACATTGGGACTGCACGATCTGCTCTTGCTTGGGAGTTTGATGCCCATTCTGTTTGGGGGCATCCTTTGTACATATTCTTATTGATCCTGAAAAAATACCCAAAAAAAATTAATATATGATGCTGAAATAATTCTAAAAAGCATAAAAAATTCTGAAAAAAATACAAAAAAAATCAAAAAATGCAAAAAATTCAGAAAAAAATAAAAAATAGAAAAAGTGCCTTGGTAAAAACCTGGAAACAGGCACCTTGGTAGCAAAAATACAAAAAAAAAAAACAAATCAAAAAATAGAAAAATATTCCAAGTGGTGAAAACCTGGAAACAAGCGCTACTTGAGGCCTTTGCACCCTTGTCTTTTAGCATGCGCTCTTGACACTTAGCCTTTCTCCATCATGCCTTGACCTTATTTGACTTGGTATGGAATTGGTCTTTGTCTTTGTCTAGGGGGCATACCTATTAGCATAGGTCCTTTAGGTGCATTTGTCTCTTGGGGCATTTCACAACAGGTGTTTTTCAACACCACCCCAAACAGTGTTTTTCAACACTACCCTTGCGTCGAGTGTTTCTTAACACTTATCAGATGTCTTGCCTATAGTCTAAGTATGATGCGATATTGCTCATTTGCAGATGCGATACTTAGAGTTTGACTCTATGACCAACACACGCACTTAAACAATCAACTCACTGAGATATGTTGACTTTATTTTTCTGTGTGCTGTCTATGAGGATTTCTTTGATGAGTGGTCTCTCCCTGAAAAGTTTTCGATGATGCATAGCTAGAAGACTGAGGGGATGAGAACATGTTTTCTTTCTTTATCTGCTTATGGATATATTTTGTTGATCCTAATTGTCATGAGCATTTATGCTGGTCTTACTTGACACTACGGATTGACAAGGTATTATCCTTTACTGTTTTATGTGAGTGCATGCTTATAGCTATCCTGACTTTCATGTGTCTTGATACAAGCATAATCTCGCCATAACAAACTTAGGTAATCTCACTGCATTAGTCATCTGGACCTACATGTCTTTGATGTCTAGGTGAGATTCCCACATTTCTATCTGATAAAGATCATATTCATATCCACATAGTTATGCTAGTGTGCATTGTATGATCTTACGATGCTACCAAACGCTTGATGATGATTATTAGATGTCTATAAGCGTTGTGACCTTACAAGTCAACCACTTTTTCATAGTAGCTTGCATTTTTAGGTTCATATTAGTTAGTTTTGCATCTTGCATATGGAGAGAGCTCTCATTTTATCTTTCGTGGACTAGTCGGTCAACTGCGCTCACCTTTCATTTTCTCAATCATGTCTTTCGCTTCTTGTCTTTCATATCACATCCTTTTCTATTCCTATAGCCTTTTGACTTTTTGGACCTGATTTTCAAAACATCTCGAAATTGCATAAAAATTGCACCCCTACCTAATTTCGACGTCCTGAATCCATTTTCAGACTCGAAATCGAAATCCGAGTTCATCTTGATAGTCAAAATCGCGTTTCACAATTTTTCCTCTTTTGCACAGTTGGCTGACCATTTGAGGCCTAATCCTTCAATCTTTCTTGGGGTATCTTCACCTCCATGTCTTCCAAACTTCTAGTCTTTCATTCATCCCTTTCGCTTCCTCTCTAAGGTTTGACTTAATCTTTAACCTATATCTTTTTCAGTCAAACCTCGTCAACCTGGGGCATATCTTCACTGTTTGATGGTTATCCTACCATGCTCCATCCTTCGATTGTGATTCATTATGATTTGATCAAATCTTCATCAATTTGTTGTTCCTCTCTATCTGATTTCGCTTTCGATTCCGAGGGGGCAGTACCTATTGGATTTTAATCCTTGATTCCTTGATTTTCTTGATTCAGCTATTTTTCTGTGAGCTTTCGCTCAAGCTTGAGATTCTTATCTCTTATTTTGGATATGATCCCGAATCGACCTCATGTCCAGAATCCTTTGTTTATGTTTTGTCCGGATGTGATCCCGAATCGATCTCACATCTGAGTTGTTTGTGATCCCAAATCAATCTCACATTTCAACTTCATTCTTTGACTGCATGTGATCCCAAACCAATCTCACATTAGTCAAAGAGGGGCAAATGTATGAACCCTAAAATGGTCGCCTAGACTTTGGGCCCCATTTCTCAATTTATCAAATCCCTAAATCAATATTTTCAAAAATCAGCATTTTTCAATTATATCAATCTCCTTAATCAAATCCTTTTCATCATTTTCGATTATTTGCCTTGGGCTAACTATTTTATCCTAAGTTTTTATTTATTTAAAAGGAATATTTCCTCCCTTTTTAATAAATAAAAATCTTCACTTTTCTTCTTATCCTAAGTTGCACAAATAAAGCATTATTCTTATTTTATAAAAAGTGAAAAAACACTTTTTCTCTCATATGAACACTAAAGTCAACTCTTATTTTCTCATTGGAGGATATTTGTGCACAAGGATCAAGTCTCTATTTTTCTCCACCGTTGATTAAATCTTTTGCCTCTTAATCTCCATGGTCCATTCCTTTTCATTCCCTATAAAAGAAGAGCTCTCCTCATTTGGCATCCATTCATCTTTTTATGCTAATGTTATGCCTCAAGTTTTCTAGGTCATTTGGAGCTCTTTGAAGACATTCTTGCATTCAAGCTTTGGAGACTATTGTTGCATCACATTTACATGCTTTCATAGTTTCATTTCTTGCATTTTCATAGCATTCATAGCTTCATTCTTAGCTTAGTTTCTTTCATGCTATATGTTAAGATATAGCTTCATTCGTATATATATATATATATATATATATATATATATATATAATACTATTCTATACATTGTTAATAAAGAGTTGTAATTATATTGTTATTATCATATTATCATTATTATATTTATAATATAATAATGATAATATCATAATACAATATTATGATATTACATTAATATATTGATCGAACTATGTTCGATATCTATCATAATTGTTAGCATCGACTATTAAGTCGAATGAATGAACATTGAGACAGCCGACTACACTAATGTAAGTCGCTGCTTACATTAGTGCTAGCGACTGTTGTTAATAGTCGCTAGCACTAATGCAAACAGCGACCAAGGGTCGCGCCCTCTCATTTGTGAAGAGACACAATGCTTGCTGTCATCCGATCATCAGCATATATATATGTATGCTGTGATCGCATGGATAACACAATCAATAAAAAGGAGTTCATTGCTGTTATCACCTGCGGTCACAGCATATAATATAATCAGTATAAATATTAAAAAAAAAAACATCACAGTCTATTCATATATCAGAACAGTCATTTATATTAGTAAATATAAAACAGTAAATTATATTCCCAAGATCTGATTTCCTAACACTATAGATTAATCTCACATACCTAATTAGGAGAGATTGTAACACTTGCAATTTTCTTTTCATAGTCTAGTTTGCATTTTCCTTTCATAGATTAGATTTCCTTTTAAGCATTGCATTGTCATCATTTAGCTTAGCTTGCATCTTTAATCTAACTTGCATTGCATTTTCATTTGGATTCATTGGAGATATTGGCACTCTTGCCCTTGTCTTCAACCTTGAATCTCTCATTGTGTGGTTGACTAGCAATGTCATTAGCTTCATAGCTCTAGCTAAGAGCAACTCTACATCTTGCAACTCCATATATAAAGAGCAATGGATCGATTTTTGAGGCCTCATTCTTGAGTGTTTTTTATTGTAAGGATCCATAGAAGTGCACTACTTTTGTGTGTACAGGAGTAACTCTCTACTCCTCTGTATCAAAACCAGCAGCTTGATGAGAAGACTCAGTCTCACTCTCACCAAAATAAACCCACATAGAGCGATTTGCCCTGCCCTTGGGCCTCATAGTACAAGTATACTTTCTATGATAAGGTTCTTTGCACCAATAGCAAAGTTGCCTCCTCAAATCCTCTCCTGTGGCATCATCAAGTCTACCTGCAGACTTCTTTCTGTCAACAACTGGTGGAGGTACCTCATCTGTAGGAGGAATAGTAGGACTAGGAGTAGACTTGTCTCGTGAAACAGAAGGCTCAAGATTCCTTGCCTTCTTCATAGAATCTTGCAAGGTAGGTGGATCCAGGGACTTGACCCACCCTCTGTACCGCTCTGACAAATCCTCTATGAAAAGCATGACTCTCCTCCTCTCGGAGATGTCATATACCATAATTGATAGGCGCTGAAACTCACTGATGAAGGCCTCAAGGCCACCTGTCTGTCTCAACTGAGCTAACTCTCTGAAGTAAGTCTCAAGATCCTTCTTGTCAAACCGCTCTATCAGCCTATCTACGAACTCCTGGTACTGCACAATATGATCATGATGCAAAGACACTCACCCATGATACCACCAATCATGAGCTACCCCATCTAAATGAAGCACGGCCAAATGAATAGCGTCCTCCTCAAACATAGGACGAAGTGATAGATAAGTATCCAGCTTGTGGACCCATGCTCTATCTGTAGTCTTTCCACTTCCATCGAAGTGGTCTAATGTCAACTTGTTGGTTGCTTGCTTGAGATCATTCTGCCTAGGTCTCTGTCTCGTGTTAGGAGCTAGCCTGCCTGCCTGCGGAATGCTCACGCTTTTGTGTCAAATATCTGTCAAAATTCAAATTTCTCTTTAGTGCCTCATGAAGAGTATCCCACTTTGCAAAATATGCTACCATGTCATCGACAAATGGTGTTGGCTCTGTCTCTACACTAACTGCATCTAGCTCTGGCCTCAGGAAAGACAAACGATGAGGTCTGTCATAAGTACCAGTATGGTCAACTCTATAATCTCGCCTGTCATCAGCTTGTGACCTATGTGAGCTGACTGAAGCACTCCGCGCGCCTCTGTCTCTAGCACAATCACCTGGTAATGCAATGCATTGTAGAGTGTCTGAAAGTTGTTGCAATACAGTTGCAACATGATGCTGACCATCTGCAATATTTTTGAAGGCATCTCTGGCCTTCGTGTCAATATCATTTCTGATATTATTCATATTTCCTGCCTGTTCATTCTGCGGGCGCTGTTCATTACCTTCAAGAGGTGGTGAATTTCTACCCCTGTGGGTATAGTGCCATCCTAGTATAAATCTATCTGCCATTAGTTTATTCTCATACCCTTTAGGATGGCAAGATCAGTGCTCTGATACCACTGTGATGAGCCTGACTTGCTCTCAATTGGAAACTTGTTCTTTCCCCAATTTAATTTGCAATTTAAGAAAAATTCTGAAAATTTATAACTCGCAAATTCTAAATTAAAAAACATAGTAGTAAATTCTCTGTATTTCTCAAAAATAATCATTTAACCCACTAGCAATTACAAATTTGCCTTGGTTATTCAACATGCATCGAAAATAACTGATAACAGCAATTTAAATGTAATTCTTTGCTTTGAAGGAAACAGTACATAACAAGATTTTCAAATGATGCAGAATTTTAAAAGACAACACCTTGTAAAATTAGTTCCCAATGTGCTAAGTCTGAAAACGTCAGCCTGGGGTTTGTTTGTGCTCATCACCGCATCAACCTTCAGCCATTTGTAATTGACGCAACACCCAAGGAGAAAACAGCAACTCCATTACGGTTACCATTGTTGTATAAATGTTGAGCAAGGAGACTGCTCACTACACACGTGCCAGCCTTGAATCAAAATGCAGGCCCTTGTAATTTATGCACAACACTGATAAACACTGCAATCTGAAAATCCTCACACAATCCACACGCAAGACACTGTTTTTTAAGTGTGGATGCAACCCAACTGAGACTCTGTAACCTTTCCAGCCTGCACACAACAATTCTCACAACCTCAACTGCGTACGGCCTTGGCTAATTCCGTACGGCCCTAGTTAAATTGTACGGCCTTTGCAGAAAACTCATACAGCTCGAACTCAATGCAATCTGCAGTCAAGTAGCTCAATGCTTTCTCCAAATTGAAGACCAAGCATGAAAAAATTCAAAGAACTCTCTCCAAATTGAAGACCAAGTTCAAACCCTATTCCTTCACAAGAAAAATCGATTTTTCTCACAAACATAAATTTTATCAAATCATCAATTGGTAATGTAAAGTGCTTTTTTGAGTTGAATATATAGCTTTTTGAAAAAGCTTCAACTTTACATTTATCATTAAAGTAGCTTCTTCATCACAACGTCACTTTATAACATTAAAGTTATAAAGTCATAAAGTTATTAAATTAAAATAACTTAATTTAATAACGATAATTAAAATATGAAGCCACTGAAACCCACTGACTGCAACAAACTAATTTCTGACAACAGAGCCTCGAACTCAAATTGCCCTGCCAGAAATAGCCATCTGCCAAAAATAGACTTACTATAAATAGTAAATCTCTCAAACTGGAGATCCCTGATACTCGATCCTGAAACATCTGACACCCCATGCAAACACCTTGCTAAATCTGGCCATACCCAAAATATCACTCACTAAAAATAGTAAGTTGACCAAATTAACCTGAACGAAGAGCAAACCTGGTAACTGGAACCTCTAGAATGGAATCCAAACACTAGCTCTGCCAACTGACCCCCTCTGATCACCTGATTAGCTTGCGAGGGTCGCCAAACTAAGCTAATCTCAAGAGACTAAAAAACGGGGACATTACACTCAATGATCTTGTCTTTGTTCAATACAACCTTCACCTTCAAGCTAGAAAGATGGAGGGCAGTTCACATGATTCCATTGACTTGGATAATATTGATCCTCATGGTGAATGGATTGTTAATAAACAAGATAATGTTCTCCTTATTGATGAAGATCTTTTGTAAAATTGGACAGAGGAGAAATAGATTGTAATGTCCCTAGTCGGGACCTTGCATAAATTTCTCATTTAAGATTTTTGGCGAACTAATTTTTTGTATCTATTTTCTTAATCATAGATGAAATATTCATATTTCATCAATAATAGATATGTTTATTTATAATTAATTTTCTTGCTAATTTATATCTTGATATATCATATTTAATTTATAAGCTATTATTATTTAATGTAATATTATATTTTGATTATTATTTATCTTTAATATTTTACATGGTATTAAACAACCAATTAATATATAACCTTAATGAATAATATTGGTTATGTAATGCTCGTTATTCTCCTTATAATTTCCTGCAAAACCGATATTAGTACAAGATATTATACAATATTTATATGACTCATACTCTACTTTAAGTTAGTAAGGGGGGAATTTGGTTTTTAAGGCTGCCTCTAGGTCGGGCTTCACAGAATTCTCGATTCTCGGCTTGAGGGATATAAGATCCACTCTAAGCAACTGGGATATCGACACGTCATCCCATAGAGCACTGCTCATAAGTACCTCTTGGAAGCAATAAATGCATTCCAAGCCTACACATATGCATATGACTAGTATTAGTATATATACTGCCTACGAGATTATAACAATCTCAACTTTGGCAACGGGACTATACCAATCTCGAATTGCCATCAATTATAGATTGGCAATGGGGTTATATCAACCTCAAATTGTCATCAATCTTAGATAGGCAATGGGGCTATACCAACCTTGAATTGCCATTAATCACAAATAGGCAACGAGGCTATACCAACCTCGAATTGCCATTAATCACAAATAGGCAACGGGGCTATACCAACTTCGAATTGCCATTACTTTGATCTCTATGTAGCTCAGGACGAATATAAGATTCATATGGATGGCTACTAGAGGGAAAATGAATATAAAATTAATTATCAACAATTATATAACATCGATTTCATTATCTACATAAGGAATGCCAAAATAGTATATTCATTAATATAAATCAGAAATGTTACCAAAATATATATATAGTTAATATATATGTATTTATATATTTTAATTAATTCTTAAATATATATAATTTAATTAAAATTAATTCATAACTATATATATATAATCTATATCTAAATACCATATAACTTGAAAATATGTTCATATATAGATATATAATATTCAATAAATAAATAATTAATTTATATTTTAAATGACATACAACAATATTGAATTTTCATTAAAAGTCTTTTATCTTTCACTCTCCTTTATATTATTTTTTTCTCCCTTTAGGTGCTCCTACATTTTCTCTTTATTTTCTCCTATCTTTTCTCCTTCATTTTCTCCTTCATTTTCTCCTTAATTTTCTCTTATATTATTTTCTCTCAAGCTTTCCATATTATTTCTTCGTGTCTTTTTTTTTTCTCCCGTGTTTGTTCTCTTATACCCTTTTTTTTTTTCCAAAAGTCATGTCTTTCGGATTATATTATGTTTTTTTATTTATTTATATTTACTATATGAATAATATATTATAAATAATAATAGATTATACTCAGTGTGATTGCCTATTTATTATTTATTATAATTAATAATTTATTAATATTATTATATTGATTCATCAATATGTTATATTATATATTGTATTTATATATCATATTTTTATTATTATTTTAATAATATTTTATATTAATAATATATTAGTATGCTTATATATTATTTTATTATTTTAATAATAGATTATATTATATCATTTTATTTATTAAATTTTTTTTTATTATTTTATAAAACATTAATTTCTATTTCAAAATAGGGACATCACATAGATGCAGTAGAATTAGATGCAATGGAGAAAAGGAAGACACATAGATGCAGTAGAATTAGATGCAATGGAGAAAAGGAAGACACTTTTGAAGAAACAATCTATCATCATTTTGATACTAACTTATCTTCTAGTTTGAGGCCTAAAAAATAAGTTACACTAGTAGGGGAAAGAGGAAGATGTAGATTGTATATGGTTTTTTCTTATTTTATGAAATCATTGTGTAAAAAACTATAAATTTACAATGCTGTTATACATTTGAAACTATGAAATTTCAAATTTTTAGAGTTTGAGGAGCATGTGACATTTGCAATATTTGACTTGTCACTAATTGATAGTCAAATTAGGCTTTTATGTTCTCTAAATCCATTAATTTCTTTTTTCCTGTAATTATAAGTTTTTTTTTTCATGAGTCTGTGCTAAGTTTTTTTCAGAGTCTCAAGTCTGAGTCAAAATTTTGGGCTTCCAAGTCGAATCCAATTCGAAGTTTTTGAACTATAGTTTGCATGTCATAGATGAAAATATATAGAATGGAGAACAGTAATGATATATTCATAAAATACAATAGGCTCAAATAGAGAAATATATTCATGAAAAAATTATTCAAGTTATTCTTTTAGAGCAAATATCCAAAGCATCTAGAAACTCCTATAGTCTTTTTTGGTTTAATATTATGCAAGGTTGGGAACTCCCACTAAAAATGGATTGACTAATTAGTTTCTGGGTGTCTATAAATTGCTGATTCATAATACGAGAACATGCTTTACCTGATGAGTGCCTAAACCTCATTAGATTTAGTATTTCTAATGCCAATTCATTGTAAAATTTAGTATATTTTGTCCTCTTGAGATCTGAAGATTACTTGGGTCCAGTGCAGAGAATTTGTGTTATGTATGGCTTCTCTCATGATTGGTTTTGATTCTTTTCTTTTCCACGATTCTATTTACTGTTTAGTTTTCAGCGAAGTCTGTTATTTAAGGCTAATTGAAAACCTTGGTTGCAGTTCACGACGCCTAGAAGTGAGCAGATTGGAACTACTACTCCAGGTTGGAACATTTTGCACAGCCCTCGGAGCTCTGATTGCTGGTGAGATATTTGTTATCCCGTCATTTGCTTTTGGTTTAAATTTAGGAATTTGCTGATGATTAGGATACCCTTAAAATCTTCTTTTCCGTTCAGAATGTGAGGGAATCTCATGTTACTTGTATGGTTATATCTCCATACTATCAACTCTATATAACTTTTGTAACTACATATGCACAAAACCAAATTGCCAAGCCCAATGGCCATGCAAGGCCAACTCCCAGCACTGGGTGTTACCGCAGATCACTAAATACAACAAGGACAGTATCTGTGAATCGGAAATACCCCAGCCAATTATCTACTGTCAAAACTCAGCTTGTATACATATTAACAAACTAGTGGAGAGTCTTTCTCATTGTATCTCTTGACGAATACTAGCAGACTTTCAGGAAAGGTTGGTTCTCCTTGTTGTTAGCTCCATGATTGTCCATATAGGATTTCCAATGAATCCACAGTTGTCAAGCCTTCTTCTAGCAACTTTTAAAATTCCCCCCTTGAAATCTATAGCATCACAGTAACCTAAACAGCAACATTGTGGAACATGAGTCTTTCGACAAACTCAGTAAGCAATCTCTTATCACCTTGAAACTTTCCCTTACTTCTAGCATTCCAAATAGACCATAAGATTTCAATTGAAAGTATCAACCAGAATAAATTGTATTCCTTGTTTACATTTCTAATGTTTCCAAAAAGAATTTCAGTCGAGGTGTTGTTGAAGAGAAAGAGGGGATAAGGACAGAATCTATGATTTTAACTCATGAAACATTTCAAATTACCTTGGATGTCTTATGCATGAGCATCCATGATGGATAGTAGATTGGGATAAGCCAGAAACTATGATTTTAACTCATGAAACATTTCAAATTATGTAATGGCCCTTTTTCCTTAACACTGCCCTATTTCATCAATTAATACCAATTAGGAAAATTTGGTTAGATTAGGGGCTCTTCTTATTAAGCATTGCATCCTATATAATATCCATCGTTATGCAGATCATTAAAGAAGTGCAAACAAACAACAAGGAACAAGTAAAGGAACATAAATGAATGCCATAATATTTCTCATATGGATCATAGAGGAATCCTTCTCTCTCTAAGGCCATCAAGAGTGGAAGAGTTACAGGACCTAGGTCACGTGAAACAGGCTACAAGCAGTTTCCCTCAAGGTCTAATCCCAATGTTAGGATAACCATCATGTACCCGAAATTACTCCGCCTCTACCGTCCACAACCTTCTCACTCAAAAGATGATTTAGTAGGATGAAAGAGATGTGTTCTTATGATCTATATTAGATATATCAGTTTATTATTTCCATTTAAAAATTCTATCTGCATACAGAAAATATACTCCCCTCTTTATATATATATAATTATGATTATATATTTTATTTCCTCTGTATATCAGTAATGGTGGTAATTTATAAACCCACCCATTAAGAGTATATATATACATATATATATATATGCATGTATATATATATATACAGACTGATTCAATATCGGTAACAGATACAGACAGCGATGGCTATTCATTTAATCTCCTGCAGATACGCACCTTACATTCCCTAACGTATCCTTAATCGTTGTGTGCTCTTTCTTTCTTTCTGTTACTCCCGTATGCCTTACTGCCTTTTCTCGTGACTATGATCTCTCTTTCTTCTATATTTTCTGCGATGCCTTTCTTAATTCCTGACTCGGACTTTATTCATTTTGTGGGACGCAACCTTACCAAAAACACCGTCACTATGTTTCAAGGATGATGGTTTTAATCATATTACTAATACTATTGATATGCATTAGTAATTAATATAAGCAATTAAGGGATATAGTCAACGGGTTAAATTAGAAGCATCTAAGCATTATTTGATTCATCACTTGTTATTAGTATCGAATTGTTATTGAAGTCGATAAAATATGAATTATATTATTTAGTTGCTATTATTAATTATTTATGTATTGATTAATTATAATGATTGATTGTTGATATTATATTATTTTATATTGATTAATTGATTGTATTAATATGGTTTGATATAATATTGATTATTCTTTATATATTATTGATTAATAATTTATTATTAATTAATTACATAGATTAATTATCAATTGTTATTTCACAATAATTAAACAATTATATGAATATATTTGTATATTCATTAGTCATGGTTCGTGCAAGTGTTAAGGAAAAAGGGCAATTACAAATTACCTTGGGTGTCTTGTGCGTGAGCATCCATGATGGATAGGAGATTCAAATTTGAAATTGGCATTTTCAACCTCAAATCTGGAATATTCCTTTTTGGGCATGGGAAATGGGTGTTACAACTTGCCTTGACTCAAAGATAATTTCCTTAATGCTGAATATTCAAAAGTGGGCACCCAAGAATGAGTTATTGAGGAGTTTCTATTTCAGGGCCTTGTTGAGTGGAGTTGATGGCATAGTGGACTGATATTCTTGGCAAGTGAGAAGGTGGAGGTGACAAAACATCCAGAAGCTTTGAAGGCAATTTCTAAGTTGGGAATATTCCTTCCCTTAGTTAGGGCGTGACTTTTTGGGGGTTACCAAAAACAGGTTTTGGTAATATGGTGGTTAAAAGGCAAGTTTCAACATTCATTTTAGGATTCCCAATTTCAGATTTTTGGGAAGTTTGAGAGGAAGAAGAAATTTTCATTTGAAGAAATTGCATAGAAGAAGAAGGAGAAGGAGAAGAAAAAGAAATTTTAAGATGTATGAGACAAAGAAATATTTTGGTTTGTAACTTCTCTTTCTTATTGTGGCTGATTATTATCAGTGTTTGTAATGCTTCTATGGCTGCCAGACAATGTATTTGCAGATTTACTATGTAATTTATTTCCTTAACAATTGGACAAGGTTAAGGAGAATGGTTTGCTGATTTTGTGCATTTACTTCCTTATTTGAGTTGCATTTTGTATGTCTTTTGGGTTAGGAGAATACCCATAGCAGATTTTAGGTTAAATCTTTAGATGATTTGCATGTGTGGTTTAAGAGGGTTTTCAGCCCTTCATCAGATTCTTCAAAAGAGTCATTTAGGAATTTGTGGTCAAGTGGAAGAACTTGCTAGCAAAGGATCCAACATGAGATAATGAGCAGATTTTGCAGCACCCAAAGTTTAGATTGCTTAAGGACAGACAATTTTGGAAAGGGCGGACTGTAATGCCCCCTTCCTAATCAGTTTAGTATTGTGGACTGTTAGTATTTTTATTCGGTTCCTGTAGGCTAATGAGTTAGTGTTAGGAAACTTTGGGGACAATTTATCTAGTAGGTTGGCAGTCTTAGATGTTTATTTGTGCTCCAATGGTTATGATGTACTTAAGGCTCTTTTCTAGAGTGATTTTGGTTGAATTCTCCAATGATTCTATTTCTAGTAAGTTGGTTTGGGCGTCGATTATCCAATTGTTAGCATTACTATTTCTAGCATAGTCGGTGGATACAACTTTTGGGATCATCTCAATATTTGATATAGTCTAGTGGTTTTAAATTTAATTACAATAATTTATTGATTAATGAAGTTAAATTAAAGATTTAATTTATTGTTATGTTAATTTATTCAATAAAAAAACTATATGGCGCTCATTGTTAAAGTGAAAATATCTTATTTAATTGAATGGGGCCTTTTTTGGACTTGGACACCACATTGGGGAAGTTGAAATTATTTTAAATTAAATAAAAAAGGCAAAGGCAAAAGGGGGCATAGCCTTTTGGAGAGCTATAAAAAAATTGAAGAGCTCATTCCATATGTTGGATTTAGTATTTAAATATTCTTATTTGTTGGAGAAGTTTGTTCTTTCTGAAGGTTTTGGGGGCTAACCAATCTAGAGGATTTCTTGGTGGTTTCATATAGAAATCACAGTTGGGCTTCATTGTAGATTGTTATTATAAATTTTATTTATAGAGGGCTCATTTTAGATTGAAGGAAAGATTATTTGAGCAAACTTGAGTGAGGTAACAATAGATTTGAGGATATTTTGTGCATACCTTGTTGGTTGTACTTTATCCCTTGGTGTTTGTACATGTTTGGGAATGACATGGGGTTCTAGGAAGGAGCTCAACTAGGTTTTTGATGTTTGTGTTGTTGTTTGGGGATGTCTAGGGCTGGTGTATATAGAGACATCCATTTCTTGCCATTTCTTAACATGGAGGACTTCATGTTAAAGAAAAGATCAGTGAAAGCAACTATTGAAGGATTTAATGCCAAAAATTAAGGCATTAAAACATGGCAGAATCTCATGTTAAGGAAAGTATGCGACGCACATCTATCGTTTCCTCTACAAAACGGAAAAAATGTTTTTGCATCATCTGTTGTTTCTTCTCTAAACCGATACTCAACTGGATGATGGATCCAAAGGAGATCTTTAAGGAGGTTCCACATGCAAAAAGTGGGAAGAGCACCTTACAAGATGTCACCCAGTTAAGGGATTTTATACAAAGGACCTGTTAGAGTCCACCCAAATACTGGGATTTAACTATTGTAATTTTTAGAAAAAAATAGAAAGATTGACCTTTTACAAATGGCTTTGCATAGCCTGATAAGATCTATGTTTGTGCTCAACTGAGAAGCATCACCGGTCGCCGCAGGTGTGTTCTCCTCTACTGTTGTGCTTCTCTGCACACTCTTCTTCTCTTCTCGATTTTCCCTAGCTTCTTTTAAGCTTTCAAGTTCACTCTTTTCTTTGGCAGAATGAAGGCAACTCATATTCTCAACAAGCAGAAGAATATATAGAGTTCTTGCCCTAATTGCACCTCTCATGCATGACCTGACTTCAGATCCCTTTCGGATACATGACTCAGTGAAGTATCAGTTCACAGAGGAAACATCTGATGCATGCTCTTGCTTTATCTTCTTTATGAAGAAAACAATAGATGTGTGTCAAGCATCTTTCCTTCACAAGAGATAACGTTTTGTTTTAAAGCCACAGATTCCGGCTTTAAAACCTCCAGAAGCGCCTTAAACCGATCACCATGTTAACTCAAAGACTTCCGAATTTAGTGCAAGAAATCTCGAGCAAAGAGTTGGTTGAAACAGATAGTTGACTATGACTTCCTTGGTTCATACCGGAGTCATTACTAGATCAATTGAGATCCTTATGTTGTGAACAGGTAAGAGTCTTTGACCTGTCACTGTCCCTTCCTTTGCTTACCGGTCACACATTCCTCGGTTGTGTTGTTGACACTGGTTTGTACTTTTACTTTCTCTGTGCTTGTCTACACCGATTGTATCCTGGTTCTCGGTTGATGGTTGAATCCTCCTTTCCTTGACTGTATACATTACCCGGTTGCTGATGCTTTGTGTAGTGACCAGTTGCTCTTGATTACAGTCTTTTCTTTCTTGTATGTTGGCACCAGTTGCCAAACCAGCCTCTTTTCATACAGATCTCCTTGGATCTTTAGACTTTAGAGAGATGACAAATCTCTATCCTCTTTTGCCAATCAATGACAATACTTGTACCGGTAGTAGGCTTACCAGTTACCATTTCTTTATGCCAACAGTTGTATCCTTGAATCCAAGCCTGACTAATAAAGTTATGAGTAGAACCACTATCCAAAAGTATTCTTATGCTTCTTCCATCAATTTGTCCCTGAATTTGAAAGGTCTCTGGTGTGGGTCCCTCTAGGTTATTAAGGGTACCTTCCTCTTTTGGTTCCTTGGGAGGTTTGTCTTCGGAGTCGGTATCACTACTCAAATTTTTTTTGTCTTTGCTAGGCCTTACCTCAATGTAATGAATTTGCCATTTCCCTTTGCATCGGTGTCCTAGAACCTAGGGTTCTTTGCTGGTGAAACAAAGTTTTTGTCTTTTGAGCTCTTGACGAGTTTCAAAATCTAGTTTGGGTCTGGGTTTTGTCTCTTTGTTGAAAGGAGTGGGATTTTCCTTGTTAACTAAGGGTTCTTTAGTGATCGGTTTGCTCTTAGTTGATCCGAAGTCCATATCTCTTACCTTCTTGATGGCCTCCGGTAGGGAAAAAGGATTTAATGCCTTGACCCAACCTCTTAAGGGGTCCTGTAATCCATCCATAAAGAGTACAATCAAGCTTCTTTCGGTCATCTGTTACTAGGACTGATATTCTTTGGAATTTTGTGATATAGTCTTGTATATTCCCTTAGTGTTTGACTTGAGTTAGTTCTTTGAAATGTAGTCCTGGATCCTTATCATCAAACCTTTCGATAAGACATTCTATGAATTCAATATAGGAAGTGATTTTGGAATGTCCCATTGTTATCATTCCATGGTGCCACCATTCATATGCCACTCCGTCTAGATGTAGGGTTGCATATTTTATGGCCTCTTCTGCCATAGGGTTTCATTGGAAATAAGTGTCGAGTTTCTATACCCATGCCCTTGCGTTCATCTTTGCGGTCCCATCAAAATAGGGTATACTTAGCTTTCCTACCTTCCTCTTAAGTTCTAAAAACCCTTCTTTGCTCCCTCTTGGAGGCATATATTTCATCCTTAATTTGAGATATTCCTTAAAGGACATTTCATTTGTAGTTCACCTACTTCCCAATCCTCTCTAATTTTATCTTGTATTTGAGCAAAAGATGGTTCTCCTTCCATTTGACCTTCCGGTGGTGTGAAGTTGGGTAGCCCCGGCCTTGAACTTTTTCTTTTGGGAGTATTGTTCTGTGATTGTTCCTCCTATCTAGCATGGTTTCTATGATTTTCAGGGGTGTGCATTAGTGTGGGCTGACTTAGAACATCACTTAGTTGCATCAGCCTGTTCTGCAATTCCCTTTGTTCATGAATCACTTGGTCTACTTTGTTTCCCATGTTTCCTTCTTCTCCCATGCCCGTCTCTTTTTTGCCCTTTCTTCCTTCTGCTATATGTTATTAAGGGTTTGCTCATTCACCTTGGTCAGGACGTGTGGCTCTGATACCGATTGTAATGTTCCCTTTTATAATCATTTGGACACTACGTGAATTACTGAATTCCTTCTTCAATACAATGTGCGAGAAATGAAGATATATGAATTATTTATAATAATAACAGTGAAATATGAATACAAGTCAATGAACTATATATATGACTGGTAATTCCAAATGCCTCAATAATGGAAATGCAGTAATGAATGATATGTGTGATGGTAATGATAATGCAATTAGCAATGTTGTAATGCGAATGCACTGATAAATGGATTATAACAGAATGTACATATGACTGGTAATTCCAAATGCAATGTTGAATGCTCTCAATATGGATAATGGAAGATTCTGCAGTCTCAGAATACAGTTTGTGTAAAAGTTGTTTCTTATGTTACAACGTATTATATGCTCTCAATCCTGTATAGCCGTCTCTAACCTTCAAATGTGTTATATGTTGTAGATACAGGTTTACACGTAAACTTCGGGCAGCGATATGCTATCTTTGATATTCAATATTATGTATGCAATCTTTCTTTGTCACTCGAGCTGTCTCAGATATACAATTATGGTGTAAGCTTTTCTTATGGATGTCGTCTCTGATATGCAATTCTAATGCTTGCACCAGTGGTTGCGGCAGCAACCTTCTATGCTCTGTATACGAGCGATTCCACAAAGGGAAAGTATAAGTAATAATATTAATCTTCTTCAATCATCCTTTGGAGAGCCGATCGGCTTAATATTAATATGTGCTGAAGAGGCACGATGGAAAGACGCCAATCTTCATAACGAGTAATTGATATTTACTTATGATAATCGTTTACGATATTTATGAGTAATCATATGTAATTGTCGTTTAGACATAATTATCAATATATGCCAAGTATCGATGGAAATGTAATATAGCCATCGCTGAGTATGTAATTGTTGTTTTACTTATAAGAATCACTTGTGATTATTATGAGTAATCATATGGGATTAATCATAATAATCACAAGTCATTATTGCATTATTTCTCATATCAGCCTGGAATACTGTCGGCTAGGAAGTGCATAGTCCACGTCCGTGAGTCGGAAATGGTGCCCGACCATGGGAAGCAATGGTCTCGATGACCATTCTCATCAGCTTCATTACATATATATTGCCATGATGCTTGAATGCATAATATCGGTGCATCTATGCATGGTAGGATGTTCCATGTATGTGTTAATGTGCATGGAACATTATTATATCATGTGTAGATGTATTCATAAAAACAATGAATGATTTGGTAATGATGAGTGACGGTATGTATGTGATCTATTATCATGCATGTATATGCAGAAAATGATGGTGATCTACTAGTTTATTGAAATGAATCTAACTATTATGCAAGGTGCAGGAATGTATTTACAAGACAAGGTATGTTCACGTCTTCTTGCCCATTTTTACATGTTCGTGTTTTTTATTAAAATAATGGGATATCGCACTCTTGAATTCATCGTACAAGTATGGCGTACCCACAAAAGTTCTGGACTCTTTTTCCCCAATTATAGGATAAAAGTAAAACATGTAGAACTCACGTCACTTCGAGTGATAGCAAATGGAGAGTTTGAAATTATTAAATATATGCACAAATCATAATCTTCTGTTAGATTACGAATCAGAAAATGGGAATGGATTTGGTTAATATTTTTTCTTCATTGGATTCTCAGGCATATTTGGGATGAATTTGAAGTCCTACTTGGAGGAGCGTGCGGTAAAGCATCCCCCTTCTCTCCTCAAATATTTTCCATATTCTGTTAGCATTTTAGTTTTTGAAAATGTCATCTAGAAGTTTTGGTGACTTGCAGTTTGCTTTCTGGCTTACAACGGCTGGAATTATCTTTGGCGCAATGGCCTTGTTCGTGCTTATGTTTTCATATTTGAAGAATCGCAAAATATTGTAGCAATCTTCAAATAAGGACGTGCCAAAGCTTCGTCTAATCCAGTGTTTTACCTGTCTGCGAAATAGTTCTGGTCAAATTAATTGATAGGGTTAATTTTCAACTAGTTAGTTATTAATGCTTCTTTTGCATTGATAGACAAAATGAAATGGAAGTATAGTTTTTATAATGTATTTAGGACTCAGCAGTCTACACGATTCGAGAGTTGAACTGTTCAGCAGGAAACATAAGCTCCTAATTTAAGAGGAAATTTGTAAAATATAAATATGACGCCTACAAGAGCAGACAGTTTCAGAGACCAAGAGAGAGTTAATTCATTTTTAAATTTCTTTCAATATCTGCTCTTCTTTTGTATTACAAAGAAGAAAAGTTACAATTTCGTATTAACAATTTTTTTCCTCTCCAAGCTGCAACCCTAAGAGGGGAGTTTTTTTTTTTAATCTCCAAATCTATTGCATTGAGAAATAATGCTTATGTGTTGATCCTAGTATGTCCATTATTGCTGAAGAGCGATTGCACTAAACTTTATGAAATCTGTATTATATTCTTTTATTTTATCACATAGACTAATTATTCATTTTGTAGATAACATTTTTATATTTTTCATTTGGCATTTTTAAATCTGTTTTTTTATGAAATGTTTATTTTGAATTTAATTTCTTAATATTATTAAAATTTGTTGTGATGTATGCAACATTAAATCTATTTTTATATTATTTTTCTTTATGTCCACTTTTAATGTTTGACTACCATATTGATTCAGTTTAACCTTGCAGAATACTTTCAATATCAAATCTAATATCTCAATTTATGTATCCCCTTGATCAATTGGTGATAGAACACCTTTAATTTTTAGTGATTATCAAATCCCCTCTACAAACAAATTACCCATTCGATCTCATTAGATAGTGAATCCTCCATAAATTCAAAACATTGCCCAATTATAAAACTGGCTCTAGATCAACCATTTGTAAATTAACTTATATATTTAATTATTATTTACAATCATATTTTGACATTTAATGCCTAAATAAATACAACTATAAACACATGCATATATTAGATCTAACATTTTTAACTACATTACATTTGCATAGACAATTGATAACTATAAGAATTGGAGAATTGGACTTATATAAATTTATCATTTCAAAGGATGACCAATCGACAAGTGTTATCCTTTGCAATCATGGTTTATTTTTAACTCCAAATTTCAATAAATAGATTGAATTGTTAGCATGTTGTTTTAATAATCTAGGAGGATTCAAAAAAGTAGAGTACTTTCAATAACACTCAAGTCATTCTTGTGGCTTGCAACAATAGTGGGGCTACTTCTTGGGTTTATGTAATGTCCCCAGTTCTATGATGGTTGAGGAATTCAGAACAATTACCTTGACTTCTCGACTCTTCTATGTATTACGATATGTGATACCACTTTTGTAACTTATAAGATATAGATAAAGACAATAGATATGTTTATTTGATCACTTAGAGGATACTTGTTCTTATAAATATCATTACTATATCTGGTATAACTCAGATAAGATGATTTGTTAACTTTCCCTAAGTTGACAATGGGGGATATGCTGTGATATGATTTGATAATCACTTGTATTGAATTTTCTCTCTAATGCAATCTTTGAAATATCCTCCTAAGGCTGTGTTGTTCAAATTCTATTTCAAATTGATATGAGTATCAGTACTTTCTTCTTGATTATTGTTTTACTTCCCACTGAAAATTGGACTATGCTTCCTCGGTATGAATATTGCTAGCTGTAAATATGAGTATTAGTACTTTCTTCTTGATTATTGTTTTACTTCCCACTAAAAATTGGACTATGTTTCCTTCGTATGAATATTGCTAGTTGTAAATTAGATGTTGATTGTATTTATCTCTACCACTTGAATATTCAAATGTTGTTTTGTATATTTAATTGGTGACTATAATTTTATGTGTCCTGACTATAATATAAAAATTATTGAATGTATTCTTATCTTCCCCACTTCCCTATGTCACTCTTTTCCCTGATTTATACTCGTGAAGGGTAAGGGAAGTGACTTCACTTTCAAGTTGTGACCCTTTGACTAAGTCACAAATGTATGAATCAATTTTATATTTATCTAAATTAATGTGTGTGTGTATTATAATGTCTTTCATATTTATATTTGATAATATATTAAGTATATTTTATATTTGTCAATAAATAGATTTTTCATTGTGATTGTCTCTATGAAACTGAACTTATTTCCTGTATAAGTAGTGACAATTGTGCCAATATTTGGAGAGATGGCAAACAAATTGCAATCTTCCTCTACGTTTGAGAGGGGCATCTCCCTCGTATGATGGGGTGATTTAAGATTTATGTGTACTTTTAACTAGAAAGTACAAAAAGGAGAACAAAACTAAAGAAAATGAATAACAGAAGCCCCAATAGTAGACATATGAATGCTATTTGAGATTCACAATACATAATAATTACACAGGGGGTTTAAGCACAAAATGTAATGATGACAAAATAAGGATAACAAGCCTTAACATACAAAAAGATAGGCTATTGCAACACATTCACATCAAGGGGTAAAAGCAAAATAAGTTGTCACCCTTTTCCAAAGGAAAAGGCTAACAACACCAAAATTGAAAAACTTCAAGGGCATAAAAGTTATATTTTTGTTGAGAATTTGAAGATAATGTAAATTGATGAAATGTGTGAAATATGATCATTTTTATGCCTATAATTTTTAAAAATCAATTTGAACAAAAATTAATATTTTATTTTTATTTTTTAGGTCTATTTTTCATATCCTAAAAAATACTGCAAATCAAGGAGTTTACTTCTCGTCAAATCATTATAAGTAAAACATTATTTTTATTGGAGTTGATGAGTAAACAACCCACAGCTCCCAAACACTTGCATGCAAACATCTGTCACAGAAATAGAGAGAAGCAAGAAGCTAGAGAGGGCTGAACACATGGATCCATAAGAGAGGAGACATCCTTGATGTGCAAAAACAAAAATTGCAACAATCACAATGAAATATTATTGTGTTGAATGATGTAAAGAATACAAAGGAAATCAATCCCTATAAAGGAGATCTGAAACCCTAAAAGGGTGAACAAACCTAGGTTGCATGATAATAATTAGTAAAATAATTAATTATTATATGTCTAAAGTTTAGCTTAAGCAAAAAGAGATAATAAGTGACTTAGTAATTAAATCAATATGATTTAATTAATAAGTAAACATTTTATTACTCTAACACCCCCCCTTAAGATAAACTTTGGGAGAAGCTAAACACTTAGAAAGAACTACTGAAAGCAAATGGGTCCAAGCAACAAAAGGCCTAATCAGGTACCCAAGTACAAAAGAGAGTCTCTATAAAGTGGAGTAATAAAGAAAACCACATGGGAAAAACTCTACTCTAAAAGGAGACAAAAACTAGTCTGAAGGATTGAAGAAGCCTTGAAAACTAGGGAATGCTCCAGAAAATAGGAACAAGGATGAACATGTACAACATCACTGAAGCAAAAAATTGTAAACTCTATCAAGAAGTAGCTACTAATATGAAGATCCTCCACTAAAATATGACCAGGTAGAGAAAACTGTAATCTGCATGAGTGCCTTCAAATGACATTACTCGAATCAGAAGGCAAACAAAGGCAAACAACTGAAGTCAAAGATACAAAATATTGTAATTTGCACGAGTGCCCTCAAATGACACTACTCGAATGAGGAGGCAAACAAAGGAAAACACCTGAACTCAAAAGTACAGATGGCATAAAAACACCAAAACTCTGAAGAGCTGATCAATCAAAATTGGAAGAGTGTGTCCAAAAATAGGAAAGAAAGAGCGTCCATATGGTAAATGATCCATCTCACCAGAATGCATAGGTACCCAACCACTACATCCGTCTAATACATAGAATCAAATACTGAATACATAGCTCACACTATCAAACCAAGGAAGGAGTAGAACCAACAATAGAAACCCCCCATAATACTGACACAGAGAAGATCGTCCAATATGAACTGTATGATGAAGAAGAACCTGAAACATCGAAGGTGCAGAAAGAGTACAAACACATATAGAGATACCTGAGGCTAATGTCGTTGGAGGAACGCTCACATGACAAAAGTAGATGGAAAACAAAGGCAAACATCAAACCCCCATGACACTTTAAAATGCAGTGTGATTACATAGAGCACGAACATGTGCAAGATATCATACATGTAATAGAATGGCATCCTAGTGCGTATGCATAAAAGAATGCTATAAAAGTGAAGTATACACTACTCAAAGAAGAGCAAAGGTTGCTAAAACAAAAGAATAGCCAAAGAAGATCCATCCCTCAAAGGGAAGAGATCTCAGGGCCTGTGACATCTAAGATATCCACTAGATTGCAAAAATGTAAGAAAATAAATAAAATATACTTGGAGTAGAATATGGAAAAAGGACTCATAGCACTAGAAAAATCGCAGAACAAGCTTTCCAACAATATATCATTTTCACAAAACGGAGTTTGGATGCACAAGATAGAGCTCTCGGAGTGCAAAACTAAACATTTGACTTTGACGGTAAAAAAACACCATCAGAAAAGAAAAATCAGAACGTCAAACCTCTAGATCTAGATATAGCTCAGAACCAACTTTGTGACAATATCTCGTTTGTCCGATTTTGACACCGTATGCTCAAGTTATGAGCAAAAAATCACAAGTATGCTAAAGGGCCCAAAAATGGTATCTAGTGGTGCTGACGTCAGCACTTCACAAGCTTAAAATTGACGACTAGATGACCGTCACAGCAAAAAAATAATAGGCCCTCGAGGCTGAAAAAATATGGCCCTTGGTCATGCGGGTGACTAGAGGACTGAAGATAAGGGCTAAAACTACTGGCCCTTGGCCCAACATGTGACTGAATGTGTGTGAGAGGGCTAAAATCTTGGGCTAACCATCGGTTAATCCCGGATGGTTAGCTGTGACCATCGGCCGTTAAACTCGACAGTCACACCTGCGATTATGTCGCAGCGGCTGCTAGCAGGGCAACCTGGTGGGGCCCGAGGCGGGGCCTGCTTCAAATTTATTTTTTATTTTTTTTAAGATCGTCATATTGTACCTCGCGATGCATGCTAGAGTCGTACAACCCTGGTACACAAAACAAAATTGCCTCAAAATGCAATGGCGTCCAAATCGGATGTGCCTTATATAGATCTGGGGGTTCTTGGCCACTGCGAGCTCAATGGTGAGGACCGTTTGAGAAAAAAATGCTCCAAAATACCAGTGACCACCTCGGGATCCATGTTGGGGCCGGTTGCAAAAAAAATTTGCCACAGATTCCAATTTTTTCCAAATTGGACAAACTTTATATGGATCTAGGGGTTTCTAGATGCTTTGAACACAACCATGAGGTCCCTTTGAAGCCAAGATGACCAGAAAGAAAGGTCCCCCCATATTCAACAGAAAACCCTCTGAAATGTAGATCTGATGAACACAGTCAAATCTCTTAGGAAGAGGACAGGGGCAAATAGATATGAAGATATGAAGCTCTGATACCATATTGGAGTTGATGAGTAAACAACCCATAGCTCCCAAGAATACTTGCACGCAAACACCTTTCATAGAAAGAGAGAGAAGCAAGAAGTTAGAGAGGCTTGAACGCATGGATCCACAAGAGAGGAGACATCCTTGATGTGAAGAAACAAAAGTTGTAGCAATCACTATGAAATATTAATGTGTTGAATGATGTAAAGAATACAAAGGAGATCAATCCTTATAAAGGATTATAAAGGAGATATGAAACCCTAAAAGGGTGAACAAACCTAGGTTGCATGATAATAATTAATAAAAAAAATTAATTATTACTAAGTAAACACTTTATTACTCTAACACTTTATTAAATAAACACTTAATTACTCTAACAGTTTTTTCCTCCAATTTCAGAATATGTTTTAGATGACATGTATATCTAGTGCAGGAAAAAAGAAAGAAGTTTTTTTGATCTATAGTTTGCCCGTTATAAGTATTCAAAGTCGAACTTACCTGAAATCAACAGTTTTTGTCTCCCGCCTCTTTTCCCCTATCAAAACTATATCAAAAACCAAATAAATTACATATTTTTTAAGAGGACTCTCTTCTCTAGTGTTGTACATGATTTTAAAAAAATTCTGAATTGATTTAGCATTTTTTTATATTTTCCAATCAACATCTTCTCAAAGTTTAATATATGTAGTTTTTAGCAAATTTGTTTAACGCTTTGTAGTTGAAACAATATAAATTTATATTTCCAAAATCGTAGTTTCGAGATTTAGAAAAAGGTACTTTTAGTTGCCAACATGGCATGCCACCTAGGAAGACTTAGTCGAGTACCCTTAGCCCCTCAATGTGCAAATGAGGGGCTTGGGGCTCTTTTTTGCTATTTAAATAGCATTTGGACTCGGTCGAGTCCTACTCAACTGAGTACCACTTGACCTAGTCAATGAGGCCACGTAGGCACCATTCGGCACCACATGGTGCCTACATGTACTCGGTCGTGTACGGCTCGACTGAGTCCAACTAGGGCCGTGTCTGTCAAGTTAGCCTAAAATGTGACAAATTATTGTGCAT
The DNA here is from genome assembly GCA_027943335.1 of Chamaecyparis obtusa. Lineage (NCBI taxonomy): Eukaryota > Viridiplantae > Streptophyta > Pinopsida > Cupressales > Cupressaceae > Chamaecyparis > Chamaecyparis obtusa. The sequence continues at coordinate 1,742,437 of BSBK01000433.1, forward strand.
TTACCCCAAGGTACCAAGAAATCAATGCATTTTGTCAAATCAATTACATACATTAGAAAGACAATTGGATTTCACCATTACACATAGAGATTACTAACTTAACATACAAAAATTTAGTAATGAAAACTCATTAATGCATTCGAGACATATGACTTAATGCATTCTTCATTATCTTTTTAAAAATATGCAAGATGAAAAACTCTTTTGTACAAAGTGAAAAGCCAAAAGTCTCTTTGGAAATTTCTCCATAGTTTTCCCTCTATAAGAGTCTCGCCTCTTAAAATTACAAAGTCCTTGTATTTATACTTGCTCTCTTTGATAACTAACTTGTAACTACTTAGAATAGTTCTACTCACGTAAACCCACTTAGCATAGCCACCTAAGGTAAATACTTAGGGTAACCACTTAAGATAGTCACTTAAAATAACCACTTAGGATAACTAGTTAAGGTAACTACCTAAGTGATCACTTATAATAACTACCCAAGTAATTAATTTTAGTAACTAGATTTTTTAAGATAGGTTAGGATTAACCTAATTTTTACAAGAATTAACCCTAAAAGATATAATTAATTACAATAAGTGACATAAGTCACTTTTACAAGGGGCTATTTGAAGCTCGTGACATTAAAATAAAACTAAGATATTGATGTCACCGAAGTGAGCTCTATATCCTTTTTTTATTCGTGAATCATTTGTTTGCCAACAACTTAACCTGTAGGAGCATGTTCTTCATTTGTGAATTGACTAAAAACACATCATTATTAGTGCACATGTACTTGACTAGTCATATAATGGGTTCAATATAAAGTTCAAATTTTAGCCTATTTATAAAGAAGGCTAACAATATTTTAATATATATTAATATATTTTATTTGATATATATGCATATAGATATTATAATATATTTTAGTTTTATATTTTTTTAAATATTAAATATATTTTTATTATAATAAATGTTAATATATATTTTTTATATTTATATTATAATATATTAATGTATTAGATATTTATATTATTATAATATATGATTATATAATGTGTGATAATATATATGATAATTATTTATCATATTATTTGATATATTAGGTCTATTCATATAAATGTGTGAATCTTTGGAATTCACACACGATTATGATGTAATCATCTATACTTGTCTTTCATGACTTGAATTATGTCCTTTCATTATTACATTAATATAGTTAATTTAGTAATTATAATTTATTATTTTATTCATTCATTAATGTATTTTTACTATTTATCATTAAATCCTTTTCCAAAGCGGGGACGTTACAGTTTGCAGTATACTAGAGCACTTCCCAAATGCTATGCATGAACATGAAGATCCATATGCACTCTCTAGAAAATGTAACACATTCACCAACAATAGTGCAACACACTTTGTAGAGAGACAAACACTTACATAACAATCATGCTCCAACCAATCAATTTTGGGTTTTCACTAGAGCTCTAGCAAGGTCCAACACACCTTTTCACAAAATCACAATATCTAATAAATATATTTTCTCATTGCAACATCTTGAGTGCTATTCCACAACCTCTTTAGATAGAATAAATAGTGTGCCAACTAAGTTAGGACCCACACATCTTACTATATGCCAAGTCAACATTAACCAAGTTGTGACCCACACCTCACTATATATCAAGACAAACACCAACTTCACAAACATGTAAATAGTTGTTTACACTCTAGAACCACCAAGGAATGAAATTGAATCAAGGAAATTGTTCGACTTCTTGAGGGTACAATTCAATTTCCTAGCGAATTTTGATCTCTATGGCATGAATCTTGTGATCTATACAACTTGTAGGTAAAGAAAATCATGATAATGAATAGGAAAAATATAAATAGCCATACACCTTTTTCAAGGTTATGCCATGTATGGAATAAGTAGTTGGATAAAAAACTCCTCTATTTAGTTATATATCTTTTTCTTTATTTAATTAATTATGTATTAATTTTTAGCATATATTATAACATGTTGTCCACTGAGATCATAACCATTTCATCCTAGATAATTTGTATGAAATTGGTTGTCTATGCATCCTACATGCCCTCCCATCTGCATCCTACATGAATCTTCCATTCTCAACCATCTTGCATAGAAAGTAATATTGAAGATCAATATATTCCATGAAAGCATTATATAATGGGTTCTTTACCAAACACATGGTACTTTGACTATCACATAAAATGATGACTTTCTTACACTCATAATGAATACTAGACACAATCTATGCAACCACACTATGTCTTTAACAACATGTCTTGTAGCCATGTAATCTACTTATGTAGTGAGAAATTCAATTTTTAGTTGTCACTCATCCAACTAATAGCTCCTCCAAATAGAGAACATATATCCACTCATGGACATCCTACTATCCAAATTACTAGCCTAATCTAAATCAAAAAAGCTCTATATATCAAGCATCTCACCCATATCATCAATTTCAAACATCTAAAAAAATCACATAAGTTCAAATGTTTAACTGCTACGAGTAAAAGATGTGACCTATTTTTAATTCCTACATGTATTTAGAGTCATTTATCTTTTCAATCTTTGACTGTGATGTTTTTTTATGACTTCTTTAACCATACTCAAATTTGTAAAACCACTAAAATAACAATATCGATACAACCATAAAAAAAAATTAAACACTTCATAAAAGGTGTCCCTTTCTATAATCTAGTTAAAATCCTAATATCAAATGTTGAGATATATGGTAAATACAACAATAGAAAGAAAATATAGAAAATATTAAGATAATAAACTTATATCAGTAAAATAATATGAAAAATTAGCATCATAAAATGCAAGTCATTACACTAGATGCACATGGAGAAACCCTTCAAGAAAAGTTTGCACCCCAAAGTGACCCAAGTTTGTGTTATTATAAAAAGGTGAAGTAAAAAAAATGCAACCCACTTATTCCTTTGATTGTAAATTGGTTGTATAAGAGTACCCACAAAAAACTATGTTATCATGTATCACATGCCTCCAATTTATAAGAACATCATACATAGGAAACTGTCAAATTTCATTCAAAATCATGAGACACGGCAAAAATCCAATTCCCCCACAATAAATTAGTTCAAATGTTTTGTGGTAGTATGTAACTTTTCTTATACCTTTTACACATCATAAATGTCATATATTTTGTCATAAATTGGATTTGATTGAGATCCCAAATCTAGGCATTATATAAAGGTATCAATTGCCTTGTCATAACACAAACTGAAAGATTTGCAAATTGTTATCTTAACCAATTATTTGTAACCTCTCTATTGATGTATTTTTATACAATACCCCAAGCATCCTAGAGAATAGATAAATAAAAAATAAATCTCCTTCCTCAAATGTGTGTCCAACACAACCTCATTCCATGGTGTTTGGAGACCAGTGTTGGTGTTACAAAAAAACAATGTGATAAATCAATGTTTTAGCTTTTAATCATGATTATCTTCCATGTTGAAGTCTTCAAGGTGTTGTATATTTGTCCTTTTTTCACTAATGCATTGGTATGATCATTGTGGGAAAATATAACCAATAAGGAATAATGAGTTTATGATTTGTCCTTTACTAGACTTTAGTTAAACTCTTTTATGCTTACTATACTGCAGACTTGATCTAGACTTAACTCTTTCTATGTTCTAAGATACATATAGTGCACTTTGGTATATTTATTAATGAATGATGATATACATGATGTACTTTAACTTACATGAGCAATGTGATGAATTTGGATGGATAATTGTTATATACAATGTTTGGAATACTAAAATTCCTTGCAGTATTTCAATTACTTGGTCAATTGAGCTAGTTCCTACAACTAAGACTATGAATGTTCTTGCAACCCTAGGCATAACTCACCTAGAAAGAGTCAAAGTCGTAGCATGACTATCATGGGAAATTAAAGGATGGGAATCACTTGAGGACTTCTTCAAGGGTTGACTCATCACCTCCAATAGACCTTTATTGATTTTGTTACATTATTGTGAATGGATAGTAATATTTTGGTATGGTTAGAGTGGTTTAATCCTTTTAGGACTCCCTAGTGTTAATGTTTTCCTTTATGCATAATAAATCTCCTCTTAGATTGGAAGAAGCATTAGTAGGTAGTTAAAGGTAAAATTTATTAGGCTAAGACATATATGAGTCTATTATTCTCAAATACATCTCTTTCCAATTAAGTACACCATTACTATAATAGACTGATGTTGAATGCATGAGTACATGAGTTGTTGATTTAGTTTAACTTCTACATTGTGCATCTAATATTATTACCCAAGGGAGCCCACTTCAGGTAGCATATCTCCGCTCTTAGTATTTGTATTATTAGGTAGACAATGATTCTATTAGTATGATTGAAGTTGTTGTAGAATGTTGCTATGATTACTATAGAAAATCTCTTGTAGTGGTGATTGTTTCTCAACCAATTTAGTTTTCATATCATTCTAACTTGTTTTAAGGAAAACTAAGCTTTATTGTATCAATTCATTATTTTTTCTTGTTATCTTAGGTTTCTTAATTTTTGTATTTTCTTAATTGCAATCTCTTTTGGTTGAAGTCGGATAACAACTTAGATGAGGTCATGGTGCACATACATTTCAATCCCATTTCAAGTTCACATCTCTACATTGATAATTAATGCAACCTATATTTTATAACTTGGGGTTCTTAGTTAGGTCACAGATCTTTGAGTTTAGGAGCTATTAGGATATCTATGATCTCTAATGGATATAGGGAACTCTACAAGGAAATTAATTTCAAGACCTCTAATACAAACACGAACTCCAACATGGGAAGTGCAAGAAAATTAGAAAATCTTTTTAAATTTATATAGAAAAGTAGAAAAGGATGTAGAATCTCAAATGCTAAAAGGGAAAGACAAGATGTTAATATTATGATTTATTTTTTCAACAATCTCTAGTGTGGCATCATTATCTAACTCTTGTAGTTTTGCTAATACATTATATAATTTATTATTTTTGTATTAGAGATAGAGGATATGATTGATGAAGAAGAATTGAAAAGAAGGATTATGAGTGCTGAAGTTTTTCTAAAAAGGATATGATTAATGAAGAAGATTTGAAAAGAAGGGTTATGATTTTTTAATTTTTCCTCATAGAAGGTATGATTGATGAAGAATAGTTTGAAAAGAAGGATTAATGCTATGACATTGATCAAGGAAGAATATTTTCTTCCAAAAAACTAATATGTTTAGGAAAGAATATTTGACTATATTATTTGGAAGGATGATGACTTGTGGCTTTGGACTTTGTGACTAATTATTGTATATATTACACTATCATGTGTCCAGGTTCCCAAACTGGTTATTTTTTAGAGATTGATTATGTTGTTTGACTAACAAAAAACTAGCTATTAGGATGGGGTTGAACAGGCTTGGAGAATAATTCTTATTGCTCCACAAAGGATTTTTAGGGTATGCAATTTGGTGGACTTTGTTGAATAATTTGTGTGATGTGTCAGTTCATATATATTTTGTCATTTTTCTCCATAGGTGAAGATATGTTGTCATATGTGTTATTCTACTATTTGCATTGGTTTATGGCCGATGTGACTATTTTTTGGCGACTTGATTTATGTTGGATGGGTTAAAATTGTGATCAAAGGGAATGATAAGAGTCTTAAAATGGTTTTTCTATAGTATTCATTTATGATGAGGAGGTTAGGATAGACTAGCTAGTCTATGCCCCTGATCCTCTCTAGTATCCAAGTGTTCTTCTAACACCTCTTATTGTCTATAGGATACCTTACTCATCTAAGGACCCCCTGACTTTCCCTAACCTGACCACCAAGTTTAACTACTTCTTCTTGCATCATTCCAAGCTTTCATTTCTAGCTTCATCCCTTACATAGGCTCATAAGGGTCTTTTAGGGCTCAATTCCCTTTCCAAGCTCTAACAGAGGATGTGGTGAGTTCCAAGGTGTTTTTGGGTCATTTGACACCTCTTCAATGCATTAGCAAGTTTGGGTTATCACCCGATGATAGGGTTCCTTTGCAAATCAGGGCTACAAGGAAGTGCCCAATTAGGCCTCCTTCTGGATTTGTAGGGCTTTTGCCTCCTTCCCCTCACAGATTCAAAGCTTCTATTCTAAAGAACATCTATTTCAAATGACCAAATCTCAATGATTTTTGGGGTTTTGGGCCTCCATCTATCCGTACAACGCCTATGCCAAAATTGAGGGTTTTAAGGGTTTGTAGGACTTCACAGAGTCACTAATCTATCTGACTTTCTTCAAGACCTTTCCTAGATTCCTTAGGGTCTCTCCTTCATAGCATATTTCCTTCTTCCATGTCCCTTGACTCCCTCCAAAGGGCATGCCTTGAAACCCTTCCCACTGTCTGCTAGAGCTCTTGCACTACTAACCGCTCCTAACCAGGCATAGCCTTAGCTCACCTAGGGCAAGGTCAAACAATCAGGTGCACATTCTTCCCAAAGCCCTGCAAGCATATTCATATAATGTAGGGTCTTCACTCTCAGAATCCCAAGTCCCATGTTGTGGCCATGGTGGAATCTAGAGTTACAGCCCTAAACGTACATGGCTCTCCAAAACTGGCAGAGCACTAGCAAATGAAAGAATTGAACAAAATGAACACAAAACTTGAAAAGAACTATTCTAAGAACACATAAATGAAAGAAAAAACACTATAAACAATAAATCATGCACAGGATTCACACAAAATTTTCTCTATTCACATGAAATCAGTCCCTAACAGTAACTGTTCCTCTCAAAGCAATGTTTAGACTAGTGTTTCCGTACTACCACTGTACAATAACATTGCCAACCCTTCAATTAGGGTTCCTCAGGTCTTAAATACCTATCTCCTCGGTATATGTGTGGTGTTAGGGCTTATTAGCCACTTAGGCTATGTTAGGCTATTACAAAGAAAGAGTTGCTTAGCAACTTTTGAGCAATTTTTTGTTGCTCAAGCACCTTGTGCTTTCCTACTCCAATGATCACTATGAAGCCCTCCCAAAGCACACACATGTGCTCAAACATCATCCAAACACCCATCCCCAACTTTCTACTATCATAGCAGGTCAATGACCTCAGGATGACATCATGCCCTGAGTCATTGTGCCATTTACATCGATAACCAATTGAACTACTAGGACCTCACCTAGGCCTAGGCACACACACATGAGCTAAAGCTCTTATTTTCTTACATACTTCTCTTATGAAGTTTCATCACAACAAAATTGGATGGTGGGAACCCTTGGAAGGGTGCTCCTGCACCATACTCCCCCTCAGCACAAACTAAGGCACTTTGGGGTCAAGAAGAGCCAAATCAAGACCAAACTTCTTGACCTGTCCTTCCTCAATCCAGGTGGCTTTAGATTCAGGCTGATCCTTCCATTTGATCAGGTGCTCCATGTAAACTTGATTCCTTTTAGTCTTGTCTACTCTGGATTCCAAGACCTTCTCCACTTTGGCTGGCTTCTTCTTGGGCATTGCATTGGTGTCTATATCTTGTAGCACCTTTGGAGGATTCTTACCTTGCTGACTGATATCTCCTTTGAATATAATCAGGTTTGCAACATTAAACACCGGTGAGATGGCTAAGTCTGATGGCAAGTCCACTTTGTAGGCATTCTCTCCATATTTGGCTAGAATTTTACATGGGCCTACTGTCCTCATTTGTAGCTTGGTGGGCATGCCCTTCTGCATCCTTGCTTTGTTAAGATGGACCATGACATAGTCCCCAATCTGAAATTGTACTTCTTTCCTCTTTTCATCCACTTTAACCTTGAGTCTTTGAGTGGATTCCATAATGGTCTTCTTCACTTGCTCTTGAACCTCCTTGATGGTTTGAGTAAAATCTTTAGCTTGTCCACTCTTCAACTCCATAGAACCTAAATCTCTTAACTCACACACTCCTCTAGGGTGTCTTCCATATACTATCTCAAAAGGACTTCTTCCTGTGGTCCTGTTTACACTGTCATTGTAAGCATATTCAGCCTGAGATATCACAAGATCCCAAGTCTACCCATACTCCTTTGTCAAACACCTTAGCAAGTTGCCAAGCACTCTATTGATGACCTCAACTTGACCATGGGTTTGAGGATGGTATGTTGAACTGAAAGAGAGATTGGTTCCCAGCCTTTTCCATAAGGTTTTCCAAAAATGACCCATGAACTTGCTATCTCTACCAGACACAATACTCAAAGGGAGTCCATGAATCCTAACTATCTCTTTAAAGAAGAGATGTGCTACATAGCTTGCATCATGAGTAGTTCTACATGGAATGAAATGACTCATTTTAGAGAACCTGTCTACTACAACATAGATGCTATCCATACCTGATTTGGTTTTAGGGAGTCCAACCACAAAGTCCATACTTACACATTCCCAAGGCCTATTTGGAATGGGTAAAGGCTGATAAAGTCCTACATTTCTTGAACCACCTTTAGCTCTCTGGCATACTCCACACTACTCAACATATCTCCTTACATCCTTTGCTAGCTTAGGCCAAAAGTAGTATCTCTGTACTAACTCCAATGTCTTGTTTATTCCAAAATGTCCACTAAGATTTCCATTATGCTTCTCTTGAATCATATTTTCCCTCATGGATCCTCTAGGTACACATAGCTGATTACCTTTAAACAACAATCCATTTTGAAGGGTGTAATCTACAAACTCACCATGAAAATGGTTCTCAAACTCTAGGCACACCTTGTAGGCTTGTGAGAAGTCTTCATCCTCCTCATATAAGTCTTTGAAACCTGCTATTCCAATGCTTTGCAGCTGTACTTCTTAGACAGTCAATAGCTTCCTACTCAAGGCATCTTCTACCTTGTTGAGCTGTCCTTTCTTGTGCTTGATTGTGAAAGTAAAGGATTGGAGATACTCCATCCACTTCAAATGCTTGTTACTAAGCTTCTCTTGAGTTTTTATGTAGCTTAAAGCCTAATTATCAGTAAAGACAACAAATTCTTTGGGCAGGAGGTAATGCCTCCACTTCTTGAGTGATTGTACCAATGCATACAACTCCAAGTCATAGGCTGAATACTTCTTCTTTGCCTCATTGAGTATCTCGCTAAAGAATGCCATAGGCCTTCCTTCTTGACTCAACACACCCCGTACTGCTACACCACTTGCATCACATTCAATGGTGAACAACTTGTCAAAAGTAGGTAAGAGTAAGATAGGTTTGGTAGCTACCTCTTGCTTCAATGTTTGAAATGCTTTCTCAGCTGCCTTAGTCCATTTGAACTTGGTTATTAGTCCTCCTTTGATGGTTTCAAGCACTGGTGCACATATCCCACTAAATTTCCTCGCAAACTTTCTATAAAATTGTGCCAAGCCATGAAAACTTCTAACTTTAGTCCCTGTTTTAGGGGCAGCCCAATTCAAGATTGCCTCCACCTTGCTTGGGTCCATTTTCAGATTACCCTTGGACACTACAAAGCCCAAATAAACCAGTTCTTGCTACATGAACTCACACTTTTCTAGGTTGATAGCTAATTTCTCTTCATGGAGTCTCTTCATGACCAACCTCCATTGCTCAAGATGCTCTATTTTTGTCTTGCTATAGATGAGTATATCATCTAGATACACCACCACAAATCTGCCTGTGAAGTCCTTTAAGACCTCATTCATCAACCTCATGAAGGTTCTTGGGGCATTGGTAAGCCCAAATGGCATTACAAGCCATTCATACAATCCATCTATGATTTTGAAAGCGGTCTTCCACTCATCACCCTCTGATGCAAGAGCATCTTGGGTCTTTGGCAATCTTGCATCAACCAAAAACATTTTTTGATTTCTGTACCTGTTTACTGTTGTTTTCTTTATATCTTTGCATTTGATGGTTTTATGATGTGAAAATATTACATTATTTTTAGGACCTATTTGGGAACCTTCTCCTATGAGCACATCAAGTTTGGATGGACTGTTTCAAAGTTACAGCTATTTTCCTTGCCATCGGAACAGTGTTTTCCTGTAGTTTTGGTGCTGATTGTTCATGTTGGTTCTCTTGATCCATAAGTAATATTATTTTGCACACTTAAGGGATTCAAGGGGACCTAAATTAATATCATTCCCCAAGAGCGCAGCTTCCAATTCATTATGAGTCAAAAGTTATGGCGTTTTTGGCATAGGACCTATTTTCTGCCAACTTTCACGTCTGAGCTGTTACTGCAGTTTTGGTGCTGATTGTTCATGTTGGCGACCTTGATCTATAAGGAATTTTCTTTTTCTCACTTAAGGACTTAAATTGGACCTAAAGTACTATCATTTCCCAAGAGTGAAAACTCCAATTCATTGTGAGTAAAAAGTTATGCCTATTTTGCCTCAGGACCTATTTCTTGCCAGTTTTTGGGTGAAACGTGTGGTGTTTCTTCTTGCGATGTTCTGTGTGCTCATATGGGACCTTGCACAGTTAAAGACATGTTCTTGGGTCAATTTAGGACCTAAATCCAAAGGCGCATCAATTTATATTCATTCTAGCATTAGTTTTTGGTTTAAATCTTGAGACTGGACCTATATTGTAATTAAATGCCTGACATCATTGGAGAAAAAGATAGGATGCAAGATGTAATTCTGAATTCATAATTCTCATTGTATAAGCTTGAAACCCGGAAGGCCTCACAGTCGAGCATGTTGAAAGAAATAATATAATTCTCTGTTGTTGCTGCCAGTTGATTGTCTCATATCCATTGTTTTTCCATTGATTTCTTGTGATATTATATTGCTTCCATTGTGTAACTTTGAGCAAGGGCTTGTTGTGGATTCAAGTGGACTCAATTCTGCTTGATTATGCTTGTATCTACCATGCCCCTGCGTCACCCTCCTTGATTCTAATTTAGTGATAACCACTCTTTAAATCCAACTTAGTGAAGTACATAGCACCACCTAAGCAATCCATCAAGTCTTCTATTCTTGGAATTGAGAACCTATACCTAATAGTGATCCTGTTGATAGCCCTTGAGTCTGTGCAAAGTCTCAATTTTCCTCCTTTCTTGGATGCCAAGACCACTGGGACTGCACATGGACTAATACTCTTCTTGATCAGCCCTTGATCCAACAACTCTTGCAATTGTCTTGCCACTTCCCTATTCTGGTCCGGGGTAAGCTTGTAGGCAGCTTTGTTAGGAAGAGATGCACCGGGTACAAAGTCTATTTGATGACTTATGGCCCTTCTTGGAGGTAAAGTTGCAGGGGTTCCATCACTCGCTATATCTCTGAATTCTTCCAACATTTGCTGCACTTCCAATGGTGTTTCTACCTGCAACTTCTTGTCTTCCTCCTTTGGCTTCACCATGATAGCACATCCTATGGTCTCCTCATCATGTAATGCTTGTAGGAACTCCTTACCACTACTAAGCAACACACTAGGTGTTCTAGAAGTACCTTCTTCATTCTCAGTTATGGACTGAATTTTGAATGTTCTTCCATCTTTCTTGAAAGAAATGGAATTTTCTTCTCCATCATACATCACCTTCCTATCAAATTGCCAGGGTCTTCCCAATAGAAGATGGCATGCATCCATGGGTAGGACATCACAAAGCACTTTGTCCTTATAGCCTCCAATAGAAAACTCCACCCATGTCTATTCATTCACTAGCACACTCTGTTCTTGATTCAACCAAGTCACCTTGTAAGGATTTGCATGGGGAACCTTTGTGAGTTTGAGCTTCTTTGTTGCTTCCTCTGCTATGATGTTATTAGTGGACCCTGAATCCACAATAACTTTGCAAACTTTTCCTTGTATCTTGCACCTGACTCTAAAAAGAGTCCTCCTCTGCTTGGGTTCACCTTGATTAGGCTGCCTTATGAGTACTCTCCTAAACATCAAGTTCTCACCCATTTCTAATTCTAACTTGCTGACCTCATTGGTACATGAGCTATTGTTGTCTTCTTGGGTATAGGCTACCCTCTTTTCATTGCTTGAGGCTGATGGTTTATCTGGACACCTATAAGCAGGGTGTCCAAGCTATCCACATTGATAGCATTTCATTGTGGCAAAGTAGGAGCTACTTCTTCCTACTCCTCTTCCTCGATTTCCTTGAGAACCTCTTCCTCTACCAAAAGATCCTCTTGTACTGATTTCTGAACTTTGCTCCAAAATTCTCTTCTCCCCTTGGCTTCTTGAGTCACCACCTCTACTAGAACCTCCTCTTTGACCCCCTCTAGAGTCTCTACCTCTTCCCTAGTTCTTGGAGTTAGGTTCTTTCTTTCTTCTTTGTTTATCTTCAAGCTTTTGTGCCATATGCTGACATCCAAGTACTGTGGTGGGAGTAAACAAACTCATCTCCTCTGCTATGCTCCATTTCAAACCACTTAGGTACCTTGCCACTTTGATACTTTCATCTTCTTTGATCTTGGATCTTAAGCTCAACTTGTGGAATTCTTCAGTGTAGGTGGCTACATCCATCTCCTTTTTTCTAAGGTTCAATCTCCTCCTATGCTACTAGATTTCATAATCTGTTGGTAGGTATGCTTCCCTAACTTTATTGACCATTGCTTTCCAATTAGAGATTGGGTTCTTTCCCTCTTTCTCTCTTTCATCTTGCAAGTAGTTCCACCAAGTTAAAGCTTGTCCTCTCAACCTAGATTTGGCCACTTTGACCTTTTGTGCCTCTGAGATCTCTTCACATTTGAAGTGATTCTCCATGCCTTCAATCCATTGCATCACAAGCTCTGTATCCATCCTGCCAGTCAGTAATGGGACACCTTCAAGTGCCTTGGTAGTGATAGCCTTCAAGGCTTTAATAAATTGCTCATCTTGGGTTGGAGGATCAAGTGTAGGTACATCATCATCGATGGTCTTTTCTTTCCCTTTGGCATCCTTCTCCTCCATCCTATCTTTCACCTTATCTTCTTTTTCTTGGACATCATCCAAGAGTTGTTCCATCTGATACAACCTTTCCTGCAGGAGTCTATTAGCTTCCTCTTGATCTTCCACCTTCTTAGCAAGCTCTGCATTAGTCACCATTTTCTACTTGTGTGATGATCCAACTGATTCTTCTGATGGTTGAAACATCCACTATCCACTTCCCAAGCCTTAAGAGGCTCTGATACCAATCTGATGGGGGAGGTTAGGATAGACTAGCTAGTCTATGCCCCTGATCCTCTCTAGGATCCAAGTGTTCTTCTGACACCTCTAATGGTCTATAGGATACCTTACTCATCCAAGGACCCCCTGACCTTCCCTAACCTGACCACCAAGTTTAACTACTTCTTCTTGCATCATTCCAAGCTTTCATTTCTAGCTTCATCCCTTACATAGGCTCATAAGGGTCTTTTAGGGCTCGGTTCCCTTTCCAAGCTCTAATAGAGGATGTGGTGAGTTCCAAGGTGTTTTTGGGTCATTTGAAACCTCTTCAATGCATTAGCAAGGTTGGGTTATCACCCGATGATAGGGTTCCTTTGCAAATCAGGGCTACAAGGAAGTGCCCAATTAGGCCTCCTTCCGGATTTGTAGGGATTTTGCCTCCTTCCCCTCACAGATTCAAAGCTTCTGTTCTAAAGAAAATCCATTTCAAATGACCAACTCTCAATGATTTTTGGGGTCTTGGGCCTCCATCTGTCCGTACAACAGCTGTGCCAAAATTGAGGGTTTTAAGGGTTTGTAGGACTTCACAGAGTCACTAATCTGTCTAACTTTCTTCAAGACCTTTCCTGGATTCATCAGGGTCTCTCCTTCACATCATATTGCCTTCTTCCATGTCCCTTGACTCCCTCCAAAGGGAATGCCTTGAAACCCTTCCCACTGTCTGCTAGAGCTCTTGCACTATTGACCGCTCCTAACCAGACATAGCCTTAGCTCACCTAGGGCAAGGTCAAACAATTAGGTGCACATTCTTCCTAGGTCCCTGCAAGCATATTCATACAATGTAGGGTCTTCACTCTCAGAATCCCAAGTCCCATGGTGTGGCCATGGTGGAATCTAGAGTTACAGCCCTAAACATACATGGCTCTCCAAAATTGGTAGAGCACTAGCAAATGAAAGAACTGAACAAAATGAACACAAAACTTGAAAAGAACTATTCTAAGCACACATAAATGAAAGAAAAAACACTATAAACAATAACTCATGCACAGGATTCACACAAAATTTTCTCTATTCACATGAAATCAGTCCCTAACAGTGACTGTTCCTCTCAAAGAAGCGTTCAGACTGGTGTTTCCGTACTACCACCGTACAATAACATTGCCAACCCTTCAATTAGGGTTCCTCAGGTCTTAAATACCTATCTCCTCAGTATGTGTGTGGTTTTAGGGCTTATTAGCCACTTAGGCTATGTTAGGCTATTACAAAGAAAGAGTTGCTTAGCAACTTTTGAAAAGTTGCTGACAATTTTTGAGCAACTTTTTGTTGCTCAAGCACCTTGTGATTTCCTACTCCAATGATCACTATGAAGCCCTCCCAAAGAACACACATGTGCTCAAACATCATCCAAACACCCATCCCCAACTTTCTACTATCATAGCAGGTCAATGACCTCAGGATGACATCATGCCCTGAGTCATTATGTCATTTACATTGATAACCAGCTGAACTACTAGGACCTCACCTAGGCCTAGGCACACACACATGAGCTAAAGCTCTTATTTGCTTACATACTTCACTTAGGAAGTTTCATCACAACAAAATTGGATGGTGGGAGCCCTTGGAAGGGTGCTCCTACACCAATTTCTTTGGATGATAGTTCATGCATTGGAAAATGTTTTTTGAGTCAATAAATAACATATTTTTAATTCTTTTTAGGTCTATTATCTTTGGGTCCAACTTTGGATTTGATTGCAATAGTCATGGATTAATTAATTTGGTTGGGAAAGATCTTTTGGTATGTGTTTGTGTCCTCTCTACCATCTAGAGTGAACCACATTGAGTATTTATTTTTTAAGGTGGCCGACCTTGTATTAATAATGCCCATTTTTCTATGCCAATTGATATTTCTAATGGATAAATCTCTATATATTTTAATGGAATAAATGAGAAAGGGTAATAGTGTGTGAGGATCTAAAAGAAGCGTGTAAAATACAAAGGTAAAAACAAGATCTAGCGATCAAGGTTGAATTGACAAGTTGTTTGTAGGAATAGACCAGTTGATCAAGGAATTCACTTGTTGAATTAGTAAGTTCTTATTTTTCTCATTAAGGATTAAGTGTAATCCCTGACAATGTGCCTAAACCGATACAGATAGTAAGTTCATTTTCTTCTAGCCTAAAACTTTTTAATCAAATTGTTGGGTATAGTGACTTTATTTCGCATCATGGTTTTTCTTATCTTGGGTTAATTTCCACATAAATTTGATTTCCCATCACAGGTTAATTTCCACATAAATTCAATTTCCTGTCAAAGGTTAATTTCCACATAAATTTGATTTCCCATAATGGGTTAATTTCCACATAAATTCAATTTTACATCTCGGGTTTTCCATGTAAATATGGTGTTCATGTGTATTTGGAATCTTTATCTTATTTTATGGTAAAACTTAATTGTCATTTTTAGATCTAGGACAATAATATTAAAAATTTAGCAGTGTTGATTTACTCCCATCTCACCACCAAGTTGTGTTCAACAATTGGTATCAAAGCAAGGTTCCTCTTGGTGAAGCTTAATCACTTGAGGTTGATATAGAATGGACAATGAACAGGGTACTAAGGTACCTAATGTTTATGGAATAAGCTATACTATTTGGAAGAAAATGATGGACTCTCATCTAGACTCTCTACCTTATGAAATTATTGATGCAATCAGGAAGTAATATGATCATACTTCTACAGGTACACCTACTACTTTGGAAGAGATCAAGATACGTGAGAACATTGCTAAGGTAAGAAATATAAATTATCAATATCTTGGGAGATTATGAATTACTGAAGGTTATGGGTTAAAAATATGCATTTGATGTATGGGAAAATATCGCTAGTATCTATTGTAAAATCCAAGATGTAAGAGAGATAAAATTAAGCACTATAGCACAAAATGAGAGCCCAAAGTCGACCATCCATTTATTGGAGAAGCAAAGTACATATAACAAGAGTGATTGGGTCAAATAAGAAGTTGATTCCAACACTCAATGAGTGGCGGTGAGTTTCCTTCCACTAAACTAGGAAGAGGTGTCTAAATGGAATCAACACCTCTCCAATCATCTCCTAAACGGTGATAACTTGTGTGAACAAGTGTCAAATAAATATGGATGACTAAGTAGTCTGAATAAGCCTAAGTGTAATAAAATTAAATAAATATACTAACACCCACTTTAAGAATAACCTAGGAGGACAAGATAAAAAATGAGTCTCAACTCCTAGCCTAGTAAGGTACACATGTACAAATAAATCTCTCATAAAAGGATACAGATAGAAAATACAATGGGGAAAAAGTATCCTCTAAAAAAGAGATAAGATGAGAAGAAGCCTATAAGCCCCCTCCCCAAGGATGATGATGTTATTGATGTATACCACGCACCAAGAAGAGCTTGTGGCCCTTCCTAAAAATGTGCCTGAATATGACTTTCATTTGTTGAATCATCTAAAGAATGAGGATTGGGATCAAGATCTAAAGAGTCCACATCAAGTTGAGAACCCATATGGTGTGTAGCACCAAAACCTATAATCTCTTTAGCAAATAAGACCCTACCTTTCAATTTCTCTTTGTCCTTAGTAATTTCTTGATTTGAAAAAGATATTTCAATAGAATTAGTTACCTCAATATTATTCTTTTTGAGTAGAAAAGTGAGGTGCTCAATTTGTTTTTTCATGCACTGATGTTCTTCATGACCATTTTCATTACAAAACAAACATTTAACTCTCTCAATGGTTGATTTATGTTGTTGAGATGAATTATCCTTTTTGAAGTTGTCAATTTTATCTTTTTTCTTCCCTTCCTTGACTTTTTTAGTGTTCTTTTTCTTTCCTTTAGCATTTTGTTTCTATTTAATTTTTGTAGTTAGAGCATGTGCCTTAGTAGATTTCAAAGTACCCATTTGAATTAAATTTTCTTGATCCCTTGTAAGATCAGAAATAAAGTTATCAAGTGAGAGAATAGTCCATGAGGTACCAAGGGTTCTTTAGTAGAATAGAAGGTAGAGATAAACACAAACAATTCAAATCCTAGTTTGAAAAGTACAGAAAGGATTAATTAATCCTCTTTCTTGTCAATTTCACAATCTTTTAATTGCAACTTCAAATATTTAAATTTAGTGAAGAAGCCATCTAAAGTTGAAAAAATTGAAGGAATAAGACCTATGAGTTGATTTTCTGATTCATGACTTCTAAGTTCAGCAGTTGTCCAAAATATTGTTTTGAGAGCTTCCCAAACTTAGTTGGGTGTTTTCAAGTTCTCAACATGAAATACTAATTCAAGAGATAAGTTTAAACATAGAAAGCCAAATTCTTGGTCACACTAATTGAAAAACATTTATTTTCCCTTAGCTACATTAGGTTCTTTTTTATAATGGCATTGTTACTTTAAATAACCCTTTATTCTTAAGTGCAAGAATGAATTTCAAATTTCAATCATGATAATTAAAAGGTGTTAGAGGTTGTATAGTCACATTAGGATCCATGCTCCTAGACTTAGATTGTCTTTTGTAGAATGCGGAAATGAAGAAGTGTGAAAAATAAAAAAACACACAACGCCTCATTGATTATCTTTCCCCTCTTGTTTTTGACACTTTATAGGAGTTCTTTGCAACCAAACCTTCTTTTTTTTTTTAAATGACACTTTATAATGATAGTGCGTAAGTGTGCCCTTTGAATTTATGATAAAAAAATGCACTTATGAAAAAAAACTCAATTCTATTAAAGGCTCTAAAGGTGTGCTTGAAGATAAAAAAGTGGTATTGTAATGCCCCGCCAGTGAACCTAGGAGAAATTAACCTAAACATGCAACTAAGTTTACAACATAATTTTTTTCCTTAAGTGTTAACAAACAATAACAAATTGTTTTACAATGCAAAAGCAATAAAATATAATTTACAACTCACATATGAATAAGACTCAACATAGATTACAAATCTCAAGGGTTCCTTGACGTAGATTATGTAAGCATTAATTAATTACTTTAGACTAGGTATAATTACAAATATCATGTCTACAAGTGAATGATAACCACAACATTATATAAAGGGTAACATAAATACAATCGGTACCATAAGGTATCCATAATAAATCACATCCACTGCACATGTCGCAGGATATGTAATACAATAACTAAATAAAGTACAACATGATATTACCTGAATAACTTATACAAGGATACAAGGAAACATAGAATAAGAAAGATAAGAACGCATCCCATTAATGAAGAACAAGAAGGATCAACTGCCATAGGGATCATCCATCACTGGTACACGAACATCAAAATCTTGAATGGTAAAAGAATCACTACCACCCGACCTCATGGAACCTAAATGGTCCACTCCCACCATGTTGAGGAGATAACAACGGACCCCACTCGGATATCAACACCAAAATCAATCACAGTGCAAACTAAGAAAGAGATCTCGAAAGCTTTCTAACTCAAAAGGTACAATAAGATAACCAGGTAAAATATACTCAACCAGAGGCAACCAACACACATAGGAAACCTAAGATGCATAAAGAGAAGTGTCATCACACAAGCCAACTCTAAGGTTATCCTGGTAGTCTCTCAAGACTCTGGAGCCCTAGTGACTCTATGTGGTATCAGTAACCTCTCATGAAGACGAGGTATTAACAATGCCATATCCACTCCACATAGGCAGAAAGCATCTTTCCACTCCCATCCTAGTCAAAACTCAATCAGGAACTCAGGCATGGGTGAGGCACATAATATCTTATTAATTAATTTTAAACTCTCAATGATATTAATTATCACTTATTAAGCCACTTGCAATAGGATATCCTAGCAGCCACTTGTGGGCTCCGACACTAATTACAAGCCACTTCCCACTTATACACTTAGCTAACCTACCTAGGTTCACAACCCAAATAATATCACAAGATAATAATAATGTCCCTCGGGACTATTCTACAAAACACCAAGAACGTGCAACAGGTCTCTAACCATAACAACATAAAAACACTCTCCAAGTACATCCATAATAAATATACTCCTGATCCCATGGATAGGACATATAAAGTCAACACCATATTCCCCCATGTAGAATATGAAGCAAAACATAGTTATACAAAACATCACAAAAGAGTATCATAGAACAATCTTCACATAGGGTTAGGTCAAGTCAATCGATTACAATCAAATATGCAAGGCAAACAAACATGATAAAACATCTAACTCCCGCCTCTAGATTACATTCCCACTGGCTGACATTCTAAACCCTTAATCCACCACATAGGGTAATAAAAGACTAAACAGAATTAATTAAAACAAACTAATTACATCCACAATTGATTCAAATCAAAATGACATCATCATGTAGAAAAACTTTACTAATCCAAACAATCAGATTTACTTAATAATTAATTACATGGTTAAAACACTCACGTTAGAATTTAAGAATGAAATTATCTTCTTCATAAAAACACATGCAAAGTAAATCTCTAACATTAAATAAAATATCATGCAAATAGAATAATTGATCCCCAAATAATCCATGCAATTTAAACCAAATAAATAATTGTAAATGAACTATATTGCATTACTTATATTTTATAACCTAAATATAAAATATAAGTTACTATATTAAAAAAAAAATTACATGCACCCCTCATAATATAACAAACAAATTAAAATCCCAAAATTTATAATTTTTTTAAAAATTATTAATAAAAATACAAATTATATTAAACCATTTAAAATCATATAATAAAAATGATTTTTTTGAAACACAAAAAGAAAAATCAAAAAGTAATTTTGATTGGGGGGACCCACAGGCCCCACACCCCCTGTTGCGCATGATATCCCATGGCTTACGTGCCAGTACCCGAGGGTACTGCACATGGCAGCCCAAGGACTGTCATGTGGCAATCTCCGTGGGTACTGCGCACGACAACCCCCTCGGGAACTATGTACGTTAGTACCCCATGGGGTACTGTGCACAACAACCCCCCCCCCTTGGGGTTGTGATCTAAAGGGTGGGGGGGTTGGTTTATAACCACCTCCCAACTTTTCATAATTAAATATTTTTTAAAATTAAATCTTTAAATAAAAATTTCAATATGATATTATTTCTTTACATACATATTTTAAAAACATATATATAACAAAATAGAATATGTATATAAAAACTATTGTCAATCAGGATTGCGTCTTTAGCTTCGATAATGAAATATAGCTATCATGTTGAAACATGGAAACTCTCTCAGGTGGTGGGTTGTCCTAAAATGAGAGAAGAATCTCTGAAAGATAGGCTGGTTCCTAAGCAGTGAATACCTAAAACTAAAAGTGTATGTGGAGGTAAAGGGATGAGAAAAATATGAATGTACCTAAAAACTAAATGAGGTGATACACTGAATAATTTGTATGTAACTTTGAATGAATCAACATGAATCACAGAAGATACTGATGTCTCTCAATACTCAGACAAACATGCATTTAGAACAATGATTCTATGCAAGGACCTAGAATCTTTTGCTTTGAAAGGGAAACTAGGCTTCACCAATTTTTTGCAAAAGAATTAGGACACAAACAAAGACCTGTAATAACAAGTATCAAGATTTGAATATGCAATAAGGAATATAGCTTAAATGAAGGATAACACAACATAAAAGCAAGAGAATCCACAATATTGCACTCAAACCAATGAGAAGGAACTGTTGTATCTGCTATCGTAAATTTTTGTTTTAATAAAATTTATGTCAACTATACAAAAATTTAATCATGTTTTCGATTGAATTAATTCGGCTTTAAAACTCTTAGTACTTTTATTAAATAAATAAATTTATTTATTTATTTAAAGTTTTAAGTCGTTAAATTTAATGTTTTTCTTAGATTTTAGTTTTTACTTTATTTTATTTATTTTTATTTTTTCAATTTTAATAATATATTGATAGTATATTATTAAAATTCTAAATATATTTAAATATTATATAAAATCTGAAAATATTAAAATAAAAACCTTTAAGAATATATCATATATATAATATTAGAGGTTTTATATAATATTGTATATATTTTAATGTCTCTTAGCTCGAACGTAAGTCTTTAAAAAATAAAAAGAGGTCGTCGAAATTTTTATTATTACATGTTTCATGGCATGTAATACTTAAAAGTGCGCAATATTTCCAAACTCCCAATTGTAATTGCTAAAGCAGACATTTTAACCAATGTTGTGTTTTCCTTTGCATGCAAATATCAATGGCTTAATATATGCAAAGGCTTCTAAAAATCCTGATAATATTAAGGAGTCGATCTTTTGTCACGTCTTTGCATGTTTTACATGTTAAATGAAATGTTTGAAACATTAAAAAGCCCGAGATTTTCCTAAAGTCATCGGATCTTTTTATTAACATTACATATTGTGAAACAATGCAAAGCCTTTGTTTTGCTTTTGAAAATTATCGGGCTTTTATTATACTGTTGCAAAAAATGAGAGCAATGCGCCGAATGGAGAGACTCGCAGTTCATGTTGAGTGTTGTGTGGGGACTCTCAGTCTTCAATATCGCACCGGTTGGGAATTGCTAAGGTTGTGGGTTTTAAAAATCTCCATTCATCCTCATTGTTATTCTGAAAAGCTTTGATACAAGCCGCTTTCTTCTGCACAAGTTTTAGGGTTGGTTTCGGTTTTTGAAAGCAAGGATTTCTTTGCATTTTG
The DNA here is from genome assembly GCA_027943335.1 of Chamaecyparis obtusa. Lineage (NCBI taxonomy): Eukaryota > Viridiplantae > Streptophyta > Pinopsida > Cupressales > Cupressaceae > Chamaecyparis > Chamaecyparis obtusa. Next base: position 1,764,197 of record BSBK01000433.1, read on the forward strand.
AAATAGGTATGAGTATCTTGTTCTACATTTTCATGAACATTTTCAGTCAAAAATGTTTCTCATATTGCAGAAGTCTGTGTTTTTCATGGTCGTTTTTGGTAAAAACGTGGCTGTATATGCCCTTTTCATTGTTGTTTTTGGCTTGTTTACAAACGTTTTTGCTTTCCCATGGGTCTTGGATATGTTATGCTGGATATTTTTAGAGTTTTTCTTCATTTTACAGCTGCTTATGGGGTTTTCTGTATATGAGTTTTGTCAAAAACGGGATTGACATTCATTTTTGGTTCTTTGGAAGTCATATTTGGGGGTTTCTTTTTTGTGAATGCTTATCAGAATTTTTCAAGAGGTTCAAAGAGGGTGATATGTGAAGATTTCCATTTTTACAATGAATTCATGATCATGGCAAAAGGATTGTTTAAATCCGGTTGAAACACACATAAATAAATTTCTTCCAGCTTGCAGCTTGCATTCAGCATGATGATTGAAAATATTTCCAATGCATATGCCATCATTTCCAACATAATGTTGAAAGATTAAAATCCCTCATTCATTTGCAACCATACCCATAAATTTCACATTCATATCATTACCTTGAGAAACATGAAGTTCCCTTTTATTTCATTTCCATGGAATAAAATTTGCAATACAATATTTGAAGAACTTGCATACATATACCTTGCAAAAAATATCAGTATACCTCATATTTACTATGCAACGTTTCCTGAAGTTCGGAGTGTAATTCCCTCCAAAAGTTCCATTTCATGCTTACCTATGTTTTGAATTTCAGGATTTTTCATATCCATTGCGTATTTCATAGCATGTCATTTTACATGTAATGCAATATGTAACCACCTCAAAAATCCTCGATTACATTTTTTGCCCAAATCCACTATAATTCCAAAATCAAGATTTTTGAGACCCATTACATGTACTGTTACATGTAATCAAAAGTGAAACTACCCCGAAAATCTTCACCCTAAGTTTACCCAAATCGGAGATTTTAACACCAACTGCATGTATTGTTACATGCAGTCAAATGTGCAATCGCATCTAAAATCTCCTACAATACCCAAGTTGAAAAAGCAATTTCAAGTGCAAATCGGGGATTTTTGACCCGATTGTAAAATGAACTACATATGTAACTACACAGGCAATCCTAAGTGCAGTTGGGTCCAAAAACCTTGATTTCACTTAAAGTCCTATGTCTTTCCCTTGTAGTAGGAACTTTTTGGTCCAACTGCATAAAATATTACAAGTTGAACTACATGCAATCAAATCTGTAGTGCACCCCAAAACCCCCAAATTGCATCCATGGATCACTAATGCAACATTTTTCAGCATTGATTGAAGCATATTTTGCAGACATGAGCCACCAACATCTCGGTGCTACAAGCATTCATCCAAAGTCAAAAGGGCCAACCATCACGGATGAGAAAAAGATGAAACTCAAAGTTTCATAAATATTAGAAAGCTTTCAAGACTGATTCCAAGCAGGTGGTAGCAGGATCAAAAAGAGGGATCATGAACAGTTTTCCACTTATGGGTGATAACGAAAATTAGTGATTGGTTGATACCACCAAATGCAGAGGTCAAAGTGTTATTTTCTGTAGATGTTCCCACTCATGTACATATTTGGAGATTTCTAGCACTTGGTATTTTGGTGACAGGAAAACCTCTCCCATAGAGGTCAATGTAATAGGAGTCATGTTTTTTCAAACACTTAGTTTATTTTTCATCATGCATTATGACAAGTTACATGTAAAGCATAAATTTGCAATTACATATGTAATGAAACATATAAAGTAAAAATTTGCAATTACATATCTTGCTACATGTAATCACATTACAGAGGACTGTAATGTTGAATAAGTCAACCCTAGGTAGTTAATTTTCCATATTTTTCTCATAGCCTCTCTCCTATAAATACAAGAGGGCTCATTGTAAATATTTATCTTTATGCATTGCAAGAAAACTCTGGAGAATTGTGCAAGTTCATGCAAACTGATTTTTTGGAGTGAATAAAAAGCAAGTGTTTTTCAATCTTTGAGTTGAGGAGACTTGTGAAATTATTTGTTTTGTTATAAAGACCCTTAAATCTGATTTTGTGTTGACTTTGTGCTATAATTGTCAATTTGAGTTAATTAAGAGTGAATGCATAGTCTTTGAGTTGTGGTTCATACCGATATTAAGAATAGAAAAGAAGTTTCATGTGTTCAAGTCTTTGTGCTTATCATATTGTTGTTTCATAGTTTAAACTCTCTTTAGGATAGTGTATAAGTTTATGAGCTTATATATATTCCTTATTTTATAGTCAACTAGTACGCTTAACAATTAATCTTTCGGTTAATTTTGAGTTTATTGGTATTATTGCTCCAACTAGTTCTTAGAGGTGAAATTGTAAAAGTTTTCAGTGTGTAGAAGTGTATCCTTGTGAAAGTGAAATCCTTCCTGAAGAAAGAGGAAGTGATACATGAAACACCCAATTTAGATTACATTTGAGTTTCTTGTTAAGTTTTATTTGAATTAGTCACAATAAGAAGGGTGCCTCCCCTAAGTTGAGAGGAGAGATTATTTATCATACACTGTATCTAAATATCTCATTTTGCAAGTAGTGTGTCTACGAGTACCTACAAAATATTTAGCCAACAGTGTCAATATAATCAATCCTGAAAAATCTCTGCTACAAAAGCCCTTACAATTTTCTCACAAGTATGCGATGTGCAAAACATGTGAGCCCAAAAAGAAGGTCCTTAATAATAAGGTGAAAATACAATAAATAAGCCACATATCTGAAAGGGTCGGATGCATGAGAAAACCCTGAAAAAATAGGAGCTAAACTGCTAGAAATTGAAGTGTAACTGCTACTCAAATCCCACCAAGCCATGAATAATTGAAAAAGCACTCAAAACTACTCCAAAAGTGCTCTAAATCTTCAAAAACCATGCAAAAACTATGGGGGTTGGATATGAGAACAAATCCCACCAAAATAGGGATGTAACTACATGAAACTGTGAGCAAACTGCTAGAAAAGGTCTCCCAACTGATGATGAACTTATGTCTATCTCCAAAACCACTCCAAAGAGCCGCAAATAGGCCTAAACTTCCCCATAACTGATCATGAACATAAACAACTCCATCTGAGTGAGCATGAGGCAAGCAGTCAACTAAAGATCCATCCTAGAGAAGCATGTCACACCTAAGGACAAATCCTAAAAGGCCTTCTAACTACACTCGAATAATTAATAATGTTTGCCTTATAATATTGACAAACTATTATTATTATTCACAATTAATGCAACTAGAAAAAAATCCCCTAAGACTGATCTTTTATTTATTTGTCAACTATTACTTGAATGTATTTTAATATATTTAATTCTTTGGAATAAATAATTGACTCATTTATTCAAAAAATTAAATATAGTGAAGTAATACTTAACAAATAAATAAAAAGACTTCAACTCATTTACCTAATATTTAAATATATTTCGTGATATACTTTTGATTAAAACATTTAGCTTAAACTATTTATTTTAATTTAAGTATATCATGATTCATTTTTCTAAATATTAAATAAATAAATTGAAAGAAGTCACAAAAGAAATGAAACATAATTATATTCAAAAAAAATTTAAAATGATAAGTATAGTTAAAAATAATGAAATATTAAATTTAGCCAATATCATTTAAAAAAATGATATTGTTAAAATAATATTTTAGTATTTTAACTATACTTATCATTTTTTTAAAATAATATAACTTTATTTCATTTTATTGAATTCTTATAAAAGAATATCATTAACATTAAGATTCATAAATTATAAATTAATGAATATTTATTAACATTCATTAATTTATAATTTATAAATCTAATGTTAATGATATTCTAGCCGATGACTTAAGAGTTAATCCAAGCTAAGGCATGTGATGCAAATATTAAGGAATAAAAGATTAAAAGAAATAAGGCAAAGCCTTGCACGGGAGAAATAGGGTAAATAATCCTAAAAAACAAATCATTTGATCACTCCTTTTGCTTATGCCGCTATCTCTTAGGCCCCGTTTGTTTGCAGAATTGGAATTTGATTCAAAACCTGATTATCTCAAAATAAGGTTTTGAAATTTCAGTTTTGTATATTCGGAAGATAGTTTGGACCGTTTGGTTGACCCGGAAGATGGCTGAGACAATCCATCTTTGGCGTTTGGTTACCATTTTCAAAATTGGAATTAGAATTGAGAAATCCCATAGATCATTTCATGCCACCATGAAGCTTTTCAAAGGGTTGAGAGTAATGGCCTAGAAGAGTTTGGTAGATCCAACGCTTGGGCCTTTCTCTCTCCAATTGAATCCATCTCCAGGAAAGACAAACTTTATGCTGCAGTATAAAAATGGAGTTTCCTATTACAGCTCAGGAGAATGGACTGGTAGATATTTCGCCACCATGCCACAGGCAATATCTTATCTTGTATTTGTGCAAAAATTTGTAGAGTTTTCTCCGACAAAAATGTACTATACATATGATCTTACACCCAAAGCTAGGTCAACAATGATGGGGAGGGAAGTTCTCAGCTGCGACGGTCAGCTATCATTCTACTTTTGGGTTAATAATAAATCTCAATTTCTCTTGCCCACCCTAAAACTTTCATTCACAAGATAAATAGAGAAGCATCCCAGTTGGGGAGATTGGGGACCATGGGTTTCGATCGAGGGTCGTGGCTAAGAGAAAGAGGAAGCTAGAAAAGTAAAAATGTCGCAGTCACTGGGGCATGTGCTGATACAGTTCTTGATGCCTGATAACGATGCATGGAGGTAGGCGGAGGAGCATGGTGAAAGATACTCAGGTTGTGCCAGCTCTTCTTTAGCACATTCGCACCGCCAAGGCTGCCAATGTCAGGCAACTGGTAGTTGTTCTTCTCAGTAAAAAGATCACATGCCACTAGATGAAGCTTTCTCTGTAGCTCAGAGATTCCATCAAGTCCGCCTTTATTGAAAGCATGGTTTCCTCATAAAAATTGGTCATACTTTTCTCAGTCATGGATCATTCATAGTTTTCCTTGGAAGATCACGGATCCGATGGGAAATTAAATTTTGCCCATAAAAATTGAAAACCTGGATTTGATTTTGAATTCCACCTCTTGGGTGGGAAGATGGTGCCGCCCATTTTAGGGCCAAAACTAGATTTTGAAGTGTAACCTAGATTTGCATTATAAGATCCCAAATGGCGGATTTGTTGAAAAAGTGGAAGTCTCACCACCAATTTTGCCCCAATTCCAGCAAACAAATGGGGCCTTAGCTCCTAGCCGCCATGAGGGTTTGACTGGTTTATTCCGAGCTGTTGCCTACTATCTCTTCCAGCCATACTGCCACCATGCCTTGCTAAGTGTAAGGTAGGAACTTTACTGTTGGTACCTCTTCCAGCCGCTATAAATGTTTAAAGTTTTGTTCGACTGCAACCATAAGAGCCATCATGAATATTTATAGTTTCATTCCTCTCAAAATTTTTGCACTCTCCTCGACAAGGTATTTGCTACAAAATGTTGGGGATTTACTGTTGTTTCATGGCTGCGATTCTTTGACTATCGTCTTCTTTGTGAGGTATCTCTGCGCTTTCCATAAAAAGATCTAAGTATGATTTTCTGAATTTCTGGGTTCTTTGATTTTTATGAAAATCTTCCTTGCAACGTATGGTTGTAGCTTTGTTTCACAAATCTAAGTATTTAAACATTTCATTCATGTCTGCCAGAATTTTTGTTTTTGACCTTGGATTAGAACAGAGTTAAGCCAAAATTTGAAACTCAATGCTTTCGAATGTAGCCCATTTTTCTTTAAAAAAAAAGAAGTCTCCACATAAGCAATTGTCACTGAACTTGAGCTTAAAATGTCGCCATATATAGAACATTGAGTCATAAATAGAAAGACCTCTTTACAAGCAGCTCCAGAAGGTCATTACTGTAGCTACATTCATCTTTTGTTGATACCTTGAAACATTAACAATGAATGCTGCTCATTAATGGATTTGATAATATTGTTCTTATGCTTATATAAAATTGTTTCTGTTAAGTAGTTTCTATTAAAACTTGACTGTGAAAAAGTATGATCCTTAATGCTATTGGGATTATCCGATGTATTGAAGTTTATTACTGCTTTAAAACAATAATATCTCTTTTTCCTTCGCGTATTTGCAACATAAATATATGTTTAAAAGTTCTCTTGTCAGCACATTGTTGATGCATCAATAACTTTTAAGCATTTGGAATATGGTTGGGCTGCTCCTCTTATATTTTGGAAATGTTGCACCTTTTTAAAAAATAAAATAAAATTGATATTCATGTTGCTCCTCCCTACTTTCCAATAGCATATGAACTTACTCTTTAATCAATGATGAATGACTATCACTAATGAAAGGCTGTTTTGTAGACCTGCTCTTTGCTACTCCATTTGTCCACTTTTCCTTGCTCAAATTATCATTAAATACTTGAAACTATGTATATTCAGCTTCTCTTCTTTTACTTCATATCAGATTGTAAACAAAGTTACTAGATCTATCCATTCATTAGTAAAAATAGAAAAGCATCATATGATACCTTTGTAAATGTGATCCACTCCTTATTGCTTCTATGATTTCCACTATCAACATAGTATCATATTGATTTGAAGCATTCTGACCTCATTGTAACTTTGCTTCATTCTTGTTGATATGTTGAGTTGTTTTCTGTAGCTGCACCTTTTGTTGATTCTTTGAGAATACTTGGCAACTAATGTTAATTATGTCCAATTTTCAGCTTTTGTTATTGCATGACATCACTGGCATTGCTGATTTAATGAACGTCTATGAAATCACTGTTGAAAGTTCCACTCTGTTTACTATGGATATTTCATTGAAGTTGTCATTACTATCATGCTTGTACGTTGTTCTGAATAACTATGTTCATTTAATGTTGTCCACAAAGCTGATTGTGGTAATGTTCCCTTAATACATTGTTCTAATTTGTAAATCATAACAAAAGATAGTGGTGTCCCTTTAAAATTTCTGCAACATTATGCTAGTTAGAAGGTTTCATACTTAAAAAGCATGTCCCTTACCATAACCTAGTCTCCCAACAACTCCATGATTCACTAGAAGGTGCCATGACTAAAACTCATACATGCCCTCTCAGTAGCCTCCTCAAATCTTCAGTCTTGGCCTCATCATATCTCATTTGGAAGGTTCCATGCGTGAAATAAATGCATGTCCCTTCAACAACCTACAATGTCTTCATACTTGTTCCTGCACATTTAACAAACTATTAATAAAATCATGTGTTCTTTTCCGCGCCATTCTGAATATGTATTTGTATTGATGTCATGCTTAGAGATATGTGTTAATTTCATCATTGCTTAGTCTTTTTAGACTAACACCCTCTCTTCCATATTTTGCAGGCACTTCCAGGATGCGGGCCCTCTTCAACCAAACAACCAAGGCTACTCAACAACCTCGTCCATCATTCCATCCAGGCAATGATGGAATCAACCCTTATCTTTTCCTTGACTTCTATACATATGCATACTCTTTCTATTTCTTGCATTATTTTTAAGAGCTATCCCATGGCTTGTGTGGGACCCATTCTGTATATTCCTTTGCAAATGAATAAAGAACTCTTGATTGCAAAAACACTTATATTTTACTTGTAAAAAATGCATTTGCACATTAAAGAAATGTTCTCTTTTCTTGTATTTTCCCATTCAGCATATAGTAATTAATCATGAATGCTCCAAAATTTAAATGTACCAAAAGTACCTTCCACCAATGTTGTCTAAGCTTTGCCAATTTGAGCATGATGCAAAAATTGGTAACAAGAATATAACAGCAGGTTGTTTTATAACAGCAAGGTAGGAAGCCCTTTTTTTATCAAATTTTCCAATCAACTATATGCATTTGCAAACCTTATTTTCCAAACCTAGGGTTTTAAATTGAATCAATTTCCTTCAAGATATCAATTAATATCGATTTAACCAGGATTACACAAAATTCAACATTAATGAAATCTAATCACAAGAATTTGAAAACAATGATTGCATGCAGTGTAAATCTTCCTTAAAACCAATTCTATAATTCGGGAAGAAGAGAGAGAAAATACATAGAATAGAGTCCCAGACATGTAAATACAAACAGGCACGAAGAATACAGTCCTTTCAAAATTGCAAAATATAAATTTTCAAAATGATCAAATCCTACCTCAAAATACCAAAGAATGAAAACTGACGAATACTAGAATCAAAGAAAATCCAAACTATCAACCAATTGTTCCAAAAATTCAACCTTTGCTAAATCTCTCAAACCTGTGTGTTTAGAATAATGGCAAAGCCTTCAACATATAGGAATTTCAATTCCACATGTGAGGGTTTGGAACTCAACTCCTCAAAAGGCTTTGCATAAATTAAACTCTAATTTTTAGTTGAACTAAAGTTAAATCCCAAATTTGCTCTTGTTGAAAACACTTGACTTAAAATTAAGTAACTCCTTTAATTTAATTTAATCAATTTTGATTGTGCAACTTTATGCATTCTATTTAATTAAAATAAGAGATTTAGTCTACAATTATTTCCACATGCTAAAATAAATTTCTAGATTAATAAATACATTTTAATTGAAAAAAGTTAAATTTATAATTAAATAACTCTAAGGTGAATGTATTTAATTAATTCTCATTAATTATATACTTCTACCACACAATAAACATTTAAATAATAAACTAAACTTAACAATTACATTTAATTAAATTTTAATTAAATAATCTCTCATAGCTAAAAATAGCAAATATTCAATTTATTTAAATTATACAATTTAATCTAATTATAGAAAACATACCAACAACCAAAATCAAAAGAAATCCTAGACCCACATTCATACTCAAGAACAGGGATATAAATTCATGTCAACTGGATGAGTTTAAAATGCTAGGGTAACAGAATCTTGTCCACTATTTCAAGACAATATCATGGCTTAGGTTAGGATTTGGACCTATGTGTTATCTCCCCTCTCTTACCATTTGAGATATTGTGATAGGGCACGCTCATCCTGACAATTCAGGGAAGTCAATGTCCGGTACCTACAAACCTGCATAAAAGACAAGCATGTACATACATGTATAGATATATAACAGACAATGGTGGGGATCGACTGATCATGTGGATCTCGCAAGCAAGTAACTACGAGTTCATCCCTCAACCACATTAGACACGTCAAATAAAAATATAAAATAAACACATCAACCATACACATGCAAGTATGGGGTCAGTAAAACCATAAGCATCAATGATTTCCTAACATATAATCCATCATCCTAAAATAACCATAATGTATATAGAAAATCAAACTATGGGAGGGGCATTAGAGGTACTAAAAGTAATTAGGATAATGGAAAAGACCTACAAAGCTTATTGATTTTAATTCAAGAAATTTTAGATATGGAAAAGTATACCTTGGAAGAGTTATATGGTGTTGTCATTTTTTTTGAGCTATCTAAAATAGAGGAAAACTAGTGCGAGAAGAAGAATCTTTCCTTCAAATCTACTCAAGGTATGGGATAAAATCCTAACTTAGATGAAGAAGCCACCTTTGTTAGGATGCTATAGAAAGGATCTAGGAAATACAAAGGTAAGATACATTTTTAACGCTTTAATTGTGGAAGATTAGGACACTATGATGCAAAATGTCCTTTTAGAGAAGATAGAAAGAAATATGATGATGAAAAGGAGGAAGATCATAGAAATTTAGGCAGACATATATTACACAAAGAGAGAGAAATAAGAATTACTACACAATGGAGTCTCATTCTTTAAAGGATGAAGAAGGAAATGATTCAAATGATGAGGTACTATTCCTAGCCATCAAGAATGAAGATAATATCATATTGCAAGATCAAACTTCTCTACATGCAATATAAGATTCCAGATCTTGGATCATTGATTTCAGATGCTCAAATCACATGACAAGAGACAAAGATGTATTTTCTCATATTAAAAAATATGGACACTCAATTTCTTTTACTAACTATGGTTCAACACCTATATGTGGTATAGAAACTATTTCAATTGATAATAAACACAAATCTACCGATGTTTATTATGTAAAAGGATTAAGGAAAATTCTTTTGAGTGTCAATTAGTTATGCAAAAAAGGTTTTCAAGTTAGTTTTTTTGGAGGAAAGTGTGAAATCAGAAATGGGTCCAAAACACTTATTACAGAAGGAATAAGAAATAAAAATATCTATTATCTCAAAAAGAAAAACAAAGCTAATTGTTCCCTGGCTCTAAAGAATGAATGCTAGCTATGGCACAAAAGGATGGGACATATTAAAATTGATAATTTCGTGAAGATAGGATCCTCTAATGTTGTAAGGGACATGCCTAGAGTTACTAGACTTGCTAACACTTTTTGTAGAGAATGTGAGGTCAGAAAAAAAAACTTGGAACATATTCAAGAACAAAGAGTGCTCAACCATAAGGCCTTTGGATTCGATACACATAGAACTATGTGGAATAACTAGGACACAGATGCTCAATGGTGAAATTTATTTCATGTTACCAATTAATGATGTCACTAGGATGACATGGTTAACATTTTTATAATAAAAATTTGAGGTCCTAAATATTTTCAAAATCTTCAAAAGTTTGGTTGAGAATCAAGTTATAGATAATAAATTAAGTGTTTGAGATATGATAAAGGAGTAGATTTTACATCATATAAATTTAATTTCTTCTATGAGAAATATGGGATTAGAGGGTAACTTTCTACTCCAAGGACTCTCCAACAGAGTGGGATCATGGAAAGGAAGAACAAAGCCATAGTTGAAATGACAAGAACAATGTTGAATGAGTCCAATTTTTCAAATGTTTACTAAAGAGATCTAGTAGATACAACAATACATATACTCAATAGAGTAAAGATCAGAGTAAATTATGCAAAGACTCCTTATGAATTAAGGTCCAAAAAGGCACCCAGTGTCAAATATTTTATGATTTTTGGAAGCAGATGCTAGTGTTAGAATGTGAGTTTGATGTTATTCATGTTGATGTCATTAATATTTATCATTGATGTCAACATATCCTATTCATTTATGATTTCATTTTATCATTTGACGTGTACCGATATCCTTGGAATATCGATATAAGTGTTCACCAAAGAATATGTTGTAAATGTTTATCCTTATCCTTTTCAATTGTGGTCCTATTTCATGTGAAAAATATTGTGGATCGATTGTTTGGGTTTAGTCCAATTTGGAGCATGTTTGTTATTTTTTAGTCTTAGCAGCTATCATGTAACATGTTGATCTTATCAGTTGACATCAAAAGCTTTAGAGATTGATGTAGCATGTTGATATACTTGAGGCATTTTTTATGGAGTGAGGTGGTCCAAATTTCATTCCTTACCTCTGTGGGAATATTTTGGTGTAACCTATTTCAAATTGGTTTTAGGTTCACTTAGTTGATGACATCAAGCAATTAAAGAAGAGTGATGTTCTCAGTTGTTCATGTGGCTTGTGTGATACTTGTATGCAAAGTGAAAGCGAATATGACAAGAGATCTCTTTGTGTTGATGATCATTTTTGTGGATGCAATTGATAGTAGGCTAATATATCATTTTTCTATTACAAAGTATCGATGACAATATCATCGGTGGTGGATTCAATCTCATTTCTTATATTCTACCAGTGAGCCTATTTGTCTTGGAAGTGAGCCTTTTTGTATTGGCAATTATCCATATTCATATTTTGGGGTAATGAGCCAACCACAATGAGAAAAATAACAGTGAGCCCTTGTAAAAATCACCTTAATCAGTGTTTCATTTCATGAGAATTAGATTCTCTATTTTTTTTCCTAGTTTGGGTTTCCACATAAATTTTGGTGATCTTTGTGTTGGTGTTTTGTGCTTTCATGTTTTCATTTGTTATAACTGCTCGAAGTGGTTACGAGTAGATCAAAAGTTAACATTGATATAAATGTTATTATCATTTTTATGGTTTGTATGTTTACTGACAAAGGTAAAGTTTTAGAAAATGTTCATTCTCAGTTGTTCATGTGGCTTGTGTGATGCTTGTATGGTAAGTGAATATGAATCTAACAATAGAAGATCAGTATATTGATGATTGTGTGTGTCATTGCAATTAGTAGTAGACTGATATATCATTTCTATATTGTAGGGTATCAACGATAGTATTCTCAGTGGTAGATTCAATCCCATTTCTTCTATTCTAGAAGTGAGCCTATTTGTCTTGGCAGCGAGCCTATTTATCTTAGCAATTAGCCATATTCATATTTCAACATAGTGAGCCCAACTGACAGTGGGGCAACTGCAGTGAGCGAACTGATAGTGAACCTTTGTAAAAATCACCTTCACTAGTGTCACCTTAACCGGTGTTTCAATTCATTAGAATTAACTTCTTCATGGTTTTTCCCAGTTTGGGTTTCCACATAAATTATGGTGTTCTTTGTGTTGGTGTTTCTATTCTTTCGTGTTTTCATTTTTTATAATTTCTTGAAGCAGTTACTAGTAGATCGGAAGTTAAAATTGATATAGTGTAGTTATTATCATTTGTATGGTTTGTATGTTTACTGGTAGAGTTAAAGTTTTAGAAATTGTTTGTGAATAATTGAGAAGATAGAAAAGACAATGGAAAAAAATATCCTCTATAAAAGAGATAAGATGAGAAGAAGCCTATAAGGCTCTCCCAAAGCATAATGATATTATTGATGTATACCATACACCAAGAAGAGCTTGTGGCCCTTCCTAAAAATTTGCTTGAATATGACTGCCATATGTTGAATCATCTGAAGAATGAGGACTGGGATCAAGATCTGAAGAGTCCACATCAAGTTGAGAAGCCATATGGTGTGCAACACCAGAACCTATATTCTCTTTAGAAAATAAGACCCTACCTTTCAATTTCTCTTTGTCTTTAGTAATTTCTTGATTTGAAGAAGATTTTTGACATAATTAGTCACCTCAATATTATTCTTTTTTAGTAGAAAAGTAAGGTGCTCAATTTTTTTTTCTTGCACTGATGTTCTTCATGACTATTTTCATTATAAAAGGAACTTTTAACTCTCTCAACAGTTGATTTACGTTTTTGAGATGAGTTATCCTTTTTGAAGTTGTCAATTTTATCTTTTTTCTTCCCTTCCTTATCCTTTTTAGTGTTCTTTTTTCTCTCCTTTAGCATTTTGTTTCTTTTTAATTTTTGCAGTTAGAGCATGTGCCTTAGTAGATTTCAAAGTACCCATTTGAATTAACTTTTCTTACTCCCTTGTAAGATCATCAATAAAGCTATCAAGTGAGAGAATAGTCCATGAGGTACCAAGAGTTTTTTAGTAGAATAGAAGGTAGAGATAAACACAAAAAATTCAGAACCTAGTTTGGAAAGTACAGAGTGGATTAATTGATCCTATTTCTTGTCAATTTCACAATATTTTAATTGCAACTTCAACGATTTAAATTTAGTAAAGAAGCCATCTAAAGTTGAAAAAATTGAAGGAATAAGACGTAAGAGTTGGTTTTCCAATTCATGACTTCTAAGTTCATCATTTGTCCCAAATATTGTTTTTAGAACTTCCCAAACTTCATTTGGTGTTTTTAAGTTCTCAACATGAAATACTAATTCAAGAGATAAATTTAAACATAGAAAGCCAAATGCTTGGTCACACTAATTGAAAAAAAATATTTGTACTTAGCTGCATTAGGTTCTTTTTTCTATTGCCATTGTTACCCTAAATAAGCCTTTATTCTTAAGTGAAAGAATGACTTTCAAATTTCAATCATGATAATTGAAATGTGTTAGAAGTTGTATAGTCACATTGGATCAATGCTCCTAGACTTAGATTGTTTCTTGTAGAATTAAAAATGAAGAAGTGTGAAAATTTGAAACTACACAACATCTCATTGATTATCTTTCCCCCCTTGTTTTTGGCACTTTATAGGAGTTCTTTGCAACAAAACCCAAAAAACATATTGAAAATGACACTTTATAATTATAGTGCACAAGTGCGCCCTTTGAATTTATGACAAAAAATATGAACTTATGAAAAAAATGAAACTCAATTCTATTATAGGCTCCAGAGGTGTGCTTAAATATTTAAAAAAGTGGTACTAAAATTAATCAGGATAGTTAAAAAGACCTACAAAACCTTATTGATTTTAATTCAAGAAAGTTTAGATATGAAAAAGTATACCTTGGAAGAGCTATATGGTGTTGTCATTTCTTTTGAGATATCTAAATTAGAGGAAAACTACTGTGAGAAGAAGAATTTTTCCTTCAAGTCTACTCAAGGTATGGGAGAAAATCCTGACTTAGATGAAGAAGCCAACTTTGTTAGGAAGCTGAAGAAATGATCTAGGAAATACAAAGGTAAGAGACATTTTTAATGCTTTAATTGTGGAAGATTAGGACACTATGATGCAAAATGTCCTTTTAGAGAAGATAGAAAGAAATATTATGAAAAGGAGGACTATCATAGAAAGTTAGGAAGACATATATTATGTCACAAAGTGAGGGAAATAAGAATTACTACACAATAGAGTCTCATTCTTTAAAGGATGGAGAAGGAAATGATTTAAATGATGAGGTACCATTCCTAGCCATCAAGAATGAAGATAATATTATACTAGAAGGTCAAAATTCTCTACACACAATAGAAGATTCCAGATCTTGGATCATTGATTTCAGATGCTCAAATCACATGACAAGAGACAAAGATGTATTTTCTCATATTAACTATGATGGACAATCAATTTATTTTACTAACTATGGTTCAACACCTATATGTGGTATAGGAACTATTTCAATTGATAATAAACACAAATATACTGATGTTTATTATGTAAAAGGGTTAAGGAAAAGTCTTTTGAGTGTCAATTAATCATGAAACAAAGGTTTTCAAGTTAGTTTTCTTGGAGGAACATGTGAAATCAGAAATGGGTCCAAAAACCTTATTGCAAAAGGAATAAGAAATAAAAATATCTATTATCTCAAAAAGAACAACGAAGCTAATTGTTCCCTAGCTTTGAAGAATGAATGCTAGCTATGGCATAAAAGGATGGGAAATATTAAAATTGATAATTTGGTGAAGATCAGATCCTCTAATGTTGTAAGGGACATGCCAAGAGTTACTAGACATGCTAACACTTTGTGTAGAGAATGTCAGGTCAGAAAAAAGCTTTGGAACATATTCAAGAACAAAGAGTGCTCAACCACAAGGCCTTTGGATTTGATACACATAGAACTATGTGCAATAACCAGGACAAGGATCCTCCATGGTGAAATTTATTTCACATTACCAATTAATGATTTCACTAGGATGACATGGTTAACAATTTTAAAATAAAAAATTGAGGCCCTTATAAATATTTTCAAGATTTTCAAAAGTTTGGTTGAGAAACAAGTAGATGCTAAAATTAAGTGTCTGAGATATGATAAAGGAGTAGAGTTTACATCATATAAATTTAATTTCTTTTATAATAAATATGGGATTAGAGGGCAACTTTCTACTCCAAGGACTCTCCAACAGAGTGGGGTCATGGAAAGGAAGAACAAAACCATAGTTTAAATTACAAGAACAATGTTGAATGAGGCCAATTTTTCAAATGTTTACTAGAGAGATGTAGTATAGATACAATAATATATCTAATCAATAGAGTAAAGATCAGATTAAATTGTGCAAAGACTCCTTATGAATTAAGGTTAAAAAAGGCACCTGGTGTCAAATATTGCGATGTCCCCTTCAAGCTAGTGACATCATGCTAGCTAATGGTTAGCCTATCAATGGACCCTCGTAGGCTAGTAGACATGGATAGGGGGTCAATAATGGCACAGGGGAGGTATGATCTTCTAATGGTTCAGTTTTGGTAGAGCTCAGTGTTCTCAGTTGGCTTGTGAGATGGTTTTTGGCTCACTTATTTGGATTCTGCTCTGTTTGGTAGAAATGGCTATTTTAGGCTTATTTTGGAGCTATAGAGATGGACCCCTGCTATTTTTAGAAATACCTCATGGTCACATGGAGAATATTTTCACTAGCTCCTAGTTCAGATGGCTTGTTTATATTCACAATATTATGGGAGTTATGACATTTTTCGTGGCTAAGTATTAAAGAAGAATAATTATTTAATATAAAGTTATATTATAACTTTATATTAAAATCACTTAAGTTGAGGGTCTTAACATCATGAGAAGGGGGCCAAATTTATTAATAATTTATTTGACTTCTTCCTAAGTCTAAATGATAAAATAAATCATTAATTTAATGCTTATAACATTAAACCGTACTTGCTTGAGAGAAATCACAATTCTTGCTTTTTGGGTGCGATTTAGACTTGGAAGGTTATACATGCTTAGCATGAGAAGAAAAGGGCATCCAATTTTCATTATTGATTGAATTTTCTTCAACTCTTGAGCTCTGAGAAAGGGTTTGACAGTGTAGCCATTGGAGAACATAGTTCTTCTGTGTGTTCATCATTTGAGCTAGTGAGATATCTGGTAAATTTGATATCCAATGGAGGTTTCATCCAGAGACTTCTATTGTGCTTCAGCGGAGATTTACTTTAGCATTTATAGCATTGATTTACAGTTTCAGAGAAGTGGGATCGCAGACAGTACACCATCATTCATCCAGCATGAGTAGAATACTATAGCAGGCGTTAGTTATGCTAGGACGCAGTTATGCTGGAAAAGTGTGATTTTCATTAATAAATTCTTAGGTTTTTAATGTGTATTGAATCCAATCTTATTTGCTATTATTTATTCAGATATTATCATTTGTACTGAGTTTGGCTCAAAGGAATTTAATAAGGCAAAAGTAGTTCATTTTCTATTTAGTATTTCAGTGTTATGTTATTTGCTTTTTATGTCAAAAACCCTTGCCAAAAAAAATAAAACATTATAAAACCATCAAAACAAACAATATAATAGCAAGAGCCCGAAAGAGGTTCTTACAGTGGTATCAAAGCTAAATCCTGCCATCCTAAGGGTTTAGTTATTACATGTAGCCAGAGGAAGTTGGTCCACACAGGTATTATACACGTAGGAGAGCCTTACTTGAAGCTGAACAGGTTTTAGAATGACAACCGGTCATCATGGGTGGCAGGCGTGACGGTAGCCCACCCAGGGTAAATAGGAATGATGAAGACCAGAAAACCAGAGAGTTTTTTAGAACTATGGCAATAGGGCATCAATGGGTGGCCTAGGTCTTACAGGCACTGACTACCATGATGGAGCAAATGAATTTTCCTGACAGGCAGAATAGGGATCAAGGGGATAACAAGAGTGCAGTGGGATCACCTAGAGCACATAGGACTCATTCCAGGACAAAAGATAGGCCTACTCGTCCTACCTTCATTAGAGATGAGCCCGAGGTTGCACCTACAAAAGAAGTAGGAGAGGAGATGTTCGCAAATATTCTCATGGCTGCGAATGATGAATGGAAATTATTAGCTCCACAGGTGCGTGAGAGGATGACATTTGAGAGGTTTGTTAATCAGAGGAGAGAGTATTACAGGGCAACAAGACCGCATAGGAGACCTCGTGGCCAGAATAATGAATTAAAGTATGCTATAGGCAAGCTTTCCCTAACTACATTTGATGGTAGTAGCAGAATGACAGCGTAGGCTTGGATTCACAAGCTTGATACCTTCTTAGCACTGAGACCTATGACAAAAGTGGAGGAAATAAAATATGCCACGCTACATTTAGAGGGAGCTACACATGATTGGTGGTACCATGGGATGGTTACCCTTCAGCATAACCAGGTGACTTCATATCAGGACTTCGTGGACAGGTTGGTAGAGAGGTTTGATAAGAAGGATCCAGAAGTTTACTTCAGGGAGTTGGCATAGTTGAGATAGTCAGGTGGATTGGAGTATTTCATTAGTGACTTTTAGAGGCAATCTGTTATGGTGCCAGATATCTCAGATAGGAGATTGGTTGTTTTGTTCACTAAGGGATTATCTGAACCACTGAAAGGTTGGGTAAAAGCCTTTGATCCATTCAATTTGCAAGAAGTAATTAAGAAGGCTAGAAGTATGGAACAAGCAACCCCAATAAATAAATTTATGTCAAAGGGTGCATCATCTAACAGAGATAACAAACCATTCTTCAAGAAGCCTGAGAGGAATGAAACACAGGCTGAAAATAAAGATAAACCATTCGCTCCCTTGGATAGAGAGACATTGAATGATTTAAGGAAGAAAAAACTTTGTTTTTATTGCAAAGGACCCTATGACATGAACCATGACTGTCTTTTGAGACCTAAGGGGAAAGCAAACAGGGTTATGTGGGCTTACTATGAAGATTCCGATTCTGAAATTTCAAACCAACAAACTGAAAATGAGGAATCCAGTGAACAAGAGGAAAGTTTAGAGGATGAAAAGCTCCAACAAATGTCTACTAATGAAGAGAAGACTGAAGTTAGGCTTAAGGAGGCCCATCTCACTAGTGTGCAACAAGAGGGATCATTTAGAATGAGAGGAGTGTTGGATGGACAGTGAGTTATTACATTGCTAGATACAGGGGCCACGCATAATTTCATTGACTCCAGGTTGGTTGAGAGATGTGAGATCCAGACTGAGCATTTTGAGGGCTTGAGAGTGAGGGTAGCTGATGGCTACATCCTCAAATGCAATAGAAAGATCACAAGTTTACCATTGAAAATAAATAACTTTGAATTCAAGGCTGAATTTTATGTGGTTAACATGGGTGACACAGATTTAGTACTGGGCATGACTTGGTTGCATGATATTGGAGAGTTCACTCTCAATTTGAGAGAAATGGTGATGAAATTTCAGATTGATGGTAAAACTCACATACTTAAGGCCATTCGAGACAGTGAGTTCAGGATGATGTCTTGCAGGCGCATGGAGAGTTTGTTGCGTCATGACCAGGTTGAGTGGGCAGCCCGTTGCACGTTGATGCCATCATAGGGGCAGCAAGAATCAAAATACCATCTGGACATACAAGAACTGAGAATCAAGTACTACAAGGTTTTCAGTGACATACCACCAAGTAGTCCTCCAGATAGAGGTATTGAGCATATTATTGAGTTAGAGGAGGGTGCTAAACCCATCATGATCACACCATACTAGCATCCGAAAAGATTGAAGGATGAAATAGAGAAAACTATCAAGGAGTTACTTGCCATGGGCCATATCATACCGAGAAAGTCTCCTTTCGCTTCCTCTATAGTATTGGTGAAGAAGAAGGATGGCACACTCTGGATGTGTATTGATTATAGGGTCCTGAATAAGAAGACAATTAAGAATAGGTACCCCATCCTGCGGATTGATGAGTTATTGGATGAGCTTCATGGAGCATGTTACTTCTCCAAAATAGATTTGAGATCAGGTTATCATCAGATCCTGGTCAGAGAGCAGGATGTAGAGAAGACAACGTTCATATGTCATTATGGGCATTTTGAGTTTGTAGTTATGTCGTTCAGTCTAACCAATGCACTTGCCACATTCCAGTCTGTGATGAACAGGGTGTTTCAGCATCAGTTGAGGAAGTTTATACTGGTTTTCTTTGACAACATCCTAGTTTACAGTAAGACATGGGTTGAACACTTACAACATTTAGATACAGTATTGAGCACGTTGAGTAGAGAGTCCTTGTATGCCAAGGAATCAAAATGTGATCTAGGATTGTCAAAGTTACTATATTTGGGTCACATTATCAGTGCACAGGGCATACGCATGGATCCAGAGAAAATTCGTGCTATTGTTGAGTGGCCTGCTCTGGGAAACCTTACATAGTTGAGAGGATTTTTGGGATTGTGTGGGTTCTACAGGAGGTTTGTCAACGGTTACTCCAGGCATGCAGCACCCTTGACCGATTTGATGAAGAAGGGGGCTTTCTTGTGGACTCCTGAAGCACATGAGTGTTTTGATAAATTCAAGGAGTTAATGATTTCTTGCCCAGTATTAGCATTACCAGATTTTAGCAAACCTTTTGAGCTACATTGTGATGCATGGAGGGTGTTGGAGCAGTGCTTATGCAAGATAAGCACCCGATTGTTTATGAGAGCAGGAAGCTCAAGGGACTTGAGAGGAGCTTCAACATATATGATAAGGAAATGTTGGCCATAATGCATGCCTTGGCCAAATTTAGGCAGTACTTAGCGGGTAGTAAATTTTGCATCAAAACAGACCATAATAGCTTGAAACATTTCTTAGGGCAGCGAGATCTCAATGACAGGCAACAGAAATGGGTAAGTTACAGGCTTATGATTTTGATATCACCTATTTCAAGGGGACACAAAATGTAGTTGCAGACGCTTTGCCACAGAGACCTCACCTGAGCATAATGACAAACATAGTAGAGGACTGGAGACATTTGATCCTTGCAGAGTATGGAAAGGATACATGGGCAGTAGGATTTATTGATGGATCCATTTAGGATAGTGGTTTTTCCCTTGTGAACGAGCTCATCATTTACAAAGGGTGTATTTATTTGGTGCCAGGGTCAGAGGTGAAGAGGACAGTGTTGAGAGTTTATCATGATTCACCTATGGCCAGACATCCCGGGTTCTACAAAACTTACCGGTAGATTAGAGAGCGCTTCTCATCGAAAGGGCTCAAAGTTGAAGTGTTGCAGTATGTCAGAGAGTGTCCCACCTTCCAGCAAAATAAACAGGAACACTCTTACCCAGCCGGTTTGCTACAGCCACTTCTGATTCCTGATAGGAAGTGGGAGTGTTTATCCATGGACTTCATGTAGTACCTCGCCGCTAGTCTGATTTTATAAATGTTGTAATTAATCTAGGATGATAGATTATATGTTAAGAATTTGTTGATGCTTATGATTTTACTGACCCCATACTTGCATGTGTATGGTTGATGTGTTTGTTTTATATTTCTATTTGACGTGCTTGATGTGGTTGAAGGACGGAGCCGTAGTTACTTGCGAGATCCACACGATCGGCCGATCCCTACCATTGTTTGTTATACCTCTATATATATGCACATGCTTGTCTCTTATGCAAGTTTGCAGGTACCGGGCAACAACTTCCCTAAATTGTCAGGATGAGCGTTCCCTATCGCTAGTCTCAATGGTAAAAGAAGGGAGATAATATTCAGTTCCAAATCCTAACCTAAGCCAAATATTGTTCTAAAGTAGGGGACAAGATTTTGTGTTTCCACCCTTCTAAACTCGTTCAATTAACAAGAGTTTATACCCATGTCTTGAGTATGAATGTGGGTCCTTAGGTCTTTTAGATTCTTTGATTTGTGGCGTTTGGTGTGATTTCTATTTTTGGATCATTCTATTTTTAGCTGTGGAATATCATTTAAATGGTAATTAAATAAATGTGATTATTTAGTTTAATTATTATTTTTATTGTATAGTGGATGCAATAAATAAATTGGAGATTAATTATGCAATTATTGAGTGTGGTTGAAATATTTAATTAATAAGAATTAATTAAATAACTTCACTTTAGAAATATTTAATCATAAATTTAACCCTTTTCAATTAAAATGTATTTATTAAATTAGGGGTTAATTTAGCATGTGTTAATTATGTTAAACTAAATGTTCTAATTTTTATTTGATTAAATGCATTAAATTCCACATTCATAATTGAATGAAATTGAATTAATGATTTAAGTTAAAGTTTGGTTAAGTGTTTTTCAACAAAAGTCGAAGTGGAGAGGAGACTCTAGTTCAACTGAAACTAAACTATAAACTAAAGTTTGTTTTCATGCAAAGCTCTCTTGGAGTCGAGTTTGAACTCTTGCATGTGAAAGGAGATTCCTTTATGTGTTGGGGGTTTAGCCATTATTCGGAGAAACAGATTTTTGGAGGAGGAATTTTGGGGATAGATTTGGGAGAGCTCTTCGAAAAGCTTGGATTCTATTTTCTTCATTCTGGACATCATCGAATCTGTATAATTGATTTGAGGTAGGTTTTGAAATTTATTCTTGTTATTATTTTTTAGATCTGTATAGGAAAGTAAAGTGTGTCTTCCTCGTGCCTGTTATCTATCTTGTTTAGAATTTTTACTCTATGAATTCTCCCTTGATTCTGGAATTGGTCTTATAGGAAAACCTTCTGCATGTATCCTTTGATTTTGTATTGTAGAATATTTTCATTCAGAATTGCAATATGGATTATTCTGGTTAAAAGGTTTCTTTTTGAAATTTTATGAAACATGGTCAAATAGGAAACCCTAGTTTCAGAAGCGATAAACTTGGGTAAATGAAGGTTATTTGTTTTTCTTCAGATTTTAGGATTAAAATTTAGCTCACTATATTTACCAAGTTGCTGTTATTTTTTTAATTATATATATATATATATATATATATATATATATATGTTGAATATATGTATTTAAATATTTCTGTTATCCTTGGTTTTAAAAGTAAATAATTAAAAAAATAAAATTGAAAGTTTAAAATTATTAAACTTTGTTATTTTAAAAAAAGTATGTTTGAAAAAGTAATTGAAAAGGAAAACTTAAAAAAAAATAAAAAATGACAACACTTTTTTAGGGTGTCGTGCGGGCAGTACATAAAGCACTGACGCACGTCAGTCCTAAGGACTGCGTGCGCAGTACCTTAGAGTACTGACACACGTCAGTCAGACTGCAAGCGCAGGACAGGGGCATGGGGCTACGGGTCCCACCCTTTTTGCTTTATAAATTTGGTTTTTTTAATTTATTTATTGTTTTTTTTTTAGTAAAGTTTTTAATTAGTAATTTTAGTTGTTATTAAAAAATTGCTTTGTTATTAAATTTTAATAAATTATTAATAGTTTAGTTCATTTGGTTATTGTTTTATGGATTAATCTAAATTGTATATTATTTATATTATTTAGTATATTAATTTTTAATTAAATGATATTTTTTTTAAAAAATTAATAAACACTTTATTTTTGTTTGTATATTGGATTAAGTTTTTATATCATGTTTTGATATGAGGAATTTCAAAGTTTTTGGATTAATTCTAACTAGGGAATTATATTTTAGTTTGTGAATCAATTTATTATCGTATGATTAGGAAATTTTTATGTTAAAGATTATTTTATTTATTTAACTGAAATTTTTAATGTTTAGTAAATTTTTGCATGTGCATTCTTTAGTAAACATGGTTTATCGTTGTGACTTTAGTTGCTTTTGGGCAATACGTCTTGTTTTGTTCATTAGAGGGTATAGTTGACTTTTGGGATGTAATCCAGAGGTGGGCTTATCAAGTGTTTGGTTTGTATCATTTGTTTGCCTTGCATATTCTATTAGGTTATATGAGTTGTTCTAACCCTAGGTGGGTTTGTTCTTGGTGTTTTCTAGTCTTGCATTTTGGATCTAGTTAATTGAGATTTATGAGTTGTGTTAACTCTGGGTTCTTCTTGATCTTGTGAAACCCTAGGGTAGATCATCTAAGTGTATTACAGGAAGTGGCTTGTAATTGGTGTTGGAGCTCGGAAGTGGCTACCAGGAGATCCTATTACAAGTAGCTTAAAAAGTGATAATCAAATAACATTGAGAGTTTAAAATGTACCTAATAAGATATTATGTGCCTCGCCCATGCCTGAGTTCCTGATTGAGTTTTGACTAGGATGGGAGTGAGAAGATGCTTGCCGCCTACGTGGACTGGATATGGCATAGTTAGTACCTTGTCTACACGAGGGGTTACTGATACCACATAGAGTCACTAGGGCGTCAGGGTCTGAAGAGACTACCAGGATAACCTTAGAGTTGGCTCGTGTGATGACACTTCCTTTATGCATCTTAGGTGTTGGTTGCCTCTAGTTGAGTATGTTATACCTTATTGTACTTTTTGTACCTTTGAGTTAGAATTTTTTAGGACCTCTTCCTTAGCTTGTTCTGTTGTCATTTGTTAGCCGAGTGGGATCTGATGTTATCTCCTCAGCACGATGGGAGTGGACCATTTAGGTTCACGAGGTCGGGTGGTAGTGATTCTTTTACCATTTGATATTCCGATGTTCGTGCACCAAGGCTGGATGATCCATGTGGCAGTTGTTCTTCCTTGGTCTTCATTGATGAAGATGTGTTCTTGTTCTCCTTCCTTTTTTTGATCTTGTATCATTGTATCAGATTTTTAGAGTTATTATGTTGTACCTTCTTTTCAGTTATTGTATTACATACCCTGCGACATGTGCAGTGGATGCAGATTATTATGGTTACCTTATGGTGCCAATTGTATTTGAGTTATCATTCATATGATGTATTTATATTTCAGTTGTAATCTTGGGATTCATAATTATATCTTATCTACATTAATTAATTATTCTTTTGTAATCTACGTCAAGGAACCCTTGAGAGTTTTTAACCTATGTAAGTTGTTTGTTGCTATGCTTTTCTTCCGCATTGTGAAACTTGATGTTGTTGATTGTTAACTTTAAAAAAAATAAAAAATTCTCTGCCAATTTAGTTGCATGTTTAGGTTAAGTTCTCTTGGGTTCCCTGGTGGGGCATTACACTTCATCACGGGACTGCCAAGAGCTCAGGGCAGGGATTGTATATTTGTAGTTGTCGATTGGCTCGCAAAGTTTGCCCACTTCTTTCCGATCACGGCTACATACACTGCTACACAGGTGGCAAAATTGTTCTTTCGTGAGGTGTTTAGATTGCATGGTCTACCTCGGAGCATAGTCAATGACAGGGATAGCAGGTTTATGAGTCACTTCTGGAAGGATTTGTTCAGGTTGTGCAGGATAGAGCTTACTCCGAGTACCATTTACCACCGTCAGACGGATGGGCAGACTGAAATAGTCAACAAATGGGTGGAAGGATATCTCAAGAACTACATAGCAGGGAAGCAGAAGGCTTGGGTCAAGTGGATTACCTTTGCGAGTACTATTACAATTCCACTCACCACATGTCTATACAGATGTCCCCTTTTATGGTATTATATGGGTACAAGGCACCTATCTTTATGGACTTGTTACTGAGTGACAGTCGTGTGCCTAGTGCTAGAAATTTATTGCAAAAAAGTCAAGATATTGTTAAGGTTCTCAAGGAGAATAGTGCTAAGGCACAGAACCAGCAGATTCAGTATGCGGATCAGAAGAGGACTGAGTGGAATTTTGAGGTAGGGGATATGGTGTACTTGATGCTACAGCCTTACCGCCAGTCTACTCTCAAGAGGAGTGGAGCTAAGAAACTAAAGCCACGGTACTATGGGCTTTTCAGAGTGACCAGAAGAGTTGGAGAGGTGGCGTATGAGTTGGACCTACCAGCAGAGAGAAAATTCCATAATGTCTTTCATGTGTCATGCCTCAAAAAAGCATTAGGACACCACATTCTTCCTTCCATAGTGCTTCCACCATTGGATGATGAGGGGAAATTAGTTTTAGTGCCAGAGGCTATCTTGGAGTTTAGGGAGAGAAATTTGAGGAGGTGCACTATCAAAGAGTATCTGGTGAAATAGAAGGATATGCCAGTTGAGGATGCTACATGGGAGAGTGAGGAGATTCTACAACATCCAGAGTTGAGATTGCTTGAGGACAAGCAATTTCAAGAAGGGCAGACTGTGATGTCCCCTTCAAGCTAGTGACATCATGCTAGCTAATGGTTAGCCTATCAGTGGACCCTCATAGGCTAGTAGACATGGATAGGGGGTCAATAATGGCACAGGGGAGGTATGATCTTCTAATGGTTCAGTTTTGGTAGAGCTCAGTGTTCTCAGTTGGCTTGTGAGATGGTTTTTGGCTCACTTATTTGGATTTTGCTCTGTTTGGCAAAAATAGCTATTTTTAGGCTTATTTTGGAGCTATAGAGATGGACCCCTGCTATTTTTAAAAATACCTCATGGTCACATGGAGAATATTTTCACTAGCTCCCAGTTCAGACGGCTTGATCAGATTCACAATATTATGGGATTTATGACATTTTTCGTGGCTAAGTATTAAAGAAGAATAATTATTTAATATAAAGTTATATTATAACTTTATATTAAAATCACTTAAGTTGAGGATCTTAACATCATGAGAAGGGGGCCAAATTTATTAATAATTTATTTGACTTCTTCCTAAGTCTAAATGATAAACTAAATCATTAATTTAATGTCTATAACATTAAATCGTACTTACTTGAGAGAAATCACAATTCCTGCTTTTTGGGTGCGATTCAGACTTGGAAGGTTATATATGCTTAGCATGAGAAGAAAAGGGCATCCAGTTTTCATTATTGATTGAATTTTCTTCAACTCTTGAGCTCTGATAAAGGGTTTGACAGTGCAGCCATTGGAGATCATAGCTCTTCTGTGTGTTCATCATTTGAGCCAATGAGATATCTGGTGAATTTGATATCCAACGGAGGTTTCATCCAGAGACTTCTATTGTGCTTCAACGGAGATTTACTTTAGCATTTACAACATTGATTTACAGTTTCAGAGAAGTGGGATCACAGACAATATGCCATCATTCATCCAGCATGAGTAGAATACTATGCTGGGACGCAGTTATGCTGGGAAAGTGTGATTTTCATCAATAAATTCTCAGATTTTTAATGTGTATTGAATCCAATCTTCTTTATTTTTATTTATTCAGATATTATCATTTGTACTGAGTTTGGCTCAAAGGAATTTAATAAGGAAACAATAGTTCATTTTCTATTCGGTATTTTAGCGTTATGTTATTTGATTTTTATGTCAAAAACCCTTGCAAAAAAAAATAAAACATTATAAAACCATCAAAACAAACAGTATAACAGCAAGAGCCTGAAAGGGGTTCTTACAAATATTTTACGATTTTTGGAAGAAGATGCTAGTGTTTGAATGTGAATTTGATTCTATTCATGTTGATGTCATTAATATTTGTCATTGATGTCAACATATCATATTCATATTTATGATTTGGTTGTATCAGTTGATGTGTACCAATATCCTTGACATATCATTATAAGTGTTCACCGAAGGATGTGCTTTAAATGTTTAATATTTATCCTTATCCTTTTTGGCTATGGTCTTATTTCATATTCAAAATATAGTGGATTGATTGTTTGGGTTTAGTCTTATTTGGAGTGTGTTTTTTATGTTGATCTTATCAGTTGATACCGAAAGCCTTAGAGATTGATGTAGCATGTTGATATACTTGAGGCATGTTGTATTGAGTGAGGTGGTCCACATTTCATTCCTTACCACCACAAGAATATTTTGGTGTAACCTATTTAAAATTTATTTTAGGTTGACTTGGTTGATCACATCAAGCAACATAAGAAGAGTGATGTTCTCAGTTGTTCATGTGGCTTGCGTGATGCTTATATGTGGAGTGAAAGTGAATATGACAGGATAATATCTGTGTGTTGATGCAATTAGTAGTAGGCTGATATATCATTTATGTATTGCAGATTATTGATGAGAGTATTCTTAGTGGTGGATTCAATCTCATTTTTTATATTCTATCAATGAGCCTATTTGTCTTGGAAGTGAACCTTTTTGTATTGGAAATTATCCATATTCATATTTTGGGGCGGTGAGCCTGATTGGCAGTGAGCCAACCGCAGTGAGAAAACTAACAGTGAGCCCTTGTAAAACTCACCTTAACCGGTGTTTTATTTCATGAGAATTAGATTCTCTATGGCTTTTCCCCATTTAGATTTCCACATAAATTCTAATGATCTTTGTGTTGGTGTTTTTGTTCTTTCATGTTTGCATTTGTTATAATTTCTTGAAGTGGTTACTAGTTGATCAAAACTTAACATTGATATAAAAGTTATCATTTGTATGGTTTGTATGTTTATTGACAAAGGTAAAGTTTTAGAAAGTATTCATTCTCAATTGTTCATGTGGCTTGTGTGATGCTTGTATGCTAAGTGAATAGGAATCTCACAAGAGAAGATCTTTTTGTTGATGATTGTGTGTGTGTGGATGCAATCACTAGTTGACCGATATATCATTTCTATATTGCAGAGTATCAGAAATAGTATTCTCAGTGCTAGATTCAATCTCATTTCTTATATTCTAGATGTGAGCCTATTTGTCTTGGCAGTGAGCTTGTTTGTCTTAGCAGTTAGCCATATTCATATTTCAGCATAGTGAGCCCAACCGAGAGTGAGCCTTTGTAAAAATCACCTTAACTAGTGTCACTTTAACTGGTGTTTCAATTCATGAGAATTAGCTTCTCCGTGGTTTTTCCCAATTTGAATTTCCACATAAATTATGGTGTTCTTTGTGTCGATGTTTCTATTCTTTCATGTTTGCATTTGTTATAATTGTTTGAAGGAGTTATCAGTAGATCAAAAGTTAAAATTGATATAACAGTTATTATCATTTGTATGGTTTGTATGCTCAATAGCTACATCAAAATGGATGGACTAAATTTGTAAAATTTGACACTAGAGTAAATGAAGCCATTTTCTTGAGATATTCTACAACAAGAAAAGCTTACTGGTGCTATAATCTCATACTAAAAGTGTAATAGACTGTGAATGTCAGGGTTAATGAATTCTAGAATTAGACTACTTTTGAGCCTAAATTTTAGTTGGAACAGGTCCATGTTACTGAATAGATGGAAATAGTATCCACCTTAAAATGTATGGGGGAAATATGAGATCTACTTCTAAATCCAAATTCCCAAAGGAGAGATCCAAATTGATCAACCAAAAGGTTAATGCACAATCGAATCAATCTATGGAGAATATGAAAGAGGAAGAAAACCTTATATTTCCCTATAGAGGAGTTGTGTTTGAAATCTGAAATAATTGAAAGGCAAATACTAACCTCAAAATAGGGCAAATTTGGAAAATGCCAATTTCTAATGTATGTGTGTAGTTTTCGGCAATTTTGTAACCTGTTTCAGACTGGAAATGCCGAGACGAAGAAA
This sequence comes from Chamaecyparis obtusa, assembly GCA_027943335.1. Taxonomy (NCBI): domain Eukaryota; kingdom Viridiplantae; phylum Streptophyta; class Pinopsida; order Cupressales; family Cupressaceae; genus Chamaecyparis; species Chamaecyparis obtusa. The sequence continues at coordinate 1,792,993 of BSBK01000433.1, forward strand.
ACCCAAAAAACTTTTATCTTTCTGACAGCAGGTAGTCTTTGAGCCCGATAAAAGGTCAAATGCTACATTAATATTCTGAAGGTCGACTTTGATTTTATTCACAAATCTTGGAAGTTCACCGAAAAGGGTATCCAAATCCAAGCTCAGATCTGTAGTTTCGCACCTGTACCTGCAAGAAAAAGAGGGTTTTTGTTGTTTGTTTGAGGGGTTTGCCTTGGTCAAACCCCAGTTTGGAATCAACCTTAATATTGAAATTGAAAAGAGAATGATAGCAAGTAGTAGAAGTAGATCTAATAATGAAGCTATGCAATTCGATAGATATGTAATTGTATTTCGAATGTAAACAAATGTATTGATATGAAAGCTTTGAACACAACAATGGAAAATGTAAATCAAAACCATGAAAGTAAATACAAAACCTCCATGCTTGTATGCTTGGAATCCACCTTGATAGAAGAATGAATGGATCTAGAAGATGAACAAAAGATCTTGAAGGAAGATCACACCATCATGATGGCTAGATCTAGGGTTTGAATGATGAATCTTGCATGTTTGAACCAAATCCCTTCAAAGACTTGAATGCTTGAATCATTGATCTTCAATGGAGAACTTGAATGGAGAAGAGGACTTGAATGCTTCCTTGAAATGCTTGATGAAATGTTTTCTTGACCTTACTTGAGAAATATGAAAAGTGGATGGATGAAATGAGAGAGGAAGGCCTCCTTTTATAGTGATCTAGGGCACAAACCTTTAGAGAAGGCCGACATTGGGGAATTAAATCCCAATTAACCTTAACCCCTAGAAATGGACCCATATTAAATGCAATTTAAGAATTTACCATTTCAAAATCTGAAATGGCCAACCTGAAGGCGGGAAAAAAAATATTTCTGAAACCCGACACCCGAAAATCATGGGAATCTAAAATTTGAACCTTGGGTCAAAGATGAGGTAGACTCTGCCCTAGGTTAGAGTCGAGGTCGACCCTGACCTAGGTTAGAGTTGAGGTCGACTTTGACCTTGAGGTCAAAAACCTCGGGAGCTCAGTCCATAATGCCAAGAAATGCAAAAATATACTGAAAACAAGGATAGATAGAAGCAGAATAGGGAGAACAAGTCAGATCCGAGCAAAGGGCTGATTAAGGTGCTTGACATGACCCGAGACCACTTACTCGGAAGGCTAAACGCTCTTAACATGGAAGTGCTTCCGTTTTAAGACGATACAGTTACACCTACAAAGGAAAGATTTGGTTTGGAATATAATGATAGAAATTCAAAGAATGTAGAAAAGGAATCAGATGGATCTCTAGAATTACAAGCTAGATAAGTTCAAAGAGATCACTTTGAAGATTAGATCATTGGGGATAAATATAAGAGTGTTTAGACAAGAGGAAGAATAGCCAAAACAAGAGATCAATCAAACTACTACTTTCTCTTAGAAATTGAACCAAAGACTTGCATTGAAGCAAGTAAGGTTGAAAATTAGATGAAAGCCACAAAATAAGAACTAAATTAGATACAAGAGAATCAAATATAGGAGCTAGTGCCTAGACTGATGGAGAAAAATGCAATTGGGGCAAAATGGGTTTTCAAAAACAAGTTGAATGAAGATAAACAAGTCACTAGAGATAAAGCAGGATCGGTATGTAAAGGTTATACTCAAATTTGTTAGTTGCAGATTTTGTCTTCCTAAAATATCTTTATAAATGACTCACAATGCCCAAAATGAAAGACAAACAAAAACTAACAGATGAAGAAGTTCTTGTTGAACAAATAACTTTCCTCTGAATTTTAAAGGTACAGCTCCCTCTTATGATGTAATTTAGATATTTTGGGTATGCTTTTAACCAAAAAATGGAAAAGATAAACTAACATCTGAGCATAGCCACACTACATATGTAAATAACAAATTTATTAACTAATAAAAATAAAAGGAAATAACACAAAGTTCATTCAACCAATGCCCACAACAGGGATGATCAAAAATATGGCAGTGATTCCCTTAAGATTAAATGAATATCATAGACCCAAAGTTCATAAGACAATCATATTTATGACTTGATGCATAGAAAAAAAAAACATTTGTTGATGGCTGTAAATAACATACGAAAATAGAAACCAAAAAACAATACAAAGGACACAAAATTCCAGCAATTGCTCTTATTCATCATACAAAAACAAAGAGCCCAAAGTCTTAATATATCTCTGTATAGACGGATCATATTTTCTCTCACAGAAAAACACCGATATCTCCCTAGACCATATTAAAATCAGAAAAAAGACTTTTCCCCTTGAGCATAGGCTTCAAGAGAAAAAACAATCCCCTCTTACAATGTTGAAATTAAAAAAATAACTCCTTTCTCTAGGCCTCGCCTCCAGAACTCAGAATCCTCTCTTTATTTTCTACCTCCATCTATATAGAAAATCTCTAAAGCCTCATTTCCGGTTCTTTGTAACTATTTCTTAAGACCAGTTACAAACATACATCCTTCCCCTATTTCGATGAATTAATATTTTATTAATTGGAAATGAATTGAAACATTAATAAAATAACAATGTTATGATTTAGGTAAGGCCCCACAATAAACCATACTGCCCTGTGAATGTTCATAGTTGTACTCTTTTAGTTTGGCCGGATGATCTCACTCTTCTCATGGGCCATGTCTATGAATTGCAGAACAGTAGCGTTAACACATACAACCATTCCTTCTACATAATGTGCCTATTTTCCAATAAAATGGATGTGCTCTTTGAAAGCTTCCCGTTTGATCAAAAGAATTACCAGTCCTTAGCTACATAGTTGAGTTCATCTCGAAGCTCAACATCTTAGCTCTCCACTTCGTTTAGGTTAACTAGAAAATATATTTTATGGACCGTTTAATGTAGACATCACTAGAATTGCAGGTGTAAGTACGAATTACCATGGAAGTGCCAAGAGTAACAATAGGGTTTTCAATGTAAAACTTCTCTCCATGAGTTCCTCAATTCACAATGCTCTGTCTATTTCTTGGAGCCTAAAACTTGAGTCTAAATATGGAAATAAAGAAGTTTGTCATGGATAAATTTCAGATTGTCATGTGGTCTGATAATATGGGGCGGAAAAGGGCACATTATATAGAAGTGTTCAACCCCTCCCGCGAGCATAGGAATAAGGCTTATCTAGGGGCAGCTATAAAAGGTAAATCTAGAGTGTTGTTGGCTCAGTTGAGGACAGTCTCTCATCATCTGAGATGCGAGACTGGTAGATGGAAAAGGCCCAAAAAGGAGTGGGAAGAGAAGATTTGCAGGTTTTGCGAAAAGGGTGCAATTGAGACGGAATGGCACTTTTTATTCGAATGCATGGCTTATGATGACATTCGGGTTCAATACGGAGACATCCTGAAAGATGACAACATGTACAGTTTATTTGAGGAGGATAAGATCAAGCAAATGGCTAGTTTGATTGTCAAAATTCACAGCAGAAAAGCGACTATGGAAAAAACTATAAAGTTAGTTTAGGGCTGTGCTCATATGATCCTTTAGACTGATGGTCTCATGATCTCATGAACTTCATTGAAATTCTTTATTCATTCATTAGATGGTTGACGGTTAGAGAGCATGCTGGACAAGGAAAATGTGCCCCGGCCCCTTCATCATTGTCATTGGCTTAGAACACAACGAACATATTTTATCAAAGGATTCAAAGCTATGATGTACATTACTACAGGCAACGTTCCCAATACGCCATCTGGTCCATTGATGAGTACTTGGCTGAATACACTGCTGAAAACATAACCATTGAGGACTCCCAGTGTTTGGAATGCTAGAGAGAGGGTGTGTCCTACTGAAATTTCCTGCTATATAACCATTTATTTGGCTCTTGAAAATCTATTGGATCTCCTGCGATTGTTATATGAATGAGACGACATCTCTTTAAGAGATTCTGCATGCATTTATGTTTCTTTGCTACTCGAGCATTTTTGAATGTCGGTTCAAGTATTATGTTTAATGACTTCACCTACGTCTCTTATATATGTATATACAGTAGCTGTAGCAACGTGTTCCTGTATATACAGTATCAGGTGTACACCCGTCAATTAAATCCATCATATTTGAGAGGACATCATTCGGTGCATAGCATCATATATTTTGTGAGCTATGTTCACGACTCCACATTTGGGCGTAATCCAATCCCACGCATATATTTCCTTATGCTGAGAAGATGTCACTTCCTCTGTCGGCAAGTCGGGAGGAAGGCTAACTTCAATACCAAGTTCTCGGCTGTTTAATAGAACCGGTCGGGGATGTTTGTCCGTGCAAGAACCATGTCGGGTGTTGACATCCAATTTGGGATATTTTATGAGTGCTGATCACGAAATATAAACTCATTTTATTGCTTGTTTGTATTGTCGGGTCTTTAAACGATCCTGGGAACTTTATCAGTAACTCTGGTATTTCAAAAACCTCACCAATTTATGGCATTAAAACTTTCTTTAAACAAAATTATTTCATCAATTTTCTTCAGGTTCGGAGAGAAGTTTTCATTTTAAGGTGTTGAAAATATAGGGTAATTTAAGCCTGTGGGTATTCTTAGGGCAAGATCTTATGCTGCTAAGTTTATTTTAGTTTACAGTCACTGCTTAAGTTTTTTAGCAGCATTTTGTGAAGCTGGTGATCCAGTGATTATTAAATTTGGCTATTTATTTTATTTTTAATTGTATTTTTAGTAAAATTAGTAATAATATTTTTTTGAGAGAGTAAAAAGAAGACAATTAAAAAGGAGGCAAGCAAATTTGTGAAGTCACATCGAAATTTTTCAATAAGCAGTCACTAGCCCCCATATTTTTTCAATGCTTAATTTCAATTTCTAAATTATAGCCACTCCACTAAAACAGGGAAAGATTCTAATTTATCCTTTCCCTAAGCTTAAAAAATTGCATGGGATCACTCCTCCTGCTTAAAATTAAGCAGAAATGGCACTTAAGCAACTGCATGGGGACATGGGGTTATTAAATCAAACATAGAATCGAATGATTAGCAAGTTTTTATCAATGACTCCCAATGGAAATTATTGAGCACAACCTTCTTTTTTAGTGCACATTTTGATGATCTTGGATACAACTTACAAGTTAAGGATATTTGATAATATGTTCTAGAATTTAAATTACTTAATGCCAATGATGATTGAGTAGACAACAACTTTGCATAATGTAAAGGAGACATTGAGAATGTTATTCATAGAGGTGCATGCATGGAGGGCCAAATTAAAAAAATGGGGTTACTTGAAGAAACATTTGCTTTAGTTGCTAAGATAGAAGCCATATAGAAGTTTTTGTTTTTAATCATATATCAAATAAATGTTAAGTCTGCATTTTTTGAAGGAGTTTTTGAGGAAGAAGTCTACATTAAACAAACAAATGGTTTTAAAATCATAGAGGATTCAGACACGGTTTGCAAGCTTAACAAAGCTCTATACAGTCTCAAACAAGCTCCTAGGTCCCAGTATGCTAGGTTGGATAAACATTTGCTAAAGAAACAAAGATACAAAGATACAAAAGACAGTAATCTTTATATGAGAAGTGAAAACAATAAACTATTGATAGTATATGTCGATGATATCATATTTGGAGTTGATGGCAATGCTTGCAAGAGGTTCAATGAAGAAATCCAGGAGGAGTTTGAAATGACTATGATCAATGGATTACTATATTTGACTACTTTCTAGACTAGATATTATGCATTTGGTCTATTTGGATGCCAGATATCAAGAAAATATAAAACAATCTCATGAGGTAGTAGTAAAAAGGATATTCAATATATTTGACGGGAACTCCAAATTTTGGAGTTTGGTATAGAAAGGATGATGATTTATAATTGAAGGTTGTTACAGATGTTGATTGGGTAGGATATGAAGATGATAAGAGAAGTACCAGCTTGGGAGTATTCTACTTAGGAGATAACCCAGTCTCCTAAATGAATAAAAAATAAGATTCAGTCTCTCTATCCATAGCTAAAGTAGAATACATTGCAACAATGTCTTGTTGTGCTCAAATTATTTATATGAAGAAGACTCTTAAGGATTTGGAGGTTTCTATGATGAGGCGATTTCAATAATATGTGATAACACAAGTTCCATTAACATCTATAAGAATCCAGTGATGCATTCCAGAACCAAACATATTTCTATTTGGTATCACTTTTGAAAGGAGAAAGTTGCTAACAAGAAAGTAAAATTGGGATATGTGCCTACCAAGGAATAGATTATAGATATTTTTTACTAAATTTTTGGCTAAGGATACTTTTGACTATCTTGGGTAGAAATTGAGGGTTATTTCCCCTCCTTTTTCCAAATAGATGCATAAGAGGCATGCATCTTTCTAGGGGGAGAAAAATTGCTCATCTTTTGTCTCTTGTATTGATGTTGTGGCTTCTCTCAGGGGAGCAAAAAAGGTGAATGGTTGCATGATGATTTATAGATTTGGTGTCCCCTAACATCCTCTTTGTTAGGGGAAGAGAAACTAAGGTTACTTATTGAAAATTCTAAGCATTTATTCCTCGATGCCAAAGGTGGAGAAGAATATTGAGGAATGGTGAAGAGGTCATTGGTGTTGCCATCAATGACAAAGGGAGGGAGGGGGGCGGGGTACGGGAGGGGGGGCGGGTGGGTTAGGATTATAGTTTGTGTTGTCATTGATGTCAACCATCTCTAGTATAGCATCATTACTTGATTTTTGTAGCTTTTGTCATAGAGGATATGATTGATGAAGAAGATTTGAAAAGAAGAATTATGACTGCTAAATTTTGTTAATAAAGGATATGTTTTATGAAGAAGATTTGAAAACAAGGATTATGACTGCTAAAATTTTGCTGATAAAGGGTATGATTAATGAAGAGATATTTGACAAGAAAGATTAAGATTATAAAATTAATTAAGGAAGAAGATTTTTTTCCAGAAGGTTGATTGTGTAGGGAAGAATATTTGGAAGGATGATGGCTTGCAGCTTTGGACTTCATGACTGATTACTATGTATA